>JAZDUH010000069.1:700000-1024005 GCA_036419115.1 Scarus forsteni
GGCTCAGATCAGGACGAGGCTACAAAAGAGTTTGTGCTGCTCTTAAGGTTCCTAAGAGCACAGTGACCTCCATAATCCTTAAATGGAAGAAGTTTGGACAACAGGAACTCTTCTTAGAGCTGGACGTCAATCGGGGGAGAAGAGCCTTGGTGAGAGAGGTAAAGAAGAGGCCAAAGATCACTGTAGCTGAACTCCAGAGATCCAGAGGGGAGATGGAGAAAGTTCATGGAAGAGACTTCAAACAAGGTCTGTGCATCTCTTAAATGTTTTTGTCAAAATAGTTGTATAACAGCAGCAGTCTGATTTAGAGCAGCCATCGTATGTGACTAAAGTGTAATTAATAAAACTTAATCCTTTGAGCTGAACACAGACATCAACCGAATTTCTGCTTATTCTTCATGCCACAGCATTTATTAGATACTAAAAATGTTTATTATATTTCTATCTTGACAAATGCATAAAGGAGATGTTCTCAGAGACTGTTATTGAAAATACAGCTTTATTTTCTTGAAGTTATTACTGTTTTATTTTGTCAGATTTTGTCATGCTCTCTTTTAAAAGATTGTTTTTGGATTTTAAACTGAGTGTCCTTCTGCATTAAGGTGATATCAGGGCCTCATGTGGACTCCAGCTGCCCAGTCCAGGTCTTGTTAGGACCATAGACCAGTGGCTCTGAATGTTGTGGTGGGGCACACCGGTTTTCCTTCAGTCCAGTTTGGGTGAGCCATGTAACATGTTAATAACAGAAGTTTTTATTGTAGCTATGCAGCAAATGATCAGCACCTATGCTGCATTAATTTCCATCTCTTTATCCAAAATCAAATATCAGTCCTGTGCTCATAGCCCACTCCAAAGGTAAGACAGTTCTCAGTGTAGTTAGGTATACAAGTCCAGATTATAGGTCACTCCCTGGAGTTCCAGTGGCTCCTCTTGTGCAGAAAAAGATGTGTCCTTCCACATCATGATGTCTTTGCTTGTGACTGGATCACATCCATGTTTGTCCTTGGAGACGGGATCTTCCGGCAGAGACATGGACTTACTGACCCCTGCTGTCCTATTGCTGCACTCACACATGGGCATGTACATGTAAAATGTAAATGTTCTTTATCTATACAGCCCTTTACAACAACCCTTTGAGTGAACCAAAGTGCTTTACAATAGGTGGAAGTTAAAAGCAATAAATAACACAATTAAAAACTAGAAGAGCAGTCGGGGAGCGCATACCTCTGCCAGCACCACAGTCCTCTCCCATTCCTCCCTTTATTTCATGTAAATATTTAGATTCCTTGACCATGAAAACATACCATTAGCCATTAGTAGTTATTCACGAAAATCACATTTTTGGTCATGGCGGATCCAGACGCTGATCCGTATCAACACCAAAACTAAATCAGTTCTTCCTTTTCCCATGCTGAACATTTGCTGAAAATTTTTATCAAAATCCATCCATAACTTTTTGAGTTATTTTGTTCACAGACAGACAGACAAACAAACTCTCCCTAAAACATTAACCTCCTGGTGGAGGTAATAAAGTAAAACAGAGTAAAAGTAAAGTGTCACCACACTACTGGGTATTAAAGCCATCCTGAATAAATATGTCTTCAGTCTAGATTTGAAAAGGCCCGGGTCAGAAATGAGACGCATTTCAACAGGGAGCTTATTCCAAAGCCTGGAGCAGAGATGGAAAAGACTTGATCACCCCAGTGTCTGTATTTTGACCTGGACACTTCAGCAAAACTTGGTTTGACGGCCTCAGCGCTCTACCAGGCCCCTGAACAGTTAAAGGCTCAGTTAAGTACACTGGGGCGAGACCATTAAGAGCTTTAAAAACAAACATTAACATTTTAAAATCAATCCTGCACTGGACGTGAAGCCAATGAAGGGATTTAAGAACAGGAGTGATGAGCTCTCGTCTGTTCGTGCTGGTTAAAAACGGGCCGCAGAGTTTTGCACCAGCTGGAGGAGACCAAGAGAAGCCTGGGAGACACCAACATAAAGAGCATTACAGTCAAGTTTTGAGCTTATAAGAGCATGGATGGTTATTTCAAGGTGGTGGTGACTTAAAATCATTTTGACTTTGGCCAGGAGACGAAGCTGGACTAAACTAGTCCTAACAAAACTGTCTGTTAGTTTGTCGAACTGAAGGTCTGAGTCGAGAATCACTCCCAGATTTTTGACATTTCCACTAAGTGTTGGAAACAAGGCTCCAAAGCCAGGAACCCTGTGTCTCCAAACTTGATGCACTCTGTTTTACTATCATTGAGATAAAGAGAAGTTTGGCCAACCACTGCTTGATTTCTGCAAAACAAGAAAACAAATAATTCTGTGCACTGTAACTGTTGGGCTTCACTGGCACATAGATTTGAAGATCATCTGCATGACAGTGAAAAGAGAGGTTGTGCCTGGCTATAACTGACCCAAGAGGCAACATATATAAAGAAAGGAGAACAGGGCCAGGACCAACCTCCTAAGACTCTGTCATGTAGGTCTGCACCACAGGGATCATCTTTACCCAACATGTGGAAAATGACATCACAGTTTTGCTCTGAATTTGTGATATGACAAACTAATCAGCAGAAATGATTAGACCTTGACTCGGTGTATATCCACGTGTTCCCTGACTCCTTAAATTTCTATGCCCATGTCTGGTAGGAGGCCCTGGTGTCACAGAGTAATGTCATCCATGGAAGCAGCCACCCTGTCATAGACTTCCTGTAAGTGTCCCTCACCTATGATTTCATGATTATGCTCAGAGACCAGAACAGACTGAGGTCAATCAAACACAGCACGGACCAATCAGGGCTCTGGAAACAGAGGACCATTTGTTGACGTTCTCCACTGTTCAGCCGGAGTAGCCAAGGTTCAAAGATACATTTTCTCTTCCCGTAACTTTTCCTCAATTTACCGTCTTGGGCTCAAAAGTACATCCATCTATCGATCTAATGTTCTAACTTCATTTACTTCTAGTGGTGAAATCAAACCACATGATGATTCACATCTTTAAATATTTACACAGGTGGACAAAATTGTTGGTACCCTTCATTTAACCCTTGTAGGTCGCTTTAACTTTCTACCCTTTGAGGTGATCTGAGGACATTATTGTCCTCTCCCAAAGCTGCTATAAAATCATCATAGATTATTATCTTTTTTACTTTTTTTGCTCAGATCCTTCAGTCAACTTCAGTTCTAATCAAAAATACCAAATATGTAATAATTTATTTTATTTTAACCCTTTAAATGCCAACTTGATTACATGATGTACAAATTTTAATGATTAAAAAACACAAAAAGTGAGTTATTATCAATATTATAAATGTTGGTTGCCTGAGGATTTTTTTCAAAGATCAGGCTTAAATAAACTTAAGATCAATAACAAAATTGATTGTCATGCATTGTTAATTTTTTTGCAATGCTCAATTCAGGATTAACTACCCTTTGAGGCAATCTGAGGACATTATTGTCCTCTCCCAAAGCTGCTTTAAAAACATATCAGATTTTTTTTTTTTTTTTTTTACTTTGTTAGATCAAATCATCCCATCAACTTCAGTTCTAATCAAAAAATACCAAATATAGAATAATTCATTTTATTTTAACCCCTTAAATGCCAACTTGATTACATGATGTACGAATTTTAATGAAAAAAAAAAAAACAAAAATTTAGTTATTATCAGTATTATAAATGTTGAATGCCTGAGGATTTTTTTTCAAAGATCAGGTTTAAATATACTTAAGATCAATAAGAAAATTGATTTTCATGCATTGTTATTTTTTTTGCAGTGCCCAATTCACTATTTACTACCCTTCATTAGTGGTTATTAATGTCCTCTCCCAAAGCTGCTATAAAAACTATCAGATTATTATCTTTTTTACTTATTTGTTCAAATCATCCCATCAACTTCAGTTCTAATCAAAAATTCCAAATATGTAATAATTTATGTTATTTTAACCCTTTAAATGCCAATTGAAATACATTATGAATAAATCATGGATAAAGCAATGGTCATTCTTTGTGGTAAAAACAACAATGAAAATACTCTAGCATTGCTGTTGTCCACTTTCCCTAAAACAGTATTAAAATCATCATTGTATTTATCAATTTGAGCATTTATCCTCCATGTTTCAACTATTTTGTGAACAACAATCACCACTCAAAATCAGCTGGACATAGAAGACACAGACAGTATGAAGAAGGGATGGAGAGTTCAACACTGAAGCACATTTGTCCTGTTGTAGGTCTGTGCATCATCTGTCTCTGTGTGTGTCTGAGGTGGACAGACTGACCTTTGCCTGACCTTACTGAAGAACTTTTAATGTCTGATAAACATGTCTTTACCAAACTTTCACACTCAAACATACATGCACCCTCTAAAGTGAATCAAAGTGTGGGCCCTGCCCTGCAGCTCACAGAGCTCACTGTGAAGTCAACACAAACAGTTAGTGAGTTTACTCAGTTACAGGCTGCTGTCCTGTCAGAACCAAAGATATATCTCTATGTCTTTGATAGACTGATCATTTCAGTCCTCTGGTGAGCAACAAGTCAGATAAAGAGGTGCTTTTCTGCAGTTGAGACCATTTTGAGCCTGTAACCAGAAAAAGTTGATTTCAACATATGAACTGTGACAATGCTCTGACTCAAAACGGTCAGTGACGTCTCATCTGCAGAAAAGCACCTCTTTATCTGACTTGTTGCTCACCAGAGGACTGAAATGATCAGTCTATCAAAGACATAGAGATATATCTTTGGTTCTGACAGGACAGCAGCCTGTAACTGAGTAAACTCACTAACTGTTTGTGTTGACTTCACAGTGAGCTCTGTGAGCTGCAGGGCAGGGCCCATCCTTTGATTCACTTTAGAGAGTGCATGTATGTTTGAGTGTGAAAGTTTGGTAAAGACATGTTATCAGACATTAAAAGTTCTACAGTAAGGTCAGGAAAAGGTCCGTCTCTCCACCTCAGACACACACAGAGACACACAGAGACAGACGATGCACAGACCTACAACAGGAAAAATGAACTTCAGTGTTGACCTCTCCATCCCCTCTTCATACTGTCATTTACATTTGAACAAATAAGTAAAAAAGATATTAATCTTTTATGTTTTTATAGCAGCTTTGGGAGAGGACATTAATGACACTACTTAAGGGTTGTCAATCATGAATTGGGCACTGCAAAAGAATTAACAATGCATGAAAATCAATTTTGTTATGATCTTAAGTATATTGAAACCTGTAATCAAGTTGGCATTTAAGGGGTTAAAATAAAATGAATTATTACATATTTGGTATTTTTGATTAGAACTGAAGTTGACTGAAGGATTTGAGCAACAAAAGTAAAAAAAACAAATAATAATCTGATATGTTTTTATAGCAGCTTTGGGAGAGGACATTAATGTCCTCAGATTACCTCAAAGGGTTGTCAATCATGAATTGGGCACTGCAAAAAAATTAACAATGCATGAAAATCAATTTTGTTATGATCTTAAGTATATTTAAACCTGATCTTTGAAAAAAATCCTCAGGTCTTCAAAATTTAAAATATTGATAATAACTCAATTTTTGTGTTTTTTTTTCATTAAAATTCAAACATCATGTAATCAAGTTTTCATTTAAAGGGTTAAAATAAAATAAATTATTCTATATTTGGTATTTTTGATTAGAACTGAAGTTGACTGAAGGATTTGAGCAAAAAAAGTAAAAAAGATAGATGTTTTTATAGCAGCTTTGGGAGAGGACAAGGTTCAGGGTTCAGGGAGGAGATTGAGATTCAGCCTGTATTTCTCCGTTTTTCTCAGTTTACATGAATACGCAAAACCAAACTTTTCCTATATCTCCACTTTGGCGGGAGTTTTTAGAAAGATTCGTTTTCTGATGTGAATTCGCCGTTTGCGTGTAAATGAAAGGCACAAACAAAGGGAAATGTCTCCGTTTTTAAAAATACCCGTGTATGTGTAAACGCAGCCTGAGAGGGGGATGAATCCTCACACTTTGGTGCAGTTGGTCTGCAGCTCCTGTGTTCATTCAGCCTGATGGAGACCCAGTTTGATGACCTGAACTACACTGAACCTACAAAGATAACAGCACAAAAGCAGAGCACTGGTTCAAATGAATCAAATATGACCACAATCTTTGTTTCATTACACAAAACACAAGGGCAGTCAAATCTCCTCTCATTCTTCTGCTCACCTTGTTGTGTTTGGTTTATTTTGGCCTTCTGTGGGAGAGAGAGAGACCACAGTGTGTGAATTCAATCTGGAAGGGAGAAAGACAACTTTGAAATGGATGTCAAATACTTTGGTGGGTTCATAAAACTCATCCAGGAGGATGAACAATCAGGAGCAGTTTAGTCCATACACTGTATTGAATCATGTGATAGTACAGAGCATGTGAATTCAGGGTTTGAAGTTCTTCTTCTGTCCCCATGTTCCAGTTTCAGCTTTGTCTAATTGGTTCAGTTGGTTAATTGGATAAACCACATCACCTGGGGCTGTAACTTCACTGGGCCTGGCTGCAGGTACTTGTGCTAATCAGACATGACTGGAAATCTCTACAGAAGGCCAAATTACAGTCTAACTTTGTGGCTGAGTAGGTTGGATAGAGATTGTCAGTTACAGCTGAATCTGCATAACCACTATCCTGAAGGACTGAACAGCAAGAAAAGGTTTATCACACATGGACGAGCTGACACCTTCAGGGTTAAAGGTGAGGATACAGGCCTTCTGGTTTTCCAAAAGTATGACTCTGTGATTTGACTTGAATATAAACTAATATTATGACTCCAATCTCTAGACAGACAGCTCTACTACATATATGTAGATGCAGAAAGAACCAGCCAGATCACCTCACAAAGGTGGTTACAATTGCACAAGAGGCCAACTCCATTTCTGTGGAGTTTCACTGTCGCCCAATCAGTGGACACTGTGGTGTTGAAAAAACACACAATGCCATCATAAGTCGTTACTATTGGCCTGGAATAGAGGGAGACATTTGACAATGGGTGGGTAGGTGCTAAGACTAACTTCTACAGAGAAGGTATAACTCCATGTCAGGGTTACTCTGAAATGTCGTATAGTAGAAAGGGAAAACCACGCTTTGCTCTTTCTGGGGACAGTTGTGCTGCTACAGGTCTGAACTGACTGGAGACAGGAAGACCATGCTCTGTACTATCACATGATTCAATAGAGTGTTTGGACCAAACTGCTCCTGATTGTTCATCCTCCTGGATGAGTTCTATGAACCCACCAAAGTATTTCACATCCATTTAAAAGTTGTCTTTCTCCCTTCCAGATTGAATGGGTGTGTGTGGGCCCCCACAGGTGGATTATTACTGCAGAGGCTGCAACAATAAGTATTAGTGGTGGTGGATGATCATCCTCCAGGAAGCTGGGGTCTGTCTGAGGTTTCTGCCTGTTTAAAGGAAGTTTTCCTGCCACTGTTGCCAAGAGCTCCTGGAGGATTCTGTTTGGTCTCTGCTCATTGGAAATACAGAGTCTGGTCTAGACCGAGGGCCTGTTGCACGAAAGTAGGATCAGGGATTAAGCCGGGATATCTTGGTTATTCTGGATCAATTAATCCATGATCTGGTTGCACAAAAGTCGGATAGGGGGAAGTGGGATATGTTTTGACATGTGTTACCATGGAGATTTATTCTTTAGCTCTAGCCTGCTCCAGACCAGGCTAAGTTCCAGGATTTATTTAATCTCATCCCTTTTCTCAGTCAGCAGTCCAAAAAACTGAAACCAGTTTTTAATCCACTGCCCACCACACATCCTTATCACATAAACAAGACCCACAGTCATTATGTGGACATTTGTCATCATTAACTGCAGTGATTTTAGATGAAATTATGATTTCACATGATTTTGTAATCATTAGATAAATGTTATCCATAGAATAAATGTAAAATGCACATCCCATATTAGTTAGTATAAAAGTCAAAGAGTCACATGGTGTTTAGTGAATAAGGATAAATCAGAGCAGGTGAACCATCAGCTCCTTTAAAACTGAAGTTACACAGAGCTCAACATTCAAAGCACAGAATCAAAACATATAAACAAAATCAAATCATAAAATCAGTGAAAAAAAAACTCTCAGTATAATTAAGTTAAAACTAATGATTACTATTAACTTTTAAAATAGAAAAGCTCACAATGATTTAAATGTTAATGTACAGTTATTGTAAATGTTTATGTACAGAGTTACTTTTAATGCTAACTACATGGTCATTTAAAGTTTTTGATGTTGATTTTATAGTTTCAATTTATTACAATGTTTTTTATTCTCTTATTTTGTGGTGATGGTATTTCTTATTTCAGAATTTTTTGTATTTAGGATATTTATTTGTTGAGCATGCAAATTTGGTGACTCATTTTCTTATAAATTAAAGACAATGGCAAAAACAATGCTATTAGATTTCTTCTGTAAGCACGTGAAGAGCTCTTCTCCAAAATGCTATAAATCCATTTTCATTTAGAAAGTAATCACATTATTTACCCAGATCCACCATTGGGTTGGCTGTTGAACTGAGCTTTGAAATACAGTTTGAACAGGCATATATAGCTTTCTGGAATTCATACTGATCAGGCAGGTAGTACAATCTGTATTGATTGTACTACCTGTTGGTTTTTGATTTTGGTTTTTGTAGCATTAAAAAAAAAAAACTTTTCATATATAAATCACAAATGGAGGGAGGCATCATATAAAATCTCATTAAGGGCCCAATGTTAGACAGAGACAGCTCTGCATGCGCACGCAAACTCGTGCACACTTGCACACATATAATCCAACAGTGGCATAAGGAGTAAATGTGGATGTTTCAATTTCAGTTTCACATGCAATTCAAATTCATATCAGGGCACAACTTTGATTCTGGAGACTTTAATGAACTGTTTGAATCCATATTGTGATGTTTCATCAGAGTGTGTATCAGTGCACTATTGTACATTCAGGCGGTCCAAAGAGCTTCCTGTTGTTGTTGTGCCACTGTGGCGGTGTTTTCTCATTTTTAATTTCGGTCTTTTACCTCCTAATATGAAGGACTTCCTGCTTCAACAGAGACAAGCATGCCGCTCCTGTTGTCATGGTGAATTCAGGATAGATCACAGGGGGTGTTTCTCAATATGTGTACTTCAGCGTACTTCTGGACTTGCGGACTCGTAATACGTCATTAATCACAGCCGAAGTCCTGTTCCATTTCTAAGTCCGCATCGAAACAAGTCCGGTTCACGTACCAGGATGTGGACTTGCCCCGCCCCGATTACTAAGTCTGCTTCCGAACGTAACTTGAGCGGACTTCTCGCAGCAACAATCCCACAATGCAATTCGCCCGTTCGGCGCCACGAAGGAGCAGAGAACAGAAAATGGCGAAGGAGAAGAGTCACAATTGTAAGTAACGTTGCCACGTAAAATTATGAATAAGATAAGTAATAAGAAGAATAAGTAAGAATAAGATACATATTTGTGATGGAGTTGTGTTGAAAACCTGAATGTTGAATAAAAGTCATCACTGATGAATTCTACACGGACGATGCGGGTGGTTTTGGTAACGATAAAAGGGGACATTAAGCTAGCTTCAGCAGCACCAACAACTGAGCAGCTTTATGTCGGTATTTCAGTACAGCTAATACAGCTTAAAGTTGCGTTCATAGGTTAGCTGTTCGGCTAACTGTTGCAGTGTTACATGTCTGTGGTTTCAGCGTAGATATGAAATAATTACCTTGTCCTTTATTATGACAGTATCACTCTCTAATGTCCTAATGTCCGTTTCTGGTACTGTCCTGTTAAAGAAGTGTAGTTTGCAAAAGCCATATATTAAATATAACAAAAGAAAAATGAGTGTACTGTGTATATGATGCATAGAAGACTGTAAATATAAATACAGTATCAGCTAGAAGTTGTCTTTTTTTGTCTCAGGAGCTTAGGGACCCACCAACAGGCAAGGGGGTAGAGGCTGGAGGTGTGACTGCTGCCACCTGGCAGTGGTATTCAGACATGGATGCAGCATTCCAGGGGCAGCACTTAATCAGTCCACCCCTGGTTGTTGCATCCAGTCTGACTGCCACTACAGGTGGCTCAGTCATCACACCAGCCTCTACCCCCGCCCATGAGGCAAGCAGAGACAGGCAGCCAGGGAGGAGAGCGCCATGATGGAGTTTTTGAGGGAGCAGGCAGAGAGGGATGAGGAGAGGGAGAGGAGGGCTATGGAGAGAGAGGAGGAGAGAGAGAGAGGAGCAGCAGAGAGGGCGGAGCGGTTTTTGTTTTTATTTGAAAAACTTGTCAATAAATAAATGTTTTTGTTCAGAGTTCAATCCATGATTCATTTAAATATGGTTTCCCAAGAGTTGAGACATTTATGTGGTCTTAAACCATGTCAGACTATTTTAGAAAAATATAAAACAAAGTTAATATACATAATATTCATTATCATTTGGACT
Organism: Scarus forsteni; assembly: GCA_036419115.1. NCBI lineage: Eukaryota > Metazoa > Chordata > Actinopteri > Labriformes > Labridae > Scarus > Scarus forsteni. The sequence goes on from JAZDUH010000069.1 coordinate 710,430, forward strand.
TATACTGGTGCCTCTATTTATCCATGTATAAACTAAGTAGGTCAGAGTTGAAGGAAAAAAATACAAGACATTCATTGTGATTGTAAAAAAAAAGTTTACTGTAGGCAAGATATTCTGCCAAGTATGTACAATATTCATTGGAAAATATGGTAATAATTGAAATTTACAAATAATCAAATGAATGGTTATGCTTTAATAGCTGCAATAACATTTAACTCCAAACATTTATGTCTGCAATAACATTTACCTCTAGGAAGCATTTAACAATAATAAACCAATCCAAGAACTGATTCAAGAACTTATTAAGTAACTGATTAAATTACTGATTCAAGAACTGTTTCAAGAACTTATTAAGTAACTGATTAAATTACTGATTCAAGAACTGTTTCAAGAACTTATCAAGTAACTGATTAAATTACTGATTCAAGAACTGATTCAAGAACTTATTAAGTAACTGATTAAATTACTGATTCAAGAACTGATTAATGAACTGATTCAAGAACTGATTAATGAACTGATTCAAGAACTGAGTGAAGACCTTAAGTAACTAATTAAAGAACTGATTAATGAACTGATTAAAGAACTGATTCAAAATGATGAATTACAACAATAAAAAATAACTATTTACACTGTGCCATGAACACTACTCCTTCACAGATAGTCATGCTGCTCCAGACATGGTGGTAAGACATCTGGAGCAGATGTCCGGGCAGCAAGCCTGCTCCGTAGAGCGTTTCCAGATGTGTGTCGCCCGATGGCATCTGGGCACTCGACGTCCCCCTGGTCTGGGCCTTCCTCCTCCAGCTGCTCCTCCTCCAGGATGTCCCCCGCTGCCATGCATATGTTGTGGAGCATGCAGCAAGCCCCAACCACTTTTGGGGCAAACTGGGGCCGGATCTCCAAGGCTCAGAGAAAGATTGCACGCCAGCGAGTCTTGAGGACACCAAAAGTGCGCTCAATTATATTTCGAGCCCTGGCGTGCAATCTGTTGAACCTTGCTTCAACGCGACCTGGTAATAAATATATTGATTTAAAATATATATTTAAATGTATCATTGTAAAAAAAAATCAGTTTTTTTTAAATATGTTCAGCAAGAACGTGTCCTTACTGTGAACAGGCTGCCGATATGGGGTGATGATGGCCACGGGAAACTCCAGACATGGGTACCCTCCATCACCCAGCAGGAAATACCCCTCTGGTGGATAGAGGGCCTGCTGGTACATCGGGGACCTCCGCAAGACCAGGGCATCATGCACAGACCCCGCGTTCCCGATGTACACATCGAGGAAAAGCCCCCTGGAGTCGCAAATGGCCTGCAAAATTATTGAAGGGAAAAGCTTTCTATTTATATAGGCCTGCCTTTGCGGCTCTCCAGGGGGCCGGATCCTTATGTGGCACCCATCAATGGCAACAGCAGCCCAGCGGAATGCCTCGTGCCCAGCAAGGCGGGCAAAGCCAGCCCCCACCTCCACCATTTCCTCTTCCTTGGGGAAATGGATGGCTCTGTGCAGGGTGTCCATCATTTTATTAATGGTGCGATGGATCACCCTGCAGACAGTGGCCAGTGGCATGCAGAAGATGTCTCCTGCAACCCTGTATGACGCCCCACACGCCAGCCAGTACAGGGTCATCAGCACCTCCATTTCTGCACCCCATCCATGGGTCCTCTCCAAGGGCAGCATCTGCAGCAGCATATTGATGCTGTCCCTGGAGAGCCTGAAGGCTGGCTTGGTGTCTGCATCAGAAAAAAACAAAGCCAGGATGGGGACACCATGGTTTGGTTGCACATACCTGGTTGCACATTTTCCCCTTGGTCTTTTGTGCAACCAAATAAGCCTGAACCCCCTTGTTATGGATTCGATGAGCCAGGCTTAATCATTTAGCCCGGATGTCTGCATCCTACTTTCGTGCAACAGGCCCCTGCTCTAAAAGTGCTTTGAGATAACTGTTGTGATTTGGCAGCACTAAATGAATCAAAGTTTATTTGATTTGACTTGGTTTGTCATGGCCTGTTTCTTCATGGACACTAAGGTTTGGTGTCTCTTTTCCACCTTAAGAGCTTTCTTTCTGCCATACTGCTCCTCTTCTCCTGACATGGACACACAGGAGCTTGTTGGCTCTCTTTGGTTATATTTATACACTCTGGTAACCAACAGAGGGCAGTGATGCACTTCAGGGATTATTGACCTGAATACACTGGGCAGCAAAGACAACATGCATTGACCAACAGAATATTAAAACATATTCAACATTTTAATAAGACGATCATATTCAGTCATAATGTTTCTCCATCTTCTATCATCACACATCTACAGACAATATCAAGTGACTAAGCAAAAGTTAAAAACATGTGAGACAATTTTATCAACTCTTCATAACTTGATTGTCTTTTATTGTGTTTCTCAATAACTGGAACTACCATGTACAACCATTCAAATTAATGTTGAGTTTCAGCTTTTTGCAGACAAGCCCCTGCATTCAAATACACTATTTTAATAAAAGCTAAGTTTTCATCTTTTTTATCTGATTTCTGTGTGGTAGTTTATGAAGTGTCTGATGTGAATGTTTTAGATGGAAAATAGGTGGCCTTGGGGGTGAGCTCATGAGGAGACTGAATTTGGCCTGGTTTCACTCAAGATGCAATGCCCAGGATGCTTAATAAAAAACATTCTTCACATTTTTACTTCTTAGGAAAACTGAACTGGGTTGGTTAGGTAAAGAGCTGAGGACTTAAGACTGATACCTAAGGAGATGAACCCTATGTCAAAGGTTAAAGGCCGTCACTTCAGGCTATCATGAGCCTTTGGGTCACTGGTCATTTATCTAAGATGCTCTGGTCCAATGAGAGTCCACTCTGCATGCATGGCTTTGTATAGTTTAAACAATGTGACTGGTATAAATGTATGTCCTCTTTCAATGCTCAGGAGGTCTCATTTTGGCTCTGAGCCTCTCAGGCCGTCCAAAGTGCCTGATTTAGACACCTGCTTGATTTTGTAATAAACTTCTTTTATATACAACAGGGGCGTCAGAAGCTTTTTTAATGTGGGGGGACACACTGGTCTGGGTTCCGGGGGTTAATTAAATGACATTTTCTGCATTCCAATGTATTTTAACAGGTTGTTTAACATCTAATTTTACTTATAAGACATTTTTCAGACTCAACATGAAGTCCTCATTCAACTTTCAGCCTTTTAAAACTCACTGTCATGCCTAAGATAATGAGATGAATATGATAAAAATTTATCACCAACAATGACTTTTTGGTTGCATTTTACTTTTTATTTTGTGTATTCTTTTTTATTTATCCTTAGCTGTAACACAACATGCCACCATTCCAAGCAATAGTGACAGTGAACTATATTTATATAACAATATTCATAATCTCACTCACTGAACAGGTATGACATGGCATTATGTAGCCTTTATAACACAAAATCACTCTGTCAAGCAGAGAACTTCAGAGAATGAACCGTGGCTATGGCTCCCTCTCCTCTGGCTAATGTCTCCTGAAAATTAGAGTGAACAATAAAAAAGCCTATCATTTTTATACAAATAAAAAGGTAACAATAAATAAAGCACCGTTTAAGTAGCTTTAAATCAGGGGTCTCCAACTTTTTTCCTCCTCAAACAACTTTGATTAAATTATTGCAGTCTATAGGTCTTATTTGACATCAGTAGCCTCATGGCAGTGCTACAATTTGTGGTGTGCGATATGACGATGTTAAACTGTTAAGGACTATAGCGTGGGGATGATCTCATAGAGCAGAAATATCGTCAGATCGTCTGTCTGGGTGCAGAGACTTTGACGCACACCCGACTAGCCAATCGTAGCACATTACGCGCAGTGCATGGTGGGATCTCCTGTTCAGTTTTGTAGCGTGAAGCCATGGTGGAAAGAGAAAAGGAGATAAAAGTTGAAGATGTCTGAACAAAAATCTGTTCTAAAGCAGCTGTATTATTCACTCAGATTATAGACATTACAGTTAGATAACATTTGTTCTAAAGTGTTGTACTTTAAGAGATAACCAGTTACTTAAGTTTGCATTTATATTTGACACTTTTTCAATAAGCTATTTGATGTGTTTAGTTTTTATGTTACAAAAAGTGCACTTTATTGTTGTTCATTACCTTTTATGCTTACATTTATTGCACTATTTAAATTAAAATTTGTTCAGAAAGTATCTGACTTAAATTGTCTTTTTTTTTCTTTTAGGGTTTTACATGTTTTATATGTCAAACATCAGGAAAAAAATGGTCAAACATGCAAATTAGTCTAGAAAAGCCCTCCCCTGAGCCACCACCTTATCGTGGTGGGAGGGTTTGCGTGCCCCAATGACTCCAGGAGCTATGTTGTCGGGGGCTTTATGCCCCTGGTAGGGTCACCCAAGGCAAACAGGTCCTGGGGGAGGGGCCAGACAAAGCGTGGCTCAAAGGACCACTATGAAGAATAACAAATATGGATCCACGTTTCCCCTGCCCGGAAGTGGGGTACCGGGGCCCCCCCCTGGAGCCAGGCCTGGGGGTGGGGCTCGTAGGCGAGCGCCTGGTGGCCGGGCCTATGCCCACGGGGCCCGGCCGGGCCCAGCCCGAAGGAGAGACGTGGGACCCCCCTCGCATAGACCCACCACCTGTGAGAGGGGCCGTAGTGGTCGGGTGCCATGCAAGCTGGGCGGCGGGACCCTGGCGGTCCGATCCTCGGCTGCAGCGTCTGGCTCTAGGGACGTGGAATGTCACCTCTCTATCGGGGAAGGAGCCGGAGCTTGTGCACGAGGTTGAGCGGTTCCGACTAGATATAGTCGGACTCACCTCGACACATAGCGTGGGCTCTGGAACCAGTCCTCTTGAGAGGGGTTGGACTCTCTTCTTCTCTGGAGTTGCGGATGGCGAGGCGCCGGGCGGGGGTGGCAGTTCTTGTCTCCCCGCGGCTCGAGGCCTGTACGTTGGGGTTCACCCCGGTGAACGAGAGGGTAGCCTCCCTTCGCCTTCGGGTGGGGGGACGGAACCTGACTGTTGTTTGTGCTTATGCACCAAACAACAGCTCAGAGTTCCACCCTTTTGGATTCCCTGGAGGGTGCTGGAGGTGCCTTCTGGGGATTCCTTCGTTCTACTGGGGGACTTCAACGCTCACATCGGCAATGACAGTGAGACTTGGAGGGGCGTGATTGGGAGGAACGGCCCCCCTGATCTGAACCCGAGCGGTGTTTTGTTACTGGACTTCTGTGCTCGTCACAGATTGTCCATAACAAACACCATGTTCAAGCATAAGGGTGTTCATATGTGCACGTGGCACCAGGACACCCTAGGTCGCAGTTCGATGATCGACTTTGTAGTCGTATCATCGGACTTGCGGCCGCATGTTTTGGACACTCGGGTGAAGAGAGGCATGGAGCTGTCAACTGATCACCACCTGGTGGTGAGTTGGCTCCGATGGTGGGGGAGGATGCCGGTCAGACCTGGTAGACCCAAGCGTGTTGTGCGGGTTTGCTGGGAACGTCTGGCAGAGTCCCCTGTCAGAAAGAGTTTCAACTCCCATCTCCGGGCGAAGTTCGACCATGTGGCGGGGGAGGCAGGGGACATTGAGTCCGAGTGGGCCTTGTTCCGGGCCTCTATTGTGGAGGCGGCTAATTGGAGCTGTGGCCGTAAGGTGGTTGGTGCCTGTCGTGGCGGCAACACCCGAACCTGCTGGTGGACACCAGAGGTGAGGGATGCCGTCAAGCTGAAGAAAGAGTCCTATCGGGCCTTTTTGGTCCGTGGGACTCCGGAGGCAGCTGACGGGTACCGGCTGGCCAAGCGGTTTGCAGCTTCGGTGGTCGCTAAAGCAAAAACCCGGGCATGGGAGGAGTTCGGTGAGGCCATGGAGAACGACTTCCGTACGGCTTCGAAGAGATTCTGGACCACCATCAGGCGTCTCAGGAGGGGGAAGCAGTGCGCTGTCAACACTGTCTATGGTGGGGATGGTGCGCTGCTGACCTCGACTCGGGATGTTTTGAATCGGTGGAAAGAATACTTCGAAGACCTCCTCAATCCCACCAGCACGTCTTCCAGTGCGGAAGCAGACCTGGGGGACTCTGTGGTGGGCTCTTCTATCTCTGGAGTTGAGGTTGCCGAGGTGGTCAAGAAGCTCCTCGGTGGCAGGGCTCCGGGGGTGGATGAGATCCGCCCGGAGTTCCTTAAGGCCCTGGATGTTGTAGGGCTGTCTTGGTTGACACGTCTTTGCAACATCGCGTGGACATCGGGGACAGTGCCACTGGATTGGCAGACTGGGGTGGTGGTTCCTCTTTTCAAGAAGGGGGACCGGAGGGTGTGTTCCAATTACAGGGGGATCACACTCCTCAGCCTCCCCGGGAAGGTTTATTCAGGGGTACTGGAGAGGAGGGTCCGTCGGATTGTTGAACCTCGGATCCAGGAGGAGCAATGTGGTTTTCGTCCTGGTCGTGGAACTGTGGACCAGCTCTATACTCTCCATAGGGTCCTCGAGGGTGCATGGGAGTTTGCCCAACCAGTCCACATGTGCTTTGTGGACTTGGAGAAGGCATTCGACCGTGTTCCTCGTGGGGTCTTGTGGGGGGTGCTCCGGGAGTATGGGGTAGCGGGCTCCCTGTTACGGGCCATCCATTCTCTGTATGACCGGTGTCAGAGTCTGGTTCGCATTGCCGGCAGTACATCTGAGTCGTTTCGGTGGGGGTTGGACTCCGCCAGGGCTGCCCTTTGTCACCGATTCTGTTTTATTACTTTTATGGACAGAATTTCTAGGCGCAGTCAGGCGTTGAGGGTTCGGTTTGGCGACCTCAGGATCGGGTCTCTGCTTTTTGCAGATGATGTGGTCCTGTTGGCTTCGTCGAACCGTGACCTCCAGCTCTCACTGGATCGGTTCGCAGCTGAGTGTGAAGCGGCTGGGATGAGAATCAGCACCTCCAAATCCGAGTCCATGGTCCTCACCCGGAAGAGGGTGGAATGCTCTCTCCGGGTTGGGGAAGAGATTCTGCCCCAAGTGGAGGAGTTTAAGTACCTCGGGGTCTTGTTCACGAGCGAAGGAAGGGTGGATTGGGAGATCGATAGGCGGATCGGTGCGGCGTCAGCAGTAATGCGGGCTCTGCACCGGTCTGTCGTGGTAAAAAGGGAACTGAGCCGTAAGGCGAAGCTCTCGATTTACCAGTCGATCTTCACCCCTATCCTCATATATGGTCACGAGCTCTGGGTCGTGACCGAGAAAACGAGATCGCGAGTACAAGCGGCTGAAATGGGTTTCCTTCGCAGGGTGGCTGGGCTCTCCCTTAGAGATAGGGGAGAAGTTCGGTCATTCGGGAGGAGCTCGGAGTAGAGCCACTACTCCTCTGGCGTTGATAGGAGCCAAATGAGGTGACTCGGGCATCTGGTCCGGATGCCTCCTGGGCGCCTCCCTGGTGAGGTGTTCCGGTCCCACCGGAAGGCGGCCCCGGGGTAGACCCAGGACACGCTGGAGAGACTATGTCTCTCAGCTGGCTTGGGAACGCCTCGGGATCCCCCGGGAAGAGCTGGACGAGGTGGCTGGGGAGAGGGAAGTCTGGGCTTCTCTGCTTAGGCTGCTGCTCCCGCGACCCGACCACGGATAAGCGGGAGAAGACGTGAGACGTGAGACTTTTTCAATAAGCTATTTGATGTGTTTAGTTTTTATGTTACAAAAAGTGCACTTTATTGTTGTTCATTACCTTTTATGCTTACATTTATTGCACTATTTAAATTAAAATTTGTTCAGAAAGTATCTGACTTAAATTGTCTTTTTTTTTCTTTTAGGGTTTTACATGTTTTATATGTCAAACATCAGGAAAAAAATGGTCAAACATGCAAATTAGTCTAGAAAAATCAAAGAATCGTGATAAAATCGTGATTATGATTTTATATTAAAAAAATCATGGTATGATATTTTTGCCAAATTGCCCACCCCTAGCTACAATGATATTCATTCATACATACAGTAACTTTTGGTCTGGAGCCAATAGAAACTAAATAAAAGAAACTTTAACTGATCAGTAATCAAATTAGATGTTTGTAGAGCTGTGTGGAGTAATGTAACGTCATCTTGTCCAAATCCATCCTGTAACTACCAGCCCATCACCGTAAATCACTCTGAAGTCTTTGCACTGTCCCTCACGTCACAAGCTGCTGACCCTGCTCTGCCTCTGACTGACTCTCAGTATCAATCTGCTGTCAAACGGGATCGGGATGGATTAATTAAGCATCTATCAACAACTGAAATAAGTCAGCTAACATTTCCATGAGCAAAACACCTGTATTGTGGGGACATTTTGACTTATTTTGTGCTTCTTTGTAAAGAATTTTCGAATGTCCATTATGTCTTAGGAAGGAGCAAATATTGCAACAATTCATTAGCTTACTTCTAGTTTTCATTTCTTAGCTGAACATTAACATAACGTGGCCTCGTGTTAATATTGAGGGCTAACAAACGTAACCTCCTGTCTCGAGCAGCCTGCTGCTCTCACTGCCTGAGATGCACTGTCACTCACTTCATGCTGCGGTAGTTGAAGGTTGTCCGGAAAACACGGAGTGGATTAACAAGTCGACTATGTGTTTTCTACTAGCGATCAAGTGGAATGTATTCTCTTACGAGGCAATAGAAACAGCGCTGGATGAACCAATATTTTATGTTAAATGTGGGGGGGTCCAAATGAAGAATTTTGGAATCCGGAGGGGACACGTCCCCTTCACATTGAATGGTGGCGACGCCCATGATATACAACAAGTCTGTGTCGGCGAAGCTTCGTCATCATCTGCATCTACACTACAGTAGAGGTAAGATCGGGCCTAAAAAATCCAGCCTGAGCCCGATCAATAAACTCGATTTGCAGGCCTGAGCCCAAAACAAACCCTCAATTTTATATTTTGTTTGTGAGGACTCAGGAGGAGGAGGAAAGGGAGGGGATGCGTCAGTCAGTCCCAGACAGAGCACTGCTCCGCTGATCACATTTGTGATGATGCCTGTGCATAATGATATCAAATTAAAGACTGTCTTTGTAACGAATTCTCCCAGTTAAACAAGACTGTAAGATGCATATTCATATCTTTTATATTTGTGTGTCTGTTATATCAGGTGTGATAGTTCATGCTTAATTTCGTTGGCAAAATGCAGCAGCCCATTTGACATTCATTTTAATTTCTTTGAGTTGGCAGAAAAAAACACAAGTTTTCTTAATGTTAAAATAATCTACATATTTTTATGATCATTATAAATGCATTTACACAATGAAATAATGCTGGAAAAGTTTGTTAAAAATATTTCTGTGTGTGATATTGTGCTCACATGGACGCGCCTCTCTGACATGGTGAGGAGCAGCAGCAGGAGCAGGTCTCTGGGCTTCATTGTAGATCACAAGGAAGGGCATCTGAGATACACGGGGTAAAGCCTCCAGAGCGCAGCAGGTTCACTAAAGTCTTCATAACCAAAGGCGGAAACAAACAGACTTTAAAAATCCTCCGCTGGAGACTGCGCGCACGTAAGTATTGTGCAGGAGTTCAGTCTCGGGTCTCGTCCTCTTGAACATCTGGCACTGAGCGCTGCGTAAAGTGCGCGTGTGTCCCAAACCGTGTATGGTTATTGCAGACTTCAGCCAGCAATGGCTCGTGAAACAGGTGCCACTGCCTCTGGTTGAAAAAGTGGAGCCCTAAAGTTTCCTAGAATGCTTTTGTGTACGGTAAGGTAGAGGGACAGGAGGAGAAGAATAGATAATATATAAATATAGATTTATTAAAAAAAAGTTGGCGAGAGGGAAGGCCGGGCCCGACCCAACCCGTCCCGAACGTAATAATTGACACTTTGGAATTCGGGCCGGGTCGGGCTCGGGCTCGGGCTTAAGATCTTACCTCTAATCTACACATCAACCAGCAAGAAACTACAATTTTGGCGTCACGACATCAGGCGTGTTCTGGCCTTGGGAAGACCGGCAGCCCAGCTTGCAAACCTGCTTCAACGCCGGCATAAAAGGGTGAGCTTTTTCTCACATTACTGGGGCTGCTTTGCTTGTAGGGACTGCTGTGTTTTTCCTTTCTCAGTCAGATCGTATGTGTATCTGTGTGGTAGTTGGTTATCTGCGATGCGTTTGATGCAGTGCTTTGTTCTTAATTTATTGACAATAGGTATTGTCACTAAAAGGGGGGACACAGAGATAAGTGTAAGGAATAACAGAAAATAAACGTAAAGAATGAGGAATAAAAGAGGAATAAGACTGATGGCACCGAGTGCAAGAGAAACTTAAATTAGTAGCGATATAGGGTGTGCTGAATACAACTTGCAAGTTCAATAAGAGCCGGGCCTGTTTATCTTAGTTGACAGTAAGTCATGGGTACTTCAATCAGGAGAGACCAAATATGGATGAATTGAAAGTATTTATTGAACAGGTAGATATGAATGAAAATGTGCGAAGTCTCTGGTTAGAATCTCTTTTGGCGCTTAGACTCCATCGTGCTGTCTTGGTGTACTTCAGGGGTACTGAGGGCGAATGAGAGATAGGATACCCCCCGGAGTCTAGACACTGGTGGTGGTAAGGAATACAGAGATGAGTTGTAGACTTCTGCTGCTGGGACCCTGATGCGATCTCTGGTGCTGCTGAGGTGAAGAGCCAGTATCCTGAGGAGTTGGACTTGGACGCTGGTGAGATGAATGGAGGTGCCTGGGGTGGAGGAGGGTTGCTGAGATCATCAACACGACGCCACCGCACTGACTGTGAAGGAGCAAAGACATGGTTTAAAATAAGGCTGCTCCAGAATGATTGGCCAAGCAGTTGTGTGTGGCATGATCTGGTTGGCTCAGTGCTTGAGTGAGAGCACACCCCTCATCAGCTGAGATTTGGATCACCTGAGCAGGTAGGCAGATTGAAGCATGAAAGAGGAGACTGAATGAGCATACAGGTCTTCCTGACTGAACTATCGCTTAGCTTCATTTCAATCAGGAGAGACCAAATATGGATGAATTGAAAGTATTTATTGAACAGGTAGATATGAATGAAAATGTGCGAAGTCTCTGGTTAGAATCTCTTTTGGCACTTAGACTCCATCGTGCTGTCTTGGTGTACTTCAGGGGTACTGAGGGCGAATGAGAGATAGGATACCCCCCAAAAATAATGAGACAATAGATGGACAAGACAAAGCCTTACCTTTGCAGATGATGCAGACTTCTAAGAGCTGATAGCCTTACCTTGGCATGAGAGGATTCCAAGAAAATAACATGTCTGGGTCCGAAGACCCAGCGTGAGATCCATCTGACTATCTTGCCGAGGCCATAAGACCCAAGCTGACTGACTTGACCATACTGCCCTGCAATCTTAAGCTTGCTCTCTGACTGGGCATTGTTGGTGCAGCTGGACAGCGTGTCCCGCCAGGCAGCACCTGCAAAGGGAATAAGGAGCACAGCGTGTCTGTTGATGCTGATGGATGACTACAGGACTCTGAGCCAGCAGGGTGTCAATGCAAGAGAAGAGAGTGTGAATGGACAAGTGTGACCTGTGATGTAGAGCGGCCCAGAGCAGATCAATACTAGAGAAGTTCCGTGCAATTCTCAGTCCATTTACTGACCCTCAGTAAAGTCAGCAGGATGACGGAAAGTGATTAGTTTAGGAGGAAGATGAGAAGTGAAGCATGAGATAGCAGGAAATGTTTGTGACTAGAGGGCATGCGCAGAAGAGACTTCACGACTAACTTGCTGTCTAAATTCAATCAGAATACACTATAGAGAAAAGAGGACAGATGTGCAATGAATCAGATTGAAAAGTACGAACAGACTTTGTTACTATACCCCACAGGAAGAAGATATTATAAGCAGGAGGATGGATAAATGCTCCTGTAAAGAAGACTTCCCCCCAAAATAGAGGTATATCATACCTGATTGGTAGACCTAAATAATCAGAGAAGCAAAGACAGCAATTAAGCAGACATTATATGATCTGTATGCAAGGGAATACCAATGTGCCAAAACTCCTTGTGATGAGAAGGAGGCATCAGAATGGGCTGGAGCTAGTAATAAACAAACTGCAAAATAAGACAGCTGAGCAGGGGAACAGAATGCTACGATAATTAAATAAATGTCATGATGTGTATAGGAGAACCCATGATGCAGGGTTTGCTGAATATGCTGAGAAAAAGAGGCATATACGGGAGAGAAATGATGCGATGATGCTTATAGAGAACCCATGATGCAGGGTTTGCTGAATATGCTGAGAAAGAGAGGCATATACGGGAGAGAAATGATGCGATGATGCTTATAGAGAACCCATGATGCAGGGTTTGCTGTACATGAGCTTTTATTTTATTTTAATTTTTTTTTTTTATGATGATGAGCTGAGGTCCGACGACCATGAGCTGAGGTCCGACGACCTTTTTTTTTTTTTTTTTTTTTTTTTTTTATGATGATGAGCTGAGGTCCGACGACCATGAGCTGAGGTCCGACGACCTTTTTTTTTTTTTTTTTTTTTTTTTTTTATGATGATGAGCTGAGGTCCGACGACCATGAGCTGAGGTCCGACGCCCGTTTTTTTTTTTTTTTTTTTTTTTTTTTTTTGATGATGAGCTGAGGTCCGACGACCATGAGCTGAGGTCCGACGACCTTTTTTTTTTTTTTTTATGATGATGAGCTGAGGTCCGACGACCATGAGCTGAGGTCCGACGACCTTTTTTTTTTTTTTTTATGATGATGAGCTGAGGTCCGACGACCATGAGCTGAGTTCCGACGACCTTTTTTTTTTTTTTTTATGATGATGAGCTGAGGTCCGACGACCTTTTTTTTTTTTTTTTTTTTTTTTTTATGATGATGAGCTGAGGTCCGACGACCTTTTTTTTTTGTTTGTTTTGCTTTTTTTTATGATGATGAGCTGAGGTCCGACGACCATGAGCTGAGGTCCGACGACCTTTTTTTTTTTTTTTTATGATGATGAGCTGAGGTCCGACGACCATGAGCTGAGGTCCGACGACCTTTTTTTTTTTTTTTTTTTTTTTGAAGATGAACCACCACCAGTTATATGCTTACCAGGGACGAGGTAGCAAACATCTTTGATTTGCGATGATTGTTTCACATCTGGGTGATGTGTAAGCCGATGAAGACCAGCGATGAGACCAGCGCCCCAGTCGTTGCAGAGTTGAAGCTGAAAACCTTGGATGGTGGCAGAAGTAGCAGCTTCTATCCTAAAAGAATGCCCTGTGAATAGCTTAGGTGATAGATTACTTTTAATAGCACCTTCTCTAAATGATATCGAGAGAGGTAGGTTCCCTGAAGGCAGAAGAGGGGTGAAAAGGGGCCTGAGTTAGGCCTGAGCTTAAGATATCTAACCATGGATTTGAATGAGCAGTAACAGAATCAGTTCGAGCGACAACTACTGAGCAAGCCCCACCATATTTAGAATGCTTAAGGTGTAGTTTATAATGACTGGGAAAACCCCTGATCAGAAAATGAGATATCCTCTCTGGATTAACACTGAGGAAGGAGTAGCGAAATCACCGTCCTCAGAAAAGTATAGAAGGCCAATAAATGCAGACTCAAGCAAGGCATCAATATAAGGAGAAGTACACCTTTCCTGAGAACTGCCAGCATTTTATGCAAGATCGGCAGAGTTATGGGCAAACTTTGGTCCGGCAAAAGGGAGAAGCTTTGGATGCCTTCAGTAATAGCTTAATTGCTGGATTAGAGAGATTTTAAATTATTTAATTTGTTGTCGTGTGACTGAGCATTACTTATTTTAACTATTATCTGTGTATTGTTTATATGACAGTAAGGATTATAATCTATATGGAATAGCTGCACTACCCAGCTGCTAGCCAGAAATGACTGAGCAATACTCCGATGTTCTCGTGCCGCCAAGACATCGTCATCACCTGAGACAAAGGCTCAGCCTGTTGGCAAACTACCTGATAGAGCTGATAATGATAGCAACGAAGCCTGATGGCTAAACTTCAGCTGAATGAGAATCGTCTGAACGGAAAGGGTTGCCAGTAGCTAGCACAGGTTAGGGTGACTGACTAGTAGTTGATGGCTAAAGATGGCAATTAAATTGCTCCTAATTTACCAACTGAAACACAACCTAGCCTATGATAATCCTGCTGCTAAGCACAGGTTCATTTGGTTAGTTGTTACCGACTGACTTGTTACTGATTGACATCAGCAAGTTGCTGGTGCTTATAAGTAATTAGACGTATCATTTCGCTGATGTGATTAAACAAGGTTATTATTGCTTGGCTTTTGAACGTCGCGTTTGAGCCGTTGAAAACCCAATAGCCGAACACTGAAAAGGAAATAGTTCGGTAGAGTGCTGAGCCACATTGCAGTTGGTGCTTCAGTGAATGTTGATAATTGCACAGATTTAAAGCAGATACCTTAGAAGATAGGTGGCATTAGGGCGCATGAAATACAGCAGGACTGCTATTAATGAAGCAGGGGCATTATGACACGTTATAAGCAAATGCAATGCGAGTGCTTCAGTGAATGTTGATAATTGCACAGATTTAAAGCAGATACCTTAGAAGATCGGTGGCATTAGGGCGCATGAAATACAGCAGGACTGCTATTAATGAAGCAGGGGCATTATGACACGTTATAAGCAAATGCAATGCGAGTGCTTCGAAGAATGTTGATAATTGCACAGATTTAAGGCAGATACCTTAGAACACATGTGTCAAACTCAAGGCCCGGGGGCCATATCTGGCCCGTTGGACAATAACATCTGGCCCGCGAGATTGTTTTATATAGATTTTGTTTTTGTAAATAATGGCTTGGCAGTATAAAGTGCTGATAACACACAAACTACAGATCCCATAATGCAGTGCAACAGTTGCCTTGCTTATTTATAGTTCCAGTTTTTTTTTTTTGTTTTTTTTTGTTTTTTTTCTGTAATAGTATGTGTGTCCATTTATTAATATTTATTTATTTAAGCAGGGGCATTATGACACGTTATAAGCAAATGCAATGCGAGTGCTTCAGTGAATGTTGATAATTGCACAGATTTAAAGCAGATTCCTTAGTAAGATAGGCTGCATGAGGGCGTATGAAAATACAGCGGGACAGCTATTAATGAAGCAGGGGCATTATGACACCTTATAAGCAAAAGCAATGCATAAGAGTGACTCCCTTTAATTTATCCCACTAAAACTACAGTAATAAAAGCCTCGACAGGCTGCTTAGGTGCCCAATGATCATTTTGATAGTAAAGCAGTCCTCTGGATCACTTACAAATTGAGACATGCTGCCCAGCCCTATCACGGACTGATCTGGAAACACCTGAGAATTTGAGCAGCTCGGAGATGATTCTCGAGCTTTGAGTGGATACTGACTTGAGGCGGCGTGAAGGCAGCAGGTCAGCCTCGGTGAGGCCGCGAGAGTGCTCTCTGAGTGGATCAACGCCTGAGGGGAAACCGCGGTGATCCTCGGATGAGATCTCGCGGTGAACCTGCAGCTCGGCTCGAGCGGGGTGGAGACAAACAGAACCCGTAGATACGGAGATGAAACAAACATGTGAACGATCCAGCGGCTGCTGGAATAAATAAATGAGCTGCATGTGGCTTCCTTGACTTGTAGCCTATGACTGTGCGACTGATAATCTGAGAAAGGGGACTTGTTTACCTGAGCGAGCCGTGAGCATGCAGTGAATGATTACACCTGGGCCGAGGTGAGGCAGCAGAGGTTTCCGCGTTTGGCGTGAGACCACGGCGAGGTGGAGGACAGCAGCTGCGCTCGCATTTGGAGCTCTGATCAGGAACGAACAACTCGTTAATGATTCACTTCAATCACCTCGGAATGGAACCGACGGCGGAGCCGACATGTAGGAGAGTCCAGAGTGGAAATGAAAAAGCTAAAGGAAGTTATCTTTGAGAATTAATCGGGACACTGAATGATGTGAAGCCTGTTTAAGCCTGCTGTAGATTGCCGAGATCATCAGCATGACGCCACCGCACTGACTGTGAAGGAGCAAAGACATGGTTTAAAATAAGGCTGCTCCAGAATGATTGGCCAAGCAGTTGTGTGTGGCATGATCTGGTTGGCTCAGTGCTTGAGTGAGAGCACACCCCTCATCAGCTGAGATTTGGATCACCTGAGCAGGTAGGCAGATTGAAGCATGAAAGAGGAGACTGAATGAGCATATAGGTCTTCCTGACTGAACTATCGCTTAGCTTCATTTAGACACTCTGCGAAAGTTTAGTTTAAAGGAATTTGGTTTAAAAGACATAGAAAGTTTACTCTGGACCCAGAGAAACATTGGCAAATTCTAAAAAAGGTTAACAGCAAAGTAAGGACATGGAAATTAGAAAAAGGAAATTAAGAAATAGGAACAAAAGAAAAGAAGAGAAGATATAAGACAAGAAATCAGAGAAGAAATGATGAAAGAAGTAATAAGAAGAAGTGAACATTGGCAGACTAAAATATAGATGACAGAAGAAGAAATGAGAGGAAATAATGTGTAAATGAAAAAGAGAATAATCATGCTGTAAGGAAACGTGAATGAGTCGACTTGAGAAAAGGATTTTTTGTGTTTATTTTCTATAAAAGCTTAAGGACATTAGGTCTGCGATGGGAAATTTGGCCAAAGTTTGGTGATTTTGTGTTTTGTCTGTTTTGTGTATATGAGGTACCTTTGAGTGTGTGCATGTGTGTGAAGGAGCTCAGTGTGTGCTTGAATAGAGAGTGAGTGTATTTGTAGCTGCAGTTTTTGCTTTGGTTCTTCTGTCTGGGGGGTTATGTCTTTCTTGGGCACTGTAAGGTTATTAAGAGAAAAAGTGGACTAGAAGGTTCTGTGCCAAAGCTTGGATTGTAACATTTGTATACACATGTGTATGAATTCAGGCAGCAGCATAATGCTGGCAAATTGTCCAGGGATTGTTGTCCCTAAATAAGTCACTATTCCAGGAAGATCTGAATTGTTTTGAACATAAGTCTGTTAACCCTTTAGGGAACAAGCGGTTCAAACATCATTGAAACTGGAACTGTGCATAAGAGACAATGAATCAGGTCAGCTGGAGGTCCTAAAGCACCAGGAGGAAATGAACCACTTGTCTGACTCCTTATCAGACAATGGGCTTGTTAGCACAGCCTTCTGTGTGTGTGTGTGCATGGGTGATGTGTACTGGTCGGGAGCTTAGAGTACACTGACAGTCTCTGATACATTTAGTGGGCGGAACATGGGGGGGGGGTCCTGCTGCTGTGGTAAAATTTGACCCTCCCTACTGGGCACAGAGACAGTAGGATCAAACCAACAGTCTTGCTCTTAAGAATTACTGGAAACAATCAATGAAATTCAGTATAATAACACATTAAAAATATAATATGTCCAATAATTCGAAATATACAACTTTGCTAATGTATTGTGATTGTAACAGCCTTGCTGGAGTTTGGTTGAAAATATAAGCAGACAACCCAAAAGTTGGCAATTAAAGTGTACATTTTTCAAGTTGTTTGTGACTATAAAGTCTTAGGCAATTATAAGTGATGAATTTTGTTTTGTTTGTCCTTTCTTCTGTCCAATTATGATGTATATGAGCTGGAGAAGATGACATACATCTGAATTTGGTGAACAGAGGAGGAGAATTGGCTGTGCTTCACACCAAGAGGGGCTTCTGTGGATGAAAAGCTCACCAGGACCTGTCGTCATTTGAACAGGCCAGTACAGTTTTATCCATGAACTCTTTATATGTGTGATTGTCTTCACTGATTTGAGCATACACCCATTTAACTGAGGCGTATTTAGCTTGCTGGTGTGTATCATTTCTTTGTGTGGATCAGTGAGGTATGTCTGCTTTACATTTGTAATTATTTAGAGGGGAAGCTTGGTAACAGACTGATCAGGTAGAGCATTTAATTAATGGTTCTCATCTTCAGTTGGCAAAGTTATTCTGTCTTGGATGATTGAGTGGGGTTGTGGTATTTTGGGAGTAACCTTTTGATTAATTAGAGTTTATAAGAGGGATATAAGAGGATTACAAATGGCAAAGTCACAAATGGAATCTAAAATCTCAAAAACTATTACACCAGTTGAAGTGGTTCAGAAGAACAATCCCCTCATTAAAGGTATTGCAGAGGTGTCAAAAAAATGGAGCAAGCGTTGGCCTCAGATTGACCAACCTTGGCCAGTGGAAGGGACTCTTAACCCAAATGTTATTAATTCAATTCGAATGCTTATTTCCACTTACAAGGCAGGTCAGAAAAACTTAAAAAAAAAAAAAAGGGGAGAAACGTAGAGAAAAAAGACAAACTGAGCTCGTCATGCTTCAGCTGTCTGAACATGAAGGACATTTATTGAAAGCAGGGCAAGAAAAAAAGGAGAGAGCAGTCGATGAAATAAACAAAAATATGAAAGAAATTCAAAAGCTGATGAACAAAATTAATGTACCTTTCTCACACACAGCTCAAATGACGATTCCTCCACCGTACAGGAAAGAGCTGAAGTTTAAGGATATATATCCGCAGCTCCCAGTAATTAGCCAGGAAGGTCGTTACCTCATTAAAGATAAAGATGAGCGAGTAATAGAGAGGGGAAAAGCAGATACAACCATAAAAATGTACCCCAGTTCCAAAAGTAAGCGGAAAACAGTACACTTGAAGAGTCGGGGTGATCGTAGAAGCAGGGAGACAGACTCTGAAGACAGTGATGCTGAACCAATTGGAGGAAGATAGGACCCAATAATTAGGCGCTAAACTGGGGAGGAGGAAGGATAAAATAAATGACAGCTCTAATGAAAGTGAAAAGGGAGATAGCAGTGATGATTTGGAGTGCTGGGGTCCCTCAACCTCGAAAGGATTTTATCCATCTACATCTAGCACTAGATGATACACAGCAGGAATTGGTAGAGATAGGAAAAGGTATAATTCTGTGTCTTTCATATCTACACAAATCTGGCACATGACAGAATCAGGAAGTGTTAGAGAATCAATTACGGGGACTGTTGAAGCAAAAGAAAAAATTGAGGGAACAAGAAAAACATATTCCTTGCGTCCAAGGAAAGATAGAACTTTTGATAAAATGTGTCCAATAATAATTTGAAGGTTAAATTTGGACTATAAACCATGGCAGAGTACCGACATGTCAGATATCCTTGAGAAGTTGCCTACTCTTCAGAGTGGAGCACATCCTTGGATTACAAAACTTGAAGAGATCTTGATCGGAACACAACCAGCTCGAGTGTGGAGAGCTTTAAAAGATACATTCCCAACAAATGTATATCCTGACAATATTCTTTTTGAACCACTGGGACAGGAAGAGAATCCATGAGCTTATGTGTCGAGAGCACATCAGGTGTGGAGAAGCATCACAGGTAACGATCCTGAACTCAACCAGATGGAGCAGTCAATTCTGCATGCTAAAATACAGAAGGGGCTGCCTGTACCAGTGAGGAGCAAATTAGCAGAGGTGGTTGGGCTTACAAGCATGGCAAAGGGTGTCTACACTGATCACATCGCACATCAGGTGGAGTTATTCAGAAAGAGAGAACAAGATCAGAAGGAGCAGGATCAGGAAACTATTAGGAAACTCACCCAGATACAGTTGGTAGATAGCAAGAAGAATGAAAAGACACAAGCTGTGGTCATGCAGAATCAATCCCAAGTATACTAATCACCATCACATTCACAGCTGACACCAGTAGACCCCATTATGACTTATACACAGCCGAGTGTTGGTGAGCTGCAGACATGGAGAGGAAGAGGTGGAGGAAGAACTTTCGATCCAAATTACCAACAGTCTTTGGAAGTGTGTTATGATTGTGGACAGCAAGGCCACTATGCTCATGACTGTTACAGGTCAGGAGGAAGTTAAGAAAGTATACTATCTATGTAAAGAATAATGTTCGAGGAGTGTAGAGGTTCCTGCTTGAGTGAGTGGTGGATTTGGTTGATATGATAAAACCAGTTAAATGCAAGAAATACATGCTTGTTGTAGTGGACTGATTTTTAGCTTTGTTCAACCAGGCATAGGGGTGTTCAGTCTGATGCCAAGTTATTGTGTCATGAGGTCAAAAGCAGATGTTCAATTACTGATCAAATATCTTCAAATAATAGAAAAAGAGTTTGTGGATAAAACGGTGGGCGTGTAGAAAATGCAGGTGAACATGAAAATGACAGGTTGATGGAATAGAAGAAGGTGGATGAGGGCTGAAGAGAAACGTGAGACGATACGATGGATAAGGATGTGGTTTTGAAAAGAGCAAAAGGTTTCACTCCATTA
This sequence comes from Scarus forsteni, assembly GCA_036419115.1. NCBI lineage: Eukaryota > Metazoa > Chordata > Actinopteri > Labriformes > Labridae > Scarus > Scarus forsteni. Next base: position 730,617 of record JAZDUH010000069.1, read on the forward strand.
ACTTTCGGGAGCAGTGATAATTCAACTCTTAGTAGTAGTCATAGAAAGTGAACTACTTGACTAATATCCACTGTAATGACACATGTACTTAATCTTTATTCTTGTTTCTGTATAGGGCATTTTTGTGGGATAGCCTACTTATAAGGGAAATATAATATTCGGTTATGAAAATTTGTATGAGATATTTGTCATTCACAACATATTTTGATGTTTCTAATTGAATTTGAGTATGCAAGATACTGGCTGGTGTTTCCTTTGTCCCCTTTCAGAATGACACTAGAGTCGGTTGATCGCTCAGAGACGTCCAGATTCTGAATGACAATGAACAACATGGACAAACACAATGTGATGAAAAGGCCTGAACATGGACATGATGACAACTGGACTCACAAAATGGACATCACAGCAGTGGGTTAGGGTTAGGGTAGGGCAAAGGAGGGACCGTCTGAATTTCTTTCTTAATGTGCATTTATACAATGTTTGATTCTGTTAAAGTGTGTATTATGTGTGTTATGAATGATGTTTGATGTGGGACTTCAGCTGTTTTATTTGTTTTTCCGATTAGGGACAATGGTGGTAGGCAGGGCAAGGTCCATTGATAGGTATGATGGGTCGACTAGCCTGGATTTGGACATCATTTTTGATTTGATTTACTGGATTTTGATTTACTTTTAAATATATATATATATATGTATATATATATATATATATATATATATATATATATATATATATATATATATATATATATATATATACACATATAAATTAGCATTCACTAGCAAAATCCTGCCTATGGCACCTTTAAGACTGATGCCTAAGGCCATAAACAAAGGTTAAAAATTGTCAAAGGTTAAAGGGCCTTCACTTCAGGCTATCAATAAAAAATACACATATACATATATATTTGTATTTATATGTATATGTGTATTTTATATGTATGTATCTATGCATATATGTGTATCCATAATATGGAGAGCTTTATGCTCTATTGCAAAGTGTCTTGAGATAACAATTGTTATGAATTGGCGCTATACACATAAAGATTGATTGATTGATTGATTGATTGATTGATTGATTGATTGATTGATTGATTGATTGATTGATCATGGGTTTGCCTTTAGGTCAATGGTCATTTGTCTAAGATGTTCGGGTCCAATGAGAGTCCATTCTTTGTATAGTTCGAACAATGAGTCTGGTATAAATGTATGTCCTCTTACAATGCTCGGGAGGTCTCATTTTGGCTTTGAGCCACTCAGGCTGGTCCGGAGTGCCTGATTTAGACACTTGCTTGATTTTGTAATAAACTTCTTTTATATACAAACAAGTCTGTGTCGGCGAAGCTTCTTCATCATCTGCATCTACACACCAATGCATCGAGAAACTACACAACCATCCACATTCACACTCATACCTCAGGGTAATTTAGAGTCACCAGTTCATCTACTGAGCATGTTTTTGGTCTGTGGGAGGAAGCTGCAGTGCCTGAAGAGAACCCACAAATGCACAGGAAGAACATGCAAACTTGACACAGAAAGGCCCCTGTCCAACACGGGAATCCAACCAGGAACCTTCTTACTGTGAGGCATGTGCACTACCTGCTGCTCCACTGTGCTGTCCTAAGTTATTTCTTTTTTTTCAAACCAGTTTCCACTCAGGGACTTAAAGTGGAAGGAAACTCTGGCTACCCCCTAACCAGATCTTTAACCCTCAAACCTGAAGAGGTCAATTCTGTCCCCTTGATAGTCACATTTCTCTAATCATTTTTGAAGATTTTGTTTTTCTATTGGACTGAGATCTGGTGACTGTAGACTGTCTGTTGATTTATTAACATTATTTTGAAGATTTTCTTCAATTATCTTTGACTTACAGTCAAAAAATAAATAATTATTACAACAATATCATTGTCCAGTGCTTACAGTAGCATTTTTGGTGCTAACAAACAAATAAAAAGACTAATAAATGCAACTAAATAAACAGAAAATAAACACATAGACAACATCTAAAAAGAAAAACTCCTGCCCCTTTAAAGCTGTGTTCACACCAAACTCTAAAAAGATATACATACCTTGATTTGGTGCCACTAAAATGACACATTTGGTGTGAGCACAACTTAAAGCTCCTTTCACTGGGGCCAGTCCAGCTGGTCAATTCAACACTGCTCTGAACCATGTTGTCAACAACTTTGCATTCATTCTACCATCCCTGCTCTGCACTCGGCTTTCTAAGCCACTAGACCTAAAACAATGGTGGACATCACAGTGGTAGGACGATCAGGGTGGCTAGGAGACGAGAAGTTGTAGAGCACTGCTCCTGCCATAAACATGCTGAGAAGGAAAACTGCTGATGCTGCAGGTTTTTGTCTTGTTCATAGAAGTGCTCCATCATACTGGGGAGACATGCTAGCCTTACTAAGGGGAAGTAAAAGTGAAAAAGCAGAATTTGGACTCCTGAAAGTTTGAATTGTCTTTTACATGAAGCAGCACAGAGCTGTGGCGTCTGAGAGTCTGTAAATAGAGGTGTACGTGTGGTCACCCAAACTCCTCCCTGTCCTGGAAAAACAGATTCAAAAACATCCTGCTGACAAATTCAACTCCCCTGTGATAACATCTGCTGTGGATAAAGAAATGGAAGATAAATACAAGTATCACATGGCATCTCCCGGGTTTCATTCTTTGGAAGTCAACGCTGTTGACACTTCATGACATGTGCTGATACTTCATCTCCTGGTCAAACATGAACCTGAACTCTGTTTCAACAGGACCGACCTGCTAAATCAAATTTGTTTTAACACTCTGACAGAAAACCATATTCTAAGCATCCAGGAAATCAAACACTCACCATCTTGATCTGCTTTTCCTCCCTGTAAGTCAAAAATAAATGATTAAACTGGTAAAAATGTGATGTTGGACTAAAATATAAGCATGAAAAACCTGACATTCCCATTTCTGATTACTTAAACATGAGTGACCTGTTGTGTGCTCCTTCAAGGTGCCACATTTAATTAACATCAAATATTTGACCAAAGGTGTGTCTGATACTTTAAGGTTTGAGAGGGGTCCAGCTGCAGACCTCCACTCTCAGCCGGCCAACGGCTGCTCCAGTGTGAATCGGAAACCACCTCCAACGTGAGACTGACGTGATGTACATATAAATACTTATATAGCCCCCTTCACACCGGCACGTTTGCGCCACCTCCAGTCATTTTAATGAGTGACGGGCAGCGGACGGGAAACAGTTTTAACTGCAGCGGTAGGACAGAGAAGCGTTTGGCGCCCATGTGAGCGCCATGGCCGTAGCCAGGTATGAGGTCAGTGAGGTCCGGACCTCAACTATTTTTTCCGAGTTTTTTTTTTTTCAAAATATGCCCAACTGAATAAAACATAAACTCATAAAAACTTGAAACCTCTCTGTGAAACGTGCTTGTAAATTGTAAATTGTGGTAAACATCCATGGGCTTTGTGTTCTGTTTGAGCCTGTGTGCGTGTTGTGGTGAACAGCTGTTTGATCAGCTGATGCATGTACCTGCAAATGCGCCCTGTGAGGTGCTTGGCAGCGGGTCAAACCCCATTCAAAAACTAGAGTGTTTTTATTATTAGCACTTTGTAGACCACATCCCCGCCCATCTACACATAGGTGACTACAATATATATATTTTTTAGATAATTCGGCACTAGATAGGTCTGTCAAATCATCTGATCAAACCCAGTTTATTTACTTTTATCCACAGCGGAGAGCGCGCCCGGCACTTTTTAAAAAAATTTTCTTTTTTCCAGTTGGCCGAGCACGCGTCACGATGATCCTGGTTTTAGGATGCTCGATCCGTCGTGCTCTGTTTTCAGCTCATATTAATTTTAATATACTTATTCCACAGAAAACAAGTCACAGAGAGCAGGGCAAACATGTCCAAGAGATTAAAACAGAATACACTGGGTGCATTTCTGGCAAAGAAACAGAAATTAAAGGGCAACTTCAGTAATTTTCAACCTGGGTCCTATTGCCCCAAGTGTATGTGTGTATACGATTGACGGGTACAACTCGGTTTAAAATTGGCTCAGTATCAAGGGAGCGGATGCAGCCGGCAGCCGCGAAGCTAGATAGAGGGCAACTGCATCCCGTATAAGTTTGAGCATTAAAAGTGTTTATTTCGCCACAGACCGGTTGCGATCGCCGGTGCTAGCTCTCTAATTAGCATTGTAAGCATTGTGTTTTCCTTCACGTCCTCTGACCTGTGTGACGTCATCTGTGAGCTTGTTGCCGGAAGAAAACAGAGGAGCCATGCAGCGTGCCGAGCTGCTTATCCCGGAGGACAGTTGAAAGTTTTACTGCATCGGTATCATGGCTGAATATTTACCAGATTTCGAGAGTGAAGACGAGCCTTTTCATTACGACGGGCACACGTATTTATTTGAGCCAGAGTATCACGGACGAGGAGCTGCTACAAACTCAAGAGCTAACGAGGATAGCAACAGAGGCCAACGAGCAGGCGAGGGTGAAGCAGCGGCTGCCTGACGCTCTAGATTTGTCTCTGACACACACATTTACTGTTGCCATAAATCCTCTTCACTTTTTCCTCTCGTCCAGCCAGTACAGACTTGTGTGGCCTACCGTGTTACAATGCTAATTAGAGAGCTAGCACCGGCGATCGCAACCGGTCTGTGGCGAAATAAACACTTACACAATACATACAATACTTATACGTATTGTATGCATAAAGACTTATTAGTTATACTTACTTTATGGATAGTTGACCATTTGGTCCCTGTGGTTTTTGTCGCCTCCTCCAATTTATTTTGGGTACATGAAAAAAGGTATCCAGCACTGCCCTGTTGATCAGAGGGGGGAAATCCTCTAATGTAGTTACACAGCGTCGGGTACTTTCTGTATCATCCCACGACACATCGAGACCACAAATATTGGGCAACAGGTCCCACTCATCACACAGACATTCTTCCTCTGTGGGCATAGAGTCACAGCAACCACAGGAGCACCACCAGTCCTCAGAAATTCACGTTCGTGCAGCCGCTGCTTCACCCTCGTCTGCTCGTTGGCCTCTGTTGCTATCCTCGTTAGCTCTTGAGTTTGTAGCAGCTCCTCGTCCGTATACTCTGGCTCAAATAAATACGGGTGGCCGTCGTAATGAAAAGGCTCGTCTTCACTCTCGAAATCTGGTAAATATTCAGCCATGATACCGACGCAGTAAAACTTCCAACTGTCCTCCGGGAAAAGCAGCTCCACTCTGAGCGGCGCGCTGCATGGCTCCTCTGTTTTCTTCCGGCAACAAGCTCACAGATGACGTCACACAGGTCAGAGGACGTGAAGGAAAACACAATGCTTACAATGCTAATTAGAGAGCTAGCACCGGCGATTGCAACCGGTCTGTGGCGAAATAAACACTTTTAATGCTCAAACTTATACGGGATGCAGTTGCCCCCCTATCTAGCTTCGCGGCTGCCGGCTGCATCCGCTCCCTTGATACTGAGCCAATTTTAAAATGAGTTGTACCCGTCAATCATATACACACATACACTTGGGGCAATAGGACCCAGGTTGAAAAATACCGAAGTTGCCCCTTAATTGACAAAGAGGAACATGAAACCAGGAGGATGGAAGAGAGAACAGGGACAGTAAGGTGGAGCACAGAGAACAGAGTCATTCAGAAATGGAAGGGGAGCAGAGGCACACAGAGCAGGATCATGCCTCTGGTCACAGGAGGATTCAGTTAGCTTTGATTTAAAAAGTTGATTTGGTTTTTGAAAAAGAAATACATTTTTGTTTGGAAAATGCTGATTTCACATCATTAAAAGATATTTAAACAATAAACATCTTGTGTGACTTGTAGCCAAAAAAAAAAAATCATAATAAAAATAAAAGAAATAAAAAGCAGAGAACATTTTTTCAGCACTTGAAGAGCGCACGCATCATGGACCTCACCTATTTCAAAGTCCTGGCTACGGCCCACGAGAGCGTGCACAGATTTTGTCATAGAAATTATATATGTGTAACATATTATGTAAACGTATAAAATACGTATTATATACTTATGATATATGTATATAATGTCTATAGACTTTGCCCTGACGCACAGAAACTTTCTAGCTGCAGTCGCCTGGCAGCAGCCAATCACATCTGAGTAGGGAGAGAACCAGGAAACAGCAGACTTCACAGGTCAAATCTAACATTAAATGAGCTCTACCAAACGGCTCTACCTTCATGTAAAGATAATCAGGAGAAAAACCTGGCATGAGACAGCGTTTCATTTCAGAGTGTTTGAGGAGGGAGTGTTATGAAGGACTTTTGGGCTCTGCTGTGACATTCACTGAATCACCTCTCCGTCACTGCTGCCTCAGACTCTATGCTCGTACCGCGGCAGCAACAGATGCTTTAAAAACACTTTATATTTAATGGACTCTGACAGGGAGGCTGTTTTTGGGGCTGTTGCCGTGCAGCGGTGTGAAGGGGTCTTTAATAAAACCTTGAATTGATGCCTTTGTCCCCGTGTTACGGTTCAAACAGCAGAGACTGTGAACACAGAGGCTGTGATAGGACTGTAGAGCTAATAAAACAACTGTGTCTCTAGGAAATGAAAACGCTCGAGATCATTACACCAAACAGAGACTACGCATTTTTTACTTTGTGTTTTTTAATTTAACACGACTGACAAATGAAGTTACCACGGTAACCACAAACGCTGACACCATTTCCCTCTCACATTGGAGGTGACCATGACGTCACTTCCTTCTGACCATGGAGGTGTAGAGTCTGCAAGCTAGTCGGCTGAGAGTGGAGGTCTGCAGCTGGACTGTCCTGTAAGATTTAGTAAAAATCCTCTTTAAGCTCACATGTCAGATTGTTTTTGTTCTGTCTGCCACATTATAATGACTGCACTCTGAAAACAATGTGAACAAAGACAGACCACAAACCTCCACAAAAGTATTTCAAACACTATCAGGAGAGTTCATTTCCAAAATTTGAAAAACTGCTGTTTCTAAAACTGTTTTCAAATCTTTGAAAATCCAGGATCCACATTTAGATTCTGATCTCCACGTCAAATATTGACCTAAGGAAAAACATCATCAAAATCTCTTCATAACTTAAGTTATGTTTCCAAAAAAAGTGAAAACTGCCCTATTGCTCAACAAATTCTTGAAAGAAAGTCCCATCCTGATCCAGATCACCACCAAAACCTCATCACATCTTCTTTGAGCCATAAGATTTTGTTCATAATTATGTTCAGAACAAATGCTGGAAAAATATTGTCTCCCTGACACAGGAAACCATCGTTAAAGAACACCAACAATGTTGTAAATGTTAGCTTTGGTTGGTCAGTTATTGTCATAAATTGTGGTAAACTTCCCCGTCTCACATTGCAAATACTGAAACAAATTCCTGGATCTGCATTCATACCCAGATCACCTCCATAGTCTGATTATTTATTAATCTTACCATGACCAACATCTCCTTCAAGTTTCCATTCATGCTTTTTGAGTTCTTTCCCTAAAGAACAAACAGACAAACACCAGCAACAGAATAATAAAGAATTGTTGAAAAGAATAGCTAAAATGCTTTTAGAAAAACATTGGTACCAGCTAAACTTCTTATTAACAACATCAGCATTGGCCCCTGATTTTCACAATCTGTGCATCACTTCTATTCATTCTTACAATATCAATGTTTTTGTGGTGAAAGCAAATAAAAATGCTCCATTTATTAAACTGCACACAGAATTTAAAACAACATTTCTGTGCGTTGAACAAAAGGGTGGAAGGTTTGAAAGTAATTATGGTTCTTCTCTTCAAACTGTTGTTTTGGATGTTTTGTCTGAAGGATTACTCTAATCATGCCATCCTCACCTGTTTTATTAATAAAGGATCGTTCTACAGAAACATGGATTTTTGGGATGGCAAACTGTCTTTTTTATTTCTTTTTTTAACATTTAAACTTCAGCTACATTGTTATATATGTCATTGACTTTATGAATACACATAAATGAAAGTTTAATCTTTTTTTTGGTACATTTATCACAAAACACCATTTAATAAAGTGTATCCACACATCTGATTGTCACTGGTGTTCCCTATTGTTACCCATAAGAAAGGTAACACCAGTGACAGTTTAATAAAAATGCCCTTTAACAAAATGTCTGCTGCAGAGCATGACACAGCATGTTACTAATCTGATCTATTCACTAAATTATGTCTTCTAAATACATTTTTATTTATTTGTTTGCAATTCCCTGCCAATAAAGTTGGTAACACCAGTGACGTCAGCTAAAAGCTTCATATGAAATCATGAGATAAATGTTAATATTTCTGAAAACTGAAAAGGACAATGTTCTTACCAGGGTCCCTCTTCATAGATCTTCAAGAAAGAGGTCAAAGGAAGTCCAGTGATGTCATCAGAGTGATTTCTTTTTTCAAAATAAGACTTTTGTCACATGGTGACACCAGTGACATGACTGCAGGGGACGACTACTTTAAATATATTTTACAATACTTATTTGGCATTTTGTTTAAAATGTAGTTTATATCATATATTCAATAGTTATTTATACATTTTTGTCCTCCAAATACAGCACTTTGTCTCCATCAATGACTGTGGGGACGAGCACTTTTGTCGTGGTTGGGGTTCTAAATAATTGATTAAAAAGCAAATATTACCAAGCTGATGGCTCCAAACAGTGTGATAGCTGAAATAATAGTTTTTTTTTTAATAAAATACTTTAAAAAATCTAACACAAACTGTTTTATTCGGGAGTTTTATATCTCTTAAGGCTAGGGACAGAAAAACTACTTTAAACTCTTCTTTGGACTCAGCTCTTCATTTTACTGGACTGGATGTCTCAAGATTAAAGTAAGTAAATTACCTCATATATTTTTCTAAGTTGATTATAACATCTTCAACATGACTTTTTGTTTTAGTGAAATAACTTCATTAACTGTGATTTTGAGCCTGTTATGTCGATGTTGTAATATTATAACTCTGGGTCAGTGTGGTAGCAAAAACCAGGTCCACCTTCCACATTACATCAGGACACTGGTCTGCTCTCATGTTCTCATATGGTCAGGTATACTGATAGAAATAAAATGTTTTACCATGAATAACTAATAAATGTGTTTTCTGTTAAATTCTTTAGAGTCTGGACCATAATTGAATTATTTTATTTTCTGATTACAGTATTTGAAATTCTATGTGTTAGTATTTGAAACAGTATCCATGTCTCATCAGTTAAAATAATCAAAGGTGAAATAAATATTGAACTGAGTCTGTTTTTTGGGGCTTTGCCCAAACACCAGCTTGTTGCTTTGCTTTGGATGAAAACCAGTTTTAATGTTTTTAAGCTCGCTGCAGGTGATGCAGGGTAGGTTGGGGGTTAGGGTCGAGACAGGTGAGAGTGTATAAGGATACACAAACTTTTTTTAGTTTTCATGTCTTGTCTCACTCCTGAGTCCATGACAAACAGACAGACACCGTTGTTTTGACTGTGTGAGCAGTGACAAGGAAAAGACGGGCAGAGCTCGCCCATCTCTTCCTTGCTTTTGCACACACATTCTAAACAATGGTGTCTGTTTGCTTGTCATGGATTCATGAGTGAGACAAGACATGAAAAACAAATAAAAGTTGTTGTATCCCCTTCAGTAACACAAATACATTTACCAAATGCAGATTATTAACATCATAGACCTTTATAAAAATGGACCTGGTGAAAGAAAACACAGAGATGTCTCCACTTTGTGACCTTTGAGGTTGTTTTTAAAACTGTTTCAGAGAAATATTTCTATTCAAAACCAGTTTTACTCACAGATGTTACAAACCACAGTCCAGCAGCCAGACACAGGACAGTCCAACAAAGACCTGAAGCCATCTGTACAGAGAAACAGGAAAGAAGTTCATCAATGATTTAGATTTACATGGACTTTTTCACCAAGTATGACCTAACTTATGTGTGTGGGATGTTATTTAACTGAAATGTTCAGCTGTAAAAACTAAAAGAATGAGTATAAGCTGAACACAAGGGAGAAAGCTTCCTTTGTTTTTAATAACTTACTTTAACATTACCTTTCTCTAAACCTTTTGCTGTTAAATAAAACTTAACTGAGTAAAGCCTGATCTATGTTAAAGTCAGGAATTAAGAATTTAGCCCAAGTGTTGATGTGAGAGCAGGATGTCACATTAGCTGTAGCAGTGCAGAGTCGTCTTCAGTGAACAGGGCTGACTGAAATATTTAGTCCTTCCTTTTCAATTGGAAAGACAACAACTTCCTCTGGCTGGCTTTTTGGATTTAGCACATGGTATAGCAAAGACGGCGGTTGCTCTTTAGGGTACACTTAAGCTCTTTTTCACAGTCTGATCAGGGTGGGGGATTTTGGTTTAACAGGAGAGGCTCATTGTAGAGTCAATAATAATAACAGTAATAAAGGTAGTTAATGCAAGTCTGTCAGAAACACTGATGTCTACAATGATGGAGTTTTTGATAGAGTCTTGCTCTTAGAAACCAAGATAACAAACAAAATGTTGGGTTAAAGGTAGAGTCTGCAGGATTTTCCTTCAAAATAAAACAACTTTTTGAGGAAAATTCCTGCTCACTGGTCTCCAGTGGGCCTCTGTTGATGTGTGATGGTGTGTTAGTTTACCTCACCCTCCTCTTCAGTCTGTATTTGGATGTTTTGATTTTCTCAGGGCGCTTTTTGGAAGAGAGTAGGCAGAGATACCCCAGCCAATCACAGCACGCCAAGTGCCCAAGTGACTTTGAGTGTTATAAAATGCACTAACAGAATGCCACGCAGACCGTCAAAGATGGCCGACGCTACAGCAAAGAAAGGAAGAAACAATCAGGCAGAAGCAAAACTGTCATACTGTTGGACCAGTGGGTTATGGACACAGGCTGTTAGCTTCTGCTCACTTGCCATATTATCAGTTTTTCATTACAATACATGTATTAATCCCAGGTAGCTTGCTGCCTGAGAGGACGGATACCCACAACAGGTCACAAGAAGCTCAGGGGGAGGAGCTTTACTTAGATGTTGTGTTTCCAAAACAGTAACAAAAAAATCCAGCAGACCCTTCCTTTAACCTGGACTGCACAAAGGTGAGATCGCCTAAAACAGTGGTCCCCAAAATACGGCCCGCAAGCCTGATATGGCCCGCCTCCACATTTGGCATGGCCCCCTGAAGGCCGGGATCACATTGAATCAGGCCTGCGGTGCTACGGAAAGAATCTGCACGAAGTCTATTTTTGCCAGATGCTGGAGCTCTCCACATCAAGCTGAGGGAGGAAGACGAGCCAAACAGGAAGTGGCTCTACCATGATCCTGTCTCTTTCACAATAAAATAATTCTGCACGCCACTGTCTTTTTCCATTTCTATTTCAGTCGGCACATTGACGTTACATTTGAAATGTAACCATAACCGGTGACACGGATCACAAGGAGCATTGCAGGGCAACAATTCAAGAGCAGATCTTGCACCCACAGGTTGAGAACCACTGCACTAGTAGATTGTATTTGAAGCTTGATCCTTCAAACATTGCTCTTATATTATGAAGAATATCTGACCCAGGAAACCTCAGGATGACGTTAACATTTTGAAAACAGTAAGTAAGTGAAACAGAGGCTTAGAGCTGGACTGATGGAGAATGACACGTTTTGATTCATCAAAAGTTTGACCCATTATTTGTTAAGTCTCTGGGCCCTAATTTTGTGGCCCAGTGCAGGGGGCACAAGCCTGGTGCACCACGCACAGTGTTAATTTCATCCGCCGTACACTGCCAATTTGACAATTTGGTAGACCGTCTGCGCAGAGATGGGTGTGACGGTGCACCAGGGGGAGTCAACGGTGCACCAGGGGGAGGTGCCGACAGATTCAGGTTGGCGCAGTGACAATTTCGTGCCAAAAACAGTGCAGAAGGTGCACTGAAAGCTCACCAGCTGCAACCTGGTCTATTCTCGCTGCCAGCGGAGCGCACCCTCCACAGCTGTAATTTGGTGACAAGCGCACGCCTCAGAGGCAGGTTTCCAGAGTGTGAGGCACATTTTAATGCAACAAACAATCACAGCAATCACTATTTAATGTAACCGTCTGAACCAGCATATACATTTGTATCTATATAAACTGTCCCGTCACATCTGATGTCAGATTAAAGCCGTTTGTCATAATGGAAACTTAACCTGACAGCAGCTGGAAGTTTGATGCACATCTTACAAGTCAACAATAAACAGCCTTAACATCTGATACTGAGTATATATCTGGCTTCTATCATTTCATTAAATTCAAAGAAAAGAGGGAGAAAAAAGAAGAAGAAAAAGGAGATAATATAATTGTAGTCACTAAGGATTTACCTGTGATTTCCCTGTTTTAGTCTTTATTTTTAACGTGATCTAAAAAGATGGAGTACATTATTGTAAGGAGGATGAGGAGGAGACACCGGGAGAGTATACAGTATATCGCTAAAGGCTCTGCTATTTGGTGATGACAAACCAGGAGTGCAGGTGGATCACAAGCTTGATGAATGGATAAGCCTGCTGCTGTGTAACTATCTCTTATTTTTTACTCCTATAATGACAAAGGAACAGATTACATCTGTCCTGGGAGCTGGCCCACACGGTGACGCGCTTTGTGCCCTGACGGCCAGTCCATTCTCCCAGTTGCTGAAGTGACAGCAGCTCTGGCTGTCTCCGCTAAAGGGTCTTTCCAGTACACCGTTTCTGTGGTGATGGGGATCATTCAGACCAATCAGTCTCTGCGCCTCGGCTGCAGCACATTTAAAGGAAAGGAGAGGCGGTCATTTGATTGGTGAAGACAACACTCGGCTGTGTTGAACCCATGCCTTTTCTCCTCCCTCTCTGGACTTGCACGGAGGGGCAGAGACAGAGGCGTGGATGCGCCTCTTTGTGCCTCTCTGCGCCTCTTTGCGCCTGTCTGCGCCTCTCTGCGCCCTTGAGTGTGTTTCTCTTGGCCCTGCAGGAAACTTGAAAAGTGCGCTGGTGACACCCTGCGTGCGCGGCGAAGGCCGGCGCAGGCACCTGAGACTTCAAATGAACAGCATCATTCAGGGGCATTCTGGAGACCTGGATCAACTAAAGACTGATCCGATGAGGATATTTGACCAGTGTATTGACCCTTTCAGACAAATTTCTACAACCCATTTGCACTAGACCATCAAAAAACTGTTACAACCTGTTGAACCAGAAATTGCTATTGCAAAACAAACAGTTTGTTCTGTGAAGCACGGAGATTCCAGAGTTCTTAACAAGAAAGATCACTGTTTTATTACATACCATTAGTTAAAATCAGTTGCTGACAAGTCCCCAAATACTTGCAATGATCAATGAGGGGCCAGAGTCATGCAAGGATGATTTTTTTTTTATGATTTCACTGATGGAGGCATTTTAAGTCGTACCCTCTGTTTTTGTAAGTTCCCACAGCATTGCAGTTAATTTTATATACAGATGCAATTCAGCTTTGCAATCCTCTTGTTTCTCATGCAAACAAAAACACATTGTTATTGATTTATTACACATTAGGTAACATCAACCCTAAATACAGATCAAGACCTGCTGTCATTTGTCTGCTTGCCATGTAAAAATCAAAAGATATTTCCCATTGTGGTATCGATAAAATACTTGATCGGATTAACCAAAATTTGATTGAGCTGCATTATGGTGTACAAGTTGTTACTTCAGATGGCGAGAGGGAAATTTATGGTGCACTTATATCTGTGTGTGGAGACACTCTGCTCATCATAAAGAAGCAGGATTTAGGAAGGAGTTGGTTTTGCCTACAGTAAATGTAGGCCCTGTGATTGCAACTTCGAAGATATGCAAAAATAATTTAATGATGATTTGTTTATTAAAAGGACAATAGCAAGTCATAATAGGCAATATAATGACTTTGAAAAAGCAAGTACTGATTTCCTCAGAGAAAATCTAAAAACATTTGGTATAAACAGGAGAAGCAAATTAACAAAAGTTCCCCACTTTGAGATAATCAGTCAAATGCCACAGGACATCATGCATGTTATTCTTGAAGGTGTTGCCTCATATGAAATCAAATGTGTTTTGAATCATCTTCTGCTTTCTGGACATATGGATTTAGACACATTTAACAGTAGAATTATTGGTTTTCCTGTCTCTCCTGTTGACATGAGTGAAAAGCCTTGCCCCATGTCTGTTTTAATACTGTCATTAAATGACAATAAACTTAAGCAGTCAGCAGGGCAGATGCTGGTTATGTTAAAGATTCTGCCATTTCTCATCGACACAGTTGGAGAAATTGTTCTCACACACTTGCTTCTTAAGTTGTTGGAGATAGTTAAAATTCTGTTTTCACCTATTATTGCACTCTCAACTCAAGTCATGGTTTCATTGTCTCCTCCACCTGAGGGTCAGTCCAGACAGTCCTGAGGCCGGCGTGAGGATGGAGAGACCTCCAGAGAGGCAGGCTTAAGCTCCGCCCCCAACAACATACCTGAGAATTCACCTGTGAGGACAAAATGTCCGCTGATATGTTGCAGAGGTCTGAAGGACTCTGGAGTCCTGGACCGAGGCACTTTGACACAACATGTCTGATCATGCAGTCACCAACTCAGACCACCTGAATTATAAGAGGCAGACTATTAAACTAATCAGTGCACACAAGCAAGGCACTGTGTTCACTGACTGAAAATATCAAAAAGTCATGTTCACTGCTACACTGCTGGCTTCACACGGTCACATTTAATGGGACTGAAGACATGCAGGCCTACAGTCGGTCTTTGATGGAGGACTCTCTGGATCAGCATCTCCTGGTGTTGGAGGCTCCAACAGTGTGATGGTGCTGCCAGAGACTGCAAGACAGACCAAAGTCAGATAGTCCTAATTGATTTGTCATGAATGGCTGATTATGTCCCATGTTGACATAAGATGGAAATTGTATGACAAGGCTGGCTCCTTCAGAGGTATGTTTCTATCTGACCCCCAGGATCCATCACAGGCCTGCCTTCATTTAGCTGTCAGTTGACGGTGACCCACTAACCATGCCAACCAAATGGGTTATTTTTCTAGTTTTTGCTCAAACAGTCCAGACAATGTGTGAACAGGCACCTCCTGGATACAGTGTCGACTTTCTAAGTATTTTCAGAACACTTACCATTTAAAGGATGTTGTTATGTTTAATCCTGACCTGCTGCCATGTCTGCTTTGACCCAGTCATGTTTAATCTGCACACATCCTTGTTTTTTGTGTAATTAAACAAAGATTGTCATCTATGTTGATTCAGTGTAATTCACGTCATCAAACCGGATCTCCTGCAGGCTTATTAAACCCAGGAGCTGCAGACCAACTGCACAGAAGACGACTGTGAGAATGGAGATGACAGTGTGTTTCCTGCTGCTGCTCCTCTGCTCTCCCTCCACGGCTCAGCTTCAGAGCCACACTGACAACCACATTACTGCCCCTGGAGAGAAAACTGAGCGCCAGGGAAGAGAAACAACTAATGCATCAAACCAGGAACAGATATGTCTACAAGACATCCATGCTGTTCTGAGAGAGCTGAGCACCTCTGTGGCTGAACAGAGGGTGGAGATGAGTCACTTACAGAGAGAGAATGAAGGTACAGTGGAGTCATGCTGCACCTGCTCACAGGAAAAGATCATAGTGCCAAGTAAAAACTAACAAAAGATTGTTTCATTCTGTTTTGCAGCACAAGAAGCCAAACTGGAGTCACACAGAGCAGAGGTGGAGAGGCAGAAGGTGGAGGTGGAGTTGCAGAAACAAAAAAATGAAGGTACAATTTCTATATCTGATTCACTAAGAAGTCATTTTCAAGCTTTTCTGCAAATGTTTTTTAAATGAAAAGTTAATATTTAAATGAAGCTCAGTTATCACATGGCATGACTTAACAGAGAGAATGAAGGTACAGCGGAGTCATGCTGCAGCTGCTCACATGAAATGTTTCTTTATCCACAGTGAAGTTTGTGTTTTATTTCATAGAAGTGGGATTTTTTTTTCATTTTTGGTTAAGATATTGCATTTCAGATAATGGTGTCAAGTATAAACTAACAAAAGATTGTTTCATTCTGTTTTTAGCACAAGAAGTCAAATTAAGGGACCTGGAGTCACAGAAGGTGGAGGTGGAGCTGCAGAAACAAAAACTTGAAGGTACAATTTTTAAATCTGATTGATATGAATAATTATTTTTTTTTCCTTACCTGGAATGATCCAATGTTTTAAAATCCTGAGTAAATAATGTTTAAAACTAATAATACTCCATTATCACATGGAATCATTTAACAGAGAGAATGAAGGTACAGTGGAGTCATGCTGCAGCTGCACACAGTTAAAAAGTTTCTTTGTCCACGGTGAAGTTTGTACTGAGCCTCTAGGGGTGCCACTGAGAAAAAAAAAATATAAGATTACGCACAATATATAAAAAAGGGCATGTTTAAGATAAAATGTGTACTCGATTTAATTATACAGGCAAGCGGCAACAGACAGCGGGGCTCCTCAGTAGGTGGCGGTAATGCCCCATAACATATTGTTGTCAGCTGCCCTCACAAATAAAGAAGAAGACAGCCGGGCTCGATTCAAGCATCCCAGTAATGTTAGCTGTGTCTGTGAATGTAGTAGTATAGGGTCTGTACATTCCCTTAGGCCACCTGCTGAAGAAGACTGCAAGCAAGCCTCCACTTCGAAATACTATATCAAACTAGCTGCAACTCAATTTGGCGGTGTCCGTATACACATGGTATCATGTTCATGAAGTGTGCTATGTCCCCGGTCTAGAGAAACCCAGGACACAACATGCAGAGCAACATACTTGCCATTCCCAACAAAGGTCAAAAAGAGTAGTTTTCTACTCAGAACATTAGTTTTATTATCTAATAGAGAGCAGAGCCTAACACAACAAACAAAACATTCTAATACATCTGGTCTTACCTGTGGAGAAAAAAAAAGACACACAAATGACAGATCTCTAACCTAACTAAAAACTACAAAAAACAGGAGAAAATAGTTATTTAAAGAAAAAAGGGTTTCTCCATCCTACTAATCTGCCTTCTGGCTTCACACAAAGTTACAATCGCTCAACGGTTTTGCACAAAGTTACAATCGCTCTACGGCTTCGCACAAAGTTACAAACGCTCTACGGCTTCACACAAAGTTACAATCGCTCAACGGTTTCGCACAAAGTTACAATCGCTCTACGGCTTCGCACAAAGTTACAAACGCTCTACGGCTTCGCACAAAGTAACAATCGCTCTACGGCTTCGCACAAAGTTACAAACGCTCTACGGCTTCACACAAAGTAACAATCGCTCTACGGCTTCGCACAGAGTTACAATCGCTCTACGGCTTCACACAAAGTTACAATCGCTCTACGGCTTCACACAGAGTTACAATCGCTCTACGGCTTCACACAAAGTTACAATCGCTCTACGGCTTCACACAAAGTTACAATCGCTCTACGGCTTCGCACAAAGTTACAATCGCTCTACGGCTTCACAGCGCTTCTGCAGCGCCAATAATAACGCCAGGGCCTCTTTTTCAATTGTGCTGTGATGCAGCTGGTGTTTTAGGAACTTTTTTGAAAAGTAACAGACAGGATGATCGATGCCACGGTCATCCTCCTGCAACAGCACTGCGCCAGGGCCAAGCGCGCTGGCATCCACCTCCAGCTTGAAGGGGCACACAAAGTCTGAAGCGGCGAGCACCGGGGCACTACAGAGGCTTTCGCAGCTTCAAAAGACAATTGGCATTTCTCTGACCACTGAAAAGGCATTTTAGGGCTCACTAAACTCATCAACAGAGCAACAATGTCAGAAAAATTATGACAAAATGCATGATGATAACCAGCAATTCCTATGAAACGGCAGAGCTCACGGAACGTTTGGGGAGTCGGAAATTCCAACATCGCCTTTATTTTGCACATTACCTTGTCCTACCTGTTTGCCTAAATACGTAACAACTGCCTTCCCAAACTCACATTTGGCCAGATTTAGAGTTAGGGAAGCGGAACGCAAATGATCAAAAATCTCCTTGTGGGTTTTCACATGTTCTGGCTAAGTGGATGAATGAGCAACAATATCGTCGAAATACACTTCGCAATTTTTACCACCAAGGGTGTTCATCAGCCTTTGGAAGGTGGCTGGGGCATTTCTCAATCTGAAAGGCATGACTGTGTCCTGAAGGAAATGGTCGGAGGTTACAAAAGCACAAATTTCGGAGGTGCGCGCAGTAGTTGAACCTGCCAATAACCTTTTAGGAGGTCAAGTTTTGCAGATCCCACACGATCAACACAATCATTCATGCGCGGAAATGGGAAAGAATCCGGTTTAGTGATAGCATTTATTTTTTGAAAATCATCACCAGATCCTTTTTTTTTTTTTGCATTCTTCTAATTTCTCTTTGGACGGATTAATTGTGAATTCACCCAAATCAAACACCATTTTATTCACAACTTGCCCCCAGTACACAAGAAAAAAACTGTAAATCAGACAATAGAGGAGAAAAAAAAACAGTTGTCAAACTTACCACTCACGACGCCAAACATATAAAGAGGAATGGACGAGCCTCCAAAACATGTCATGTCCCCAGTCTAGTGCCAGGGCAGATTTTAAAATAAAAGCTGTCTGCACGATCACACTATTTCAATGGGTCTGTCTGTGAAATGATCGATGAACGATTCTTCTGTTTGTATCATTAGTCCAAATTAAATAAAAACACGGAGACTGGGTGTCTGGTGGGAAATAAAAGCCCACATAAGAGTCAAATATTTAAAATACTTCCCTCAAATTTGGATAAAAATATAAGCAGAAACTACCTGTTTCCTCAGACTCATTTCACTTCAGACTGACAGAACTCAACCCCAAAGAGTTACTCATTTAATTACAGGAAGTTCTGATAATGATTTTCAAGATTAAAGCCATCTGAATTTCAGATTTGTGATCATAATATCCCATAATGTTAGATTAACTTTAAAAGAAAACTGCCTGTTTCCACAATCTCATTTCTGACATGTTATTACAGTAATGCATTGTCATAATTTATTTCTGACATTCAGATGGCTTTTATTGTGAAAAAACATGAACACATTAAAAGCCTGAGTCAATCATGATACTCTCATTTTGGTTTAGGTAATGTAATTGATAATGTTTAATTATAATGTTGATGTATGTAAAGGATTGTTATTTTATATATTTATTTCTATAATTTTTAATGTCCTTTCTTTTTTTTTACATAAGTATTTTCTTGTTAATCTTAAAATCTAAAAAGTTTTATGTTTTTTATCAGTGTGTTTATCCTTTTTTATTCTTGTTGTTTTTATTTCTAGGTTTAGGGTGGGTGGGTATTATGTTTGTATTTAGGGTATAAATGTTCCCGCTTGATAAAAGAAAAACAATAAATAAAGTATTAAAAAGAAATAATAATGCACCTGGTCCTTGATTTTATGTACTTTAAATGATTCTCAAGCACAGCTGAAGATTAATAAATGATAAGTCATAGTAAATGCTCTCACAATCTTTAAAAAATACATGTAAAAATCCTGTATACATTTGTGTGCATTGTTTTGAGACATATCTCTCCCCATACATTTGAGGTAAAACTTTTTTTCAGAACAAGAAGCCAAACTGGAGTCACAGAGAGCAGAGGTGGAGTCACAGAGAGTAGAGGTGGAGAGGCAGAAGGTGGAGGTGGAGGAGCTAAAGCAAAACCTTAAAGGTATTAAATACACAACAGCAGGAATCTATTGCATTTAATTAAAGTGACACAATATACCTCTATAAGCTCATTTGTGTGATTTTTTGAATGTGTCAAATTTTCATTTGGAAATGCTAAAACTGTAAGATATGATTCAGTTTTCATAAGGAAGAAACTATGGAGTTAGATCAGTCTCATATTAAATAAATGCACACAGAAGGATTCACAAATGTATACTGGGATTAATATATAAATGTCTCTCAACTCACAAATATTTTTCAAAGTTCACAAATGTATTTCTGATGCACACACAAATATTTCTTGTTTTATATATTTGTAATGGAAATCCACAAATGTCTATATTTAAAATAATTTGCAATTTTCGTTTAAAACAAATATTTATATTGTGATATTTATTCACAAACTGTTGAATCTGCATTCACAAACCGCTCTGCATTTGTGAACATCGCTGCATTTGTGTGTGAATCTTTTTGAGACTCCCCTGACGTGTCTCGATCCACAAATGCGTTTTTTTTCAACAGGGAAGAATCTGTAGCCAATCAGATGTCTTCCTCCTTTCAGCCAATCACAAGAACGCTACTTTTCAGCCAATCGTATGAACGCGTTCGTACAGCTTAACCGACACATTGGACTGAGAGAATGAAGTTGTCATCCAGGTGGACATGGCGTCAGCACCTGGTTATCTGCAAAGTGTAAATGAAACATTATCCAGGGATTCTTCGCTCTCTCTAGTTGGGAGGTTTGCTGAGATAGGTGGAGAATTGTATGAAATGTGTAACCACCGCCAGTGCCAGCGGGGTAACCCGGTCTCTAACGCTGCCAGTGCTATCAGGGCTAACACTGTATCCATCACCGCTAGAGCTGCTAGTACCCACCCTATTTGTGTGTGCATCAGAAATACATTTGTGAACTGTGAAAAATATTTGTGAGTTGAGAGACATTTATATATTAATCCCAGTATACATTTGTGAATCCTTCTGTGTGCATTTATTTATTATGAGACTGATCTAACTCCATAAAAAACACGTGTTATGATCACTTGATCTGAATGTTAACAGATTTACTTTAATAGTTTGTTTAATGTCCAGAGCACATCTCTTTAGAGACACTGACGATGTTTTACTTTTTATTATTAAATATATCACAATAATGTTTTTTCCAGCTCAAGCAGCAGAGCTGGTCACAATGAAATCCAGGACAAATGTTACAGAACACCAAGTGGAAGCCCTGAGGAGAGATGGAGAAGGTCAGACACAAATCTAAACCTGCAGTTTACATTTGGACTTTAGACTCTGAAAACTATTCTGAAGGTGGAGAGCAACAGATGTCAGGACTTGGTAACACAGCTCTCTCTCTCTCTCTCTCTGACTGAGGTGGTGTGTGAGTGAGGAGCTGAAAGCGAATCATTTTTTTTGATTCAACTTTTTGTAAGTTTGTAAGTTTCCTTTTGTTTGTGTAATTGTGTTTTAAAATCCTTAGTTTACCTTATTTTATATAAAGGGCTGTGGTTTATTGTGTGTGTGAGGGTGTGTTGCTGGCAGTGGAGGCTGCAGCCATGGACTACGAGAAGCTGACATGCCATCATGCTATAAATATTCAGCCCGCGGTGCAGTGTGCAGTAGAGGAAGCAGGGTTTTTTTTTTTTTCCTCCCCCATGTTTTCATTGTCTTTTCAGCTGGGCACTGTGTCTAGTGGCAGAGTTGGAAAGACCAATATATTTTTTTTCTAGCAGTTGGAGATTTGTGAGTATGATTCACTGCTACAGTGACCATCACCAGTCCTCCCTGTGGGCTACTCCATCTAATCAAACTTTATTTAACTGCTGATGTGAGCTGAAGGGGAGGGCTGTGTCACACCACAGTGTGAAGGAAGGGGAAATAGTGGCAGACAAGACAAGACAAGCGAAAAGGAGGATAGACAGGCAGTGATTGAGTAGTCCAAGTGTAGTACTGATCTAAACTCCTATAGGAATTACAGGCAGTACGAAACCAGGGACACCAGAGAAGTGGAGTCTTGACAGCTTGGAGAGGTGAGTACAACAACATCCTGGGATCCGGGGCGGGGCAGACCCCGCAGACAGCACCCGCCTCAACCAACCACCCGACCCCAAGCACAGCCGCACCAAGGGCCACCGACACCCCCCCATGTTTGGGAGGGCTCCCAAGCGAGAGTCATGGAGGAGAAGGGCTGAACCCCACCAGCCGCACCAGGCCTAGACTAGTTGTGCATCCACAGTCCCCACTACTACATTGTCCCTCCACCGTGAATAAGTACAGCTAAGTGTAATGTGGTGCATTAAAACTGGGGAAGGACAGGTTGAGAAGGAGCCTGCCGACTCCCCCTCTCACTGCTTGCCCCAGAGATGTGGATGTTGTGTAGCATTAAAAACAGAGGGGACACAACCTAAAACAGATTGCATCCACCCCCCACGCCCCCGTCCCGCCCCCCAAGGAGTATGTGGTGCAGTTAAAATTGGAGGACGAGGTAGGTCGCCCGCCTACCAGCCCCGACTCCAAGAACCTTAAGTGTTGTGAGAGTGCCCAGAAGAGAAGATATTTACAGGAGTGCAGTGTGCAAGTGGTGAAGTGCTCATTAACAGGCTGGGCTGGTGGGGCCAGCCACGACAGAGCAGGAAAGTGGGGGCGGAGTCCACAGAACAGCGGGCCCCAGCACCCACGGGCAACAACCTAGGCAGATTCCAGAAATCGGGCGCCCCCCACAGAGACGCATCCCCCAGTGGACTGCAGCATTAGAGCCACCGGCCCCACGCACACCAAAGGGCCAGCCACAGGTGGACCACCCCCACAGCAGGAAGACCCCGCCCCCCTCCCCCAGGGCATCGAACCAGCAAGCCCCTGACACACACCATAGGCCCCTATCCACCAGGAGAGGCAGGACCAACAACAGGCAACAGCACCCAAGCACCACAGCCCCACAAAGCATCAGGGGTTGCCCCAACCGGGCCAGGGTGTTTGTTGGTGGATGGGCCCAGACGAGGCAGGCCCCGGCACCAGGCCCCCAGGTGGCAGGGGGCCCCAAGCCCCCCGCCAGAGGGAGGGGGAGGCAGGTGAGGGGAAAGGAGAAGCAATGGGGAGGGGCAGGCAGCAGGAAGGAAGAGGCAAGGGCGCCGTGTGGAGCAGCCCCAGCCCCAGAGCTCCAAGGCCGGCCAATCCCAGACCATCCCCAGACCCAGCAGGCCACACCCCAGGCGCAGGGGGGCAAGCCAAGAGCACCCCAGTACCCCAGAGGAGGCTGCCAGACCAGTGGGCGCCACACAGCGGGGAAGCTAATCCGGGTACCCAGTACACAGGATGGTAGGGCAAGTCTGGATACCTAGATAGAAAGATGCCACAACTATCATCACCAGAGTATACTTACTGTCTCGTCTTATACTACCCTTTTTGAGGAGGAAACAGGTTTGGCAGTGGGAGAGTCAGTCGGCTTTGAAAGTGTTAACTCTGGCTCTCAGATGAACGGGGCAATTGTAGTTTTTCTAGACAGTACAGCAAAAGTTGGCCAGGTGGTGGAGAGGGGAGTGGTTATCCAGGATGCCTTCACTCCCGTCTCCCCACTCTCCACCCCAGCCAAAACGATCACCATTTCAAATGCCCCTCTCATTCATAAAGAATTAAATGCTGGCCAAGAGGTTATCCAGATACGGGCAACTGGTGTCACCAATCTGTATGGCCTCCCTGGGGTGTAAATTAACAAAATTGTTGGTTTACACCCCAGGGTTGTCTGTCAAAGAAGACAGGTTTTCATGGTTTTAAAGGAAAAAAGTGTAAACCTGACCCTGTCTTTTTCTTTCAAAGTAGAAGGCTTTGATTATGTTGTTTTCATTTCCTCTGCAACAATGAAGTGTTTTGGTTGTGGCGCAGAGTGGCACCTGATCCGCTCCTGTCAGGAGAGAGGCGGGGCGCAACTGCCCACGGCTTCCACTGTCACTGCTCCTGAGCCGCCCACTGCTGCTGCCAGGGCTTCTGCTGCTTCGGCCGCGCTGCTGCAGTGGGTGTTGTGGGGAGAGAGCTGCCTGCTGCAGCGCTGGTCCCCTCAGTTGTTGGGGCTCCAGTATCTATAGTTAGATTAGATTAGACTCTATTTGTCTAATGTGTCTAATTGGAAGCAGTCCCAAGTGAAAAGAAGTTAAAAACAGCAGCAATAAATAACACATTCTTATAAAACACCGATACACAAATCATACCTATCCATCATACATATTGCACATTTAACTAGGCATTCACGGCAGCAATCGCTTTTGAGTAAAAACTGTTCTTGAATCTGTTTGTTTTTGCTTTAAGAGCCCTGTATCTTCTGCCTGATGGTAAGAGTTCAAAGAAGTGGTGACCAGGATGTGATGAGTCTCCCACAATATATTCCTGGCTCTTTTAAGGCAGCGGGAGCTGTACAGTCCTTGCAGTGAGGGGAGAGGTCCGTTTGTGATTCTCTGGGCTGTGGTAATGACTCTCTGGAGTGCTGTCCTGTCTGCAGCTGTGCAGCTGGCAAATCAAACACAGATGCAGTATGTTAATATGCTTTCCACAGGGATAGAAGGTCACAGCAAGTCCGTAGGTAGTTGTTGTCTCCTAAGGAGCCTGAGGAAATACAGTCTCTGCTTGGCCTTCTTCACAAGCACTGTGGTGTTGGCACTCCAAGTGAGGTCCTCCCTGATGGTGACGCCCAGGAACTTGAAGTCGGCCACCCTCTCCACACACATACAACCCCGCCGATAACTAGGGGCTGGATGTCTGTTCTGTTCCTCCTGTAGTCCAAACTCTTTGGTCTTTGTCGTGTTGAGGACCAGGTTGTTGTCCCCGCACCACCCAAGCAGCCTCACCACCTCGTCCTGGTAAGGGGATTCATCTCCCCTGGAGAAAAAGCGGTTCAGCTCATCTGCCAATGATGGGTCCCCACATGCAGCCATGGTGTTGTCTGTAATTGGTGAGGTGCTGAACGCCCTGCCAAACCTGCCTCGTGTTGTTACCCCTGAGGTGATCCTCCATTCTCCTATTGTAATACATCTTGGCTTTTGAGATGCCTCTCCTCAGGTTGGCTCTGGCAGTAGGATAGAGTGCTCCATTGCCTGACCTGACTGCCTTATTCTTCTCTGGCAGCAGGTGTCGTACATCGCTGGTCACCCAGGGCTTCTGGTTAGGGTACACACGTATGGTCTTATTTACTGTGACATTGCCTATGCAGTATTTGATGTAGCCTAAGACTGCCACTGTGTGTTCTTCCAGGTCTGTATGGTCAAAAATGTCCCAATTAGTTCTTTCAAAACAGTCCTGAAGCTGATAACAGGCATCTTCGGGCTAGATCTTAACAGTCCTGGTGGCCACAGTCTGTTTCCTGAGGGGAGTGTATGCTGGTGCTAGGAGCAGGGACATATGATCTGACTGGCCCAGATATGGCAGCTGGATAGCTCTGTAGCCCTTATTAATGTTGGAATAAACCTTGTCCAGTGTTTTTACTCCTCTGGTGGCATATGTCACATGCTGATGTAGTTTAGGGAATACAATTTTCAGATCAGCATGGTTAAAGTCCCCAGCAATAACATGCACCGCCTCAGGGTATTTATCTTGCTGGCTGCTAACAATGCTATGTAAAAGTCCCAGTGCCGAGTTAGCATTTGCATCAGGTGGTATGTACTCCGCTGTTAGCATGAACTCTCTCGGAAGGTAAAAGGGTCTGCACATGACTGTCACTGACTCCAGGTTTGGGGAGCAGTGGCTGTCTACCGTCCTGTGTTGTTACACTAGTTATCAATGACATAAATGCACAGACTTCTGCCTTTGCTCTTACCGGATTCCCTGCTTCTGTCGTGACGGTGCACTGTGTAGTCTGTCAACTCGATCACTGTGTCCGGTGTTGTTTCCTGAAGCCAGCTTTCAGCGATGATCAGTGCGCAGCAGTGCCTGGCGAGCTGGTCTGTTCCAAGCTGCAGCCTCAGTTCGTCTATTTTGTTTGCCAGGGATCTCATGTTTGCCAGAAATATACTGGGGAGCGGTGGTTTGTTTGGATTCTTATGCAGCCTTTCCAGCACGCCAGCCGTGCTTTCTCCGTCTGTTCTGGCATTGCCTCCGCTCCTTCACCAAGATAGTCATCCACGGGGAACCCGGGGATCTGGCTATCTCCTGGGGTATGTTGCGGGAGCAGAGTAAGTCAGCTGTAACAGCGTGTTTGCTGCGTAGTCCAAACTTTATGAGCTTGTACCGGTTATAGATGTTGCTCTCCTGGCAAGGCGTGCATTCAAAGAGCAATAACTCAAGTACAAACAGTAGAACAAAACACCACAGGGGACAGCATAGAGCTGCAGCGTACATGCCCGCAGCCATCTTGGATCCTAACATCAACAGTTTTTTTCTGAGGCAAATAACAGCCTTGTTCACAAACACTGCTGAGCAGAACACAAATAGATCTATGAGTCTAGAAATGAATGAAGAGTTCATGGAGGAGGATGTGTCTGATGATGACCTCCTCAAAGTGTCACGGAAAAGAAAAATTGTTGAACCTGTTAAAAAGAACACCAAATCAAAGAAAATGATTGTGAAGATATGTTCACAGTCAGAGAGTGATTTTTTCATAAACCAGGAAGACTCTCCATCTGCCTACTCCCCAGCTGACATAAAAACCTTCCTGAAGCAGACCAAAGGCTGCAGACTGCCTAATGTCGGGGACTTTTTCCCCGATTTGTGTCTTTTTGTCAAGTCTGCCAGACTGCTCAACAGGAAGAGCTGTTTGGAGGAGGTTTTAACAGACCAAGGGATTTATAGATTGAGAAAACTCGTTTTAAGGGGAAAAACTCAAATCATCAATGATGAGGATGACTTTTAGATGCTTTTACCTTTTACTGACTGCTCTGCTCACTGTTATTTATTTTTTATTCATGTGTGATTTTAACATCAGCACCTTAAACCTGAATGGGGCCAGGTCTGATTTTAAACCAGCCGCTCTTTTAGATTAAGACTAAAGGGACTAATGTCATGTTTATCAAGGAAAACCACAGTACAGCAGACAATGAAAGTGACTGGAAGAGGGCTTTTAAAGGGGAGGTGATTTTAAGTCATGGGTCCAGTCTGAGTGGAGGGTTGGGGATTTTATTTGCTCAGAGCTCAGGCTTTTTTTACCTTGTTCTTTTACTGTTGAGGATATTTTACCAGGTGTTTTATTGAAGGTCAGAGCTGTCTTTGAAAATGTCAAAATGGTATTTTTAAATGTCCATGTTCCCACTAATGCAGTGGACAGGGTAGCTTTTTTAAACATTTTAAAAGATTGTGTAAAAAATTGTGAGGATGATGGTTTTATGTTTTTAGGGGAGGATTTTAACTGCACAGAAAATCCAACCTTAGACAGGAGCCATCGTGAGCCTCACCCTCCTTCATCCCACACACTCAGACGGCTGATGGAAAATCACGAGCTGAGTGATGAGTGGAGGGTTTTTAACAGTCAGCAAAGACAGTACACCTGGAGTCACAGTAGGGATGGGGTTTATTCTCTGGCCAGGCTGGACCGCTTTTATTGTTTTAAACACCATTTAAGTATTTTTAAGGGGTGTTTTATCCAGCCTGTGGGTTTTAGTGATCATTTTTTAGTCTCCTGTTGTGTTTAATGAGTGCCTATTGACATTTTAACACAGCCCTTTTAAATGACCAGGCTTTTAGAACTACTTTTAAGTTTTTTGGGAATCCCACAGAGAGAGCAGGCCTGCCTTCACTAACATACAACAGTGGTGGGATTTTGGTAAAATACAGATAAACAGCTCAGCCAGCAGTTCACTTGCGGGGTCACTACAGACTTAGCCTGGTCCATGAAAGATCTGGAGACGCAGGTGGTAGAGCTGCAGACCTTAGCAAACTCTACAGCAAATCGAGGGCATTTAGACTTTCTCAAGTCCAAAAAGTCGGCCTTAGCCAACCTGCTAGGCGTGTCAGCACAGGGGGCTCTGGTCAGGTTCCGGTTCATGAACGTCACCCAGATGGAAGCTCCCCCTCGCCTCTTCTTTGGGTTGGATCAAAAAAATGGACAAAGGAAGATCATTCACTCTTTACGAACGGGTGGTGGCTCCGAAGTCTCAGACCCATTTGAGATCAGGAAGTTTGCTGCCGGTTTCTACAGAAACCTCTTTAAGACTGAGTGGTCAAATGATCCAGATGTGCACAGCAGCTTCCTCAGCTCTCTCTCTCAGGTCAGTGAGACTGACAACAGCAGGCTGGCAGCAGAGGTGACCATGCAGGAGCTCCATGCTGCCACCATGAGCCTGCAGAGCTCCAGGCATGGATGGCCTTCCTGCCGACTTTACAAGTCCTTCTGGTCCATAATAGGACTAGATCTGCTAGAGATCTTGAAAGACAGTCTAAAGACCAGCAGACTGCCTCTGAGCTGTAGGAGGGCTGTCATAACCCTGCTGCTGAAAAAGTGAGACCTGCAAGAACTGAAAAACTGGAGGCCTGTCTCTCTGCTGTGCATAGATTATAAAATCCTTAGACTGAGGGAGGTGATGGCATCCATTATCCACCCTGACCAGACCTACTGTGTGCCTGGCAGGTTCATCAGTGACAATGTCACTTTAATTCGAGATGTTTTGGAGCTCTCCAGTTCATTGGGTGTAGAGACTGGTCTGATTTCTATAGACCAGGAAAAGGCTTTTGATCGGGTTGAACACCAGTACCTGTGGCAGACTCTGGCTGCCATTGGGTTCAGCCCTGGTTTCATAGCAATGGTCCGGGCTCTCTTTAGTGACATTGCGAGTGCTCTGAAGATTAACGGCGGGCTTAGTGCACCATTTGAGATCCAGAGAGGGGTGAGGCAGGGCTGCTCTCTCTCTGGGATGTTGTATTCGATTGCCATCGAGCCTCTGCTCCACAAACTGAGAGTTAAACTGAACGGTGTGAGTTTCCCCCAGTGTCCTGAGTCTTTTAAATTGTCCGTTCATGCCGATGATCTTATTGTTTTATGTAATTCACAAAGAGACATTGACATTTTGACTGACACCATGAAAGACTTTGGTTTTATTTCTTCTTCAAAGGTTAACTGGGGGAAGAGCGAGGCTCTGATGGCAGGGGGGGAGCTGGGGGGCCGGCTCAACCTGCCAGGTGGCCTCCAGTGGAAGAAAGGAGGACTCAAATACCTTGGAGTCTTCCTGGGGGATGAGACCAACATGAATAAAAACTGGGACAATGTCCTGGAAAAGGTCAAAGGTCAGCTAGAGAAGTGGAGGTCGGTGGTCCCTAAAATGTCCTACAGAGGCCGAACCTTAATAGCTAATAATTTGGTCTCATCCTCCTTGTGGCACCAGCTGTCCTGTGTTGACCCCCAGCTTCTCTCTTGTCCAAAATCCAGTCAGTTTTCGTTAATTTTATTTGGGACAATTTACACTGGATCCCACAGAGTGTCCTGTTCTTACCCAGAGAGGAGGGGTGCCAAGGCCTGGTCCACCTGGCCAACAGTGGCCTTCAGACTCCAGTTTATTCAAAGGCTGCTGACTGGACCGAAGGTTACTCTGTGGAACACACCTAACATGAGCACATCTCACCTGCCTGCTTTTTATAAAAGTGTTTTTAAAGTGTGGAGCCAGCTGAGGAAGGAGAGGAGGAGGCAGATGGACTCTGTTTACTGGCTCCTCCAAGAGCCGGTCCTGTGGGGGACTCGTTTGGACCTTCCCAGCTGGGCCGGTCAGAGCGTGTCCACGAGACTGGAGAAGGCGGGGGTTGTCACACTGAAGCAGGTGGTGGCGCTGACGGGAGCCGGGCTGGATGACCCCTCCGGACTTGCTGCCCAGCTGGGACTCACATCAATGAGAGTCACCAAAAAAACTGTTGGATCACTGGAGACAGAGACTCACAGGTCACGAACGCTTGCTTTTAACCTCTTTTAACGAAACAGTGACTGCTGAGGAGCCTTTTCCTACATCTTCCTGGCACCGGATTTTAAAGACTGTTCTGGTCCTCTGTTGGAATATACCCAGTCCACCCAGCTAGAGGGGACCTCAAGGAAAACCTTTTATAAAATCCTGGTGAAAACAATAAACAGAACAAAACTGGACAAGAGACCTGACACCCCATGGAGGACCTACCTGCAGCTGGCTCCTGCTGCCAGACCTGAGTGGAGGTCCTTTTACAAACCTCCACTCTCAAAAAGACATGCTGACATTCACTGGAGAGTCCTTCATGGAATTTTAGCAGTGAACTCCTTTGTGTCCACCATCAACCCTGCAGCAGAGGACAAGTGTCCTTACTGCGCCCACAGAGAGGCTGTGTTCCACTGTTTTTATGAGTGTAACAACTACCTGAGTAGGAGTACAACTACCTACAGAATGCCTGTGTAATGTACAAGACTGTCCATAAATTAAACCCTAAACTATGTTACCTCATCCCAGTCTGTGCTCCTTGGCACACCTATGCCAACAGGAATAAGAACCTAATTGCTGGAAAAAAACGAAGGTTAAAATGTACAAGCTTTAGCATTGTATGTAAAGGACCACAGATTTGGAATGAGCTTGATGAAACCCTACAAATGTCACATTTCATCTCCACCTTCAAGAAAAAAATAAAAAATCCACCTTCTAGAAAAGTATGTTAAGTATTCAATGTAATGATCAATATATTATATGAATAGCTGTCTCTTTTGCATCTATTCATCTCTCTTAGCTAACACTGTTACCATTATTTGCATTAATTCAATGTAACCGGAATTCTGAGATTGTCTATTGTTTATTGTATGTCTATATGTTGTCCATGATTTGAGGATATCTGGCCAATATCCTTTATTCATGGAAAACCGGGCCCCCAGGTAAAAGCTTTAAATAGCTTCCTTGGGGAGACCCCTTTCATACACCTTATTGTATTAAAAAAAAAAGAGGAATAGGAATTTGTTGTATACTCCAAGTTTTGTATTGTATCTTCTGGATGATGATGTGTGTGTGAATAAACTAAACTAAACTAAACTAAACTAACTAAACTAAACTAAACGTTTGTGTTAACATGAAGAAGTCCAGACTCCTCTTTGGTTTTAACTTTTATAAAGCAGCAGGAGATCTGGACTCTTTCCAGCAAGTTTGGTGTTATAATGATGTGTTATGCTTTGTTGAAAATCACACACTGCAATTTGGAGATGTGCTTATGTGAATTATTTATTTAGTTGTTTATTTATTTAATTATTCATTCATTCATTAACTCTATGGAAAAAGGGTGTGTGTTTGATTATATGTTGATTTATTTATGATTTTGTCATTGAAAGAGCGACAAATACAGTTGATTCAAAAATCAAATATCTCTCTCTCTCTCTCTGTCTCTGTCTCTGTCTCTGTCTCTGTCTGTCTCTCTCTCTCAGTCAAACAGGTGGCTTTCTCAGCCTCTCTATTGGCTTCAGGCGCTGGGACATTGGGTCCGTTTAACACTGTCACCAATCTGGTGTTCAAGCACGTTATCTCAAACATTGGAAATGCCTACAGCCCAGACACAGGTACTTCTTACACTAACAGAAACAACCTTCAGACATTTGTTTTTGAGATGTTCAGTCTGGAGGAAAGAACTTCTTTTACACTCACTGTCAATTAAAATGTCCTCCAGGTCTCTTTATTGCACCAGTGAGAGGAGCCTACCACTTTGAGTTCTACATCGGAGCATATGGACATGCTAACTATCCTTCAATTGCAGTTCTGATGAAGAATGGAAAAGTGATGCTTGCTGCAACGGAGCATCAGACTAATGGATTTGGTAAAACAGCTAATGGTGTCACTCTGCTACTAGAGGTTGGCGATGTTGTGTTTTTGCGTCTTGAGGCTAATACAAGAATATATGACAATGGAGCTCACCATTCCACCTTCAGTGGTCACCTTCTTTTTACCATGTAAGATGGACACAGTCAACCATGTCTACCTTAAAAATGTAGCTCTTGCCTTTAATGTTTGTCAAATATGCTGTTTTCTCTTTAATTTCTTCCTGCATAATTCTCTTTACTTACATAACATGACACAGGAAAGTCTAACTATTGTGTTGTCTAAAACTAAATCTTATGTTCAAATTAAAAAAGGATCTGATGCCAGAAAAAAAAGATTTTGTCACCATCAAATAAAGTTTGTTTTTTTTTAAATCACAGATTAAAGTCTTATTTACACAATTTATCAGACAAAGGAGAAATGGGAGCACATTTTTTTTGCACATTTTTGACAGGACTGGAGATTGTAAACTAAATCTTATCTGATGATTCTAAATTTGAAGTCAGAATTTGATGTTACTCATAAATTCAAGTAACCCTCAGACTCTGTCCTCTGTAGGACTTTTGGAAAGTCTACACAATTTTAGTTTACAAATTTGTATCAGTCATCAAAATTATGATTAAATGAATATTTTTTCTTAAAAATAAAAATACATTTATTGTGTCTTTGTTGGACATTTGACAAATTAATTCATTGTTCTAGAACAGCGATTCTCACACGTGGTTTCATGGTGTACCCTGAGAAAAGTTTGTACCTTAGAAATTTTCAGGATTAATAATAATAGTGATAATAACAATACATTTTATTTTTAAAGCACATTTCATAGCACCCAAGTACACTGTGCAAAATTTAAAACAACAAAAAATACTGCACAGCAGAGCAACCAGTCGTACCAGTGTCCACTCACCCTGGGGTTGCAGAAAAAGAAAAGAGAGGAGAGGAGAGGGGAAAAAAATCCAAACTAGGCATCGGTCAAGGGAGCTCAGTGTGGGATTGGAAAAAAAACACCTCAGTATATGAGCAATGTATTACAACAGAGGAGGAGACGAGGACATAAGGACAAAGAACGCATTGAGTTGGAGGAGAAAGTCTGAATGTCCAAAGTTGATGTGTCTGTGTAAGCCCATGTCCTTGACTCAGCTTCAGTCCCACTGATTGTCTCTACTGCCTGATAGCTGATGACATGGAGGCGGCCTTGGAGACAGTTCTGATCCAGAGGACTCTTTGAATCTTTTTAGGGGTCCAAGCTTCTGTCTGTATTACATTCCAGAAGAATGGAGATACACCGACCTCAAGGTCAGAACAAGGGAGCCAAAACAGATTAATGGTTTGGGTCATGCAGACTGTACTTTCCCGTTAGTATGATTACTGAACTACATAGCATCTGATGAATGACCTTTATTCAGTAACGCCCTGGCTGCACCTAGAAATTCTGTTCATTAAAGTAAAGAACAGAATCTGTGACAAAGGGCAGCCCTGGTGAGTCCAACACTCATTGAGAACAACTCAGATGTACTGCTGGTAATGTGGACCAGGCTCTGGTCATACAGGGGGTCCACTACCCCATACTTATCAAACATCAAAATCACATGTAGACTGGTTGGGCAAACTCCCATGCACCCCCAATCACCTTATTGAGGGCATATAGTTGGTCCACAGTTCCACAACCAGGACAAAAATCACATTGCTCCTCCTGGATCAGAGGTTCAATAATCCAGTGGACCGTCTTTTCCAGTATCTCAAATAAACTTTATCAAACAACACAAGCTCAGGACAAAAATGGAGTCCGGGTGAATTTAAACTTATTGTCAACTTGGTTTAAATAAAACATGGATGAGAAGCTTGAATAAAATGTTCTCTATATTTGCAGAGTTTTCCTGATGTTTCCTTTTTATCAGCCATTAGTAGATACAAATTAATAATAGAAATAATAAATAAAACAACATTTTTATGGCGTGGATATACATTTGGTTTGCCTCGAGATCTTGACTTGTTCTAATGTGTGACACAGACAGCAAAGATTGGAACAACTGCTGTGGGACATCAATACAGGAATAAGTTTGTAGCAATTTGAAATTTGGCAGCGGTAAATCTAGAAGATTTAAAGGGCACATATTATGCAAAAACCACTTTATTAAGTCTTTTGGTGAAATTTTGAGGTCTGTGGCTTTCCCCCCAGCCCAAAAAATGTGATATTTAGTGACAAATCCTGTGCTGCGTGGTGCTGGTGAATGTAAAATCCCGCCCCCTATTGAGGCATTCTTTCATTAGAGTTGTACCGACGTCACAGGGGAATTTTTTGACCAATCAGGAGCAGACACCCCCACCCCGTCCCCGCCCACTCCTCTCTCCCTGCTGGTGAGATCGCTATGTGCAGAGCAGCCATGATGGATTTACCGGCAGTGAGACATCGGACTTCAGCATGAGTTACTGCTGCAGTGTTGTGGGCTGTAACAAGCCACAAACTTCCTTACACAAGCTGCCTGACTCTGAAGATTTAAAAACTAAGTGGCTGGAGTTCATTTATGATGGAAAAGTGCCAGAAAAACAAAGAAAAAATGTGCATGTTTGTGCCAGTCACTTAACAGCTGACAGTTCCGCAAACTTTGGACAGTACACAAAGGGGCTCACAAATAGACTGGTCCTTAATCCAGGATCAGTGCCAACCATCCACCAGCAAACCTCGGACCCTGGAAATGTGAGTATTCCAAATGCTGTGTGCTGTTATTTTGCTAAATGCTACGAGCTGCTAACAGCAGAGGGATGAGGAGCAGATGTTAAGAGCTATTCCTGTGTGTTAGCTTCAGGAGGCTAAGCTCAGCTGCGGTTAGCCTGTTGTTTTAGCCTGTAATGTTACAATAAACGAGCTTTGCTGTTTTCTAACCATATCGTGTCTTTTCTAAGCCATAATATTAGTCTGTTGTCTATTACTTTGCTGCTGTGAGATGTACCGCTGTGTGAGTAGAGGCCTGCTACTCTCTCTGAGGCATTGTAATTAATAAATTATCTCATAAAGTATCAAAACTCATTCCTTGTCCAAACTGAGGACATGGGAAACGACCAGTGAAGGCTGTGTCTCTCTGTGTTTTGCAGCACAGCATGTAAATATTGATAACAGGTGAAAGTATATTTCTACGCTAACGTCGGCTCAAAACAGTGTATCTGTAGATGTGATAACTGGCTTTATTGGCCACAGCATCGTCATTACCAACAGGTTTAATCAGATTTAGATGTTTGAATATTCTCACAGTAGTAGAGGAGTATAACAGCTGGAGGATAATTATTATTCCTTGTACAGCCCTCCTCTCCCCCCTGCATCTGTGTTAGCTCTCGGGGGCTAAGCTTAGCTGCGGTTAGCCTGTTGTGTTAGCCTGTAATGCTACGAGAAACGAGCTTTGCTATTTTGTAAACATGAGGACCATACAGGCAATGTAAAGGCACTGAGGCTATGTAATCGATAAATTATCTCAGAAGGTATCCAAACTCATTTCGTGTCTAAGCTGTGGATGAGGGAAACGATCAGGCTTTGTTCCTCTGTGTTACAGCAGATCATGTAAATATTGATAACAACAGGGAGTGTATATGACGTGTGACGCTAACGCTGCAGATGTCGTTATCACCAAACTAATTTAATCAGATTTCTGTGAGTTTAAACACTCAGGAATGCCCACAGAATGCTGTCATACGAGCTGTGTGACTGGGGATAAGTTACAATTACTAACAGGTCAGTGATTTATGAAAAACGGAGGGAGGCAATTAAGATGTCTGATTTAATTATCCTCCCGTTTTATTTACTAACAATATATAGGCATAGACATTTTATAATGCATCACATAATGTGACATTTGTAAGTTAAACTCATTAACCCTTGAAAAGCTTGTATCTTATTTGAGACTTACTTTTGGTATGTGTCTGATCAAAATTATCAAAGAATATCACAAAAAAACCCAAATGAATACAGTCAGATAAATGATAAATATAAAAGTCCTCAGCTGAATTATCACTTGCTAGAAATACCTAATGTATCTATTGAGTAACAGTAACTATTTGTAACATCTCATGTAATTTATTTAGATTTTAGTACAACATGAAATAAACATTTTATCAACAAAGAGGTAAAAATGCATGGCTATTATTTGCATTGCTCTAATTTGTGTTTTCATGCACTAACAGGTTAAATATTTTTCTTTCTTGTGTCTATGCTGGTTGACCTCAGGCAGCATCTTCTGATGGTGAACCGCTGGTTACAGTCAGCTTCTCAAAATCCAAGGAGGAAGGATGTACAGCAAAGCCAGTGAGAGCAGAGCCAGCTTTCAGTAAGTTAAACAATTCTTTATTAAAATCAACACATTTAAAAACATTGGCAAATAGGCATAGCATGGAAATGAAAAGATAAAGGAAACTGGAATAAAAATGTTATCAAAATGGAATTGAGAATATATAATCAATAAGGACATTGTGTCAATAAAAAACTATGAAAAAAAATACAACACTGCAGTGAGGTGTTTTGGTTCATTTCTTGTAAACATATATTTTTGTGTCTTGTATTTCAGATCATGCAGATGCACTGTTGGACCTTGTCTATGAGAAGGTTTTCCAGGACCCTGCTCCACACCTGAAGGAGCTGCAGAAAATACCAGACCATATGCTCCTTTTCCAAATACCAGGAAGCGCTGACCCTCTCATACTGGTCTTCTGCATCAGGAAACTCTGCAGTACAACACAGGCAGCATCAGCTGACAAAGGCTCTGTAGGCCAGGCATCTGTAAGGGCTGGACATGATAAGAATATGTCAGAAATGAAAATTACTGTCATAGGTGTTTTTATCTATATGTTCATATTTTTATCAATATGGTTCTATGGCTTGTGTTTAAAAATTCCTTTTCCTTTTTCATGTCTTTTTTACCTCCTTTATGTAAAAATGTCTAGAGTACCAGCCGGTACATTTGGTGTTTTTATATGTCAAAATATTTTTCACAATAAAAAGTCTAAATGAACTGTTTTGTGTGTTTTCAGTTTTCCATATGTTACATGTAATGTTAATAATTAAATAACAAGAAAGAAAAAAAATGAGATGGAGGAAACAGTTCTTTTAATCTTTACTGTTTTTGTTCAACAGTCATGGAAGTGTTTATATCAAAATACTTATGCATTACTCCTCTTAGATGTAAAGGCTCATAGTCTGCTCTATAAATATAGAATGCATGTTGTAGTGAAAAACACACTCAGAGTCAGAGTCCAGGATGGTTGCACTGGGAGTTCCTGCAGTTTTCCTCTGACCTACTTAATTAAAACAGGTAAGTCAGTGACACAGTACAGGAAAGGTTATGTACTAAATTGTTATTTAGCACTAATTTTTCACAATACCTTTGGTATCTCCATTCAACAAACATTTTCAGGCTGAAGGAATTTTCACACAATTGCCACAGGAGCACCTCTGTAGGAGAAGAGTGAAAACAGGATGTTCAGGAGAATTTTTATCTAAAGGAAATGTTCTGTTATTGTATAAGAATATACACAGAGCTGTCATAACATACAATAATGCAAGTGAAGAGGTTTTTAAGACAGCTACTGTGTGGCATATAGAAAAGAAAATAACCTTTTAAAATAAGGTTCACAGAAAACTGTTGGCTGCTCACAGTTACAGGTAATAAACCTTCTCAGTTACTGTTACTGTCACTAAAGGCTATGGCTTTATTAAATGCTGTATTCTGATGGGTCAGTCACATTACTAATGTTATTTCTGTAAAACACTGAAGAGCCCAGACATTATTTACACATCACAACAACAGAGAAGACCCCTCTCTCTGTCTTATTTCACCATCAGTAGCAACGGCCCCTTCAGTGTTACTTAGAAGTGAAAGTTATTTCACATCGGTGTTTTAGTTAATTCACGTCTCTGCAGTAACCCGCTCACTCCACATTAGCTCTTACTAGACTCTATTTAACGCCAGTCTAAGCACTGCACGTCTGCTAACAGACACGCTAACATCGACAACAACAGGGGGAGGGGGAGAGGAACGGCAGAACAACTTTAATTCGTCAACATAATAGCATTGAAGAAACAAACTTTATATACAGACCACTGAGAAACATCCCGGTTTATCCTTGGTCGTCGACTCTCTCCTGGTTCCTCTTATTTTCGGGTTCTGACTCGGTTAAAGCGTTCAGTGCTGCGCTCCTCATGTAGCAACACAGACGCTAACACAGCGCTCTGTTGACATGGTCACGCGCATGCGCCGACTGCGCCGACAAGGAAGTGCGGGGCGGTTTCAGCGGGGGCTAATTAACATATAGTTACGCCCACAAAATCAGCGTGTTGTGCAGGCAGGAGCTAAGAGGGCCTGGAAACGATGCAGCTGTGCTTGTTTTATTGTTTTTTTTTGACCAAAGCAAGCTACTGAGGCTTCATGAAGACATCAAAGATCCATATTACACTGCAGAAAAAGAGCATAATATGAGATCTTTAAAGTGAGTGCTGTTTTCTTACAGTGTAGTTTTCCGTGTCTTAATGTTTCATTTCAAACAGCAAAGTAACTTGAAACAATGGCAACAGCAATATAACAACAATTAACCAATTATCTGAAGATTTAGAACCTGAAACACCATTTCAGTGGCAGGAGTTTGTTGTTTTTTGTATTAGGTTGATTTTTTACTGTAGCGCAGGGCAGGAGTCAACATATGCCTTCAGCTGAAGCGCTAAGCGCATGTTGCTTTAATGTTGTCCCTGCTTGACAAAACACAACCACCTGGTGTGAGCTAGGTTGTTGTAGCCCACAGTCATGACGCACCGTGCAACCACTTTCAGGCACAATCTTACTCCGCCTTAGAGCAAAGTAGTCTGTCCTGAAAGTTATCGGCTTAAATGCAGCGCCTCGAGATCAGCAAGGAAAAAAATGTATACACCTGCTATACATCTGTATGGAGATTGTGTACGATGAAAACTGTCTCATTTTGTGGACAGCGCAACTTGCAGCAAAAGAACTCCTGCACACGGACTACTCATCTTTACTCCCGTAGGACTGAGTGAACGTCGGAGTTCAAGAATTGTCACTAAGTGTGAAAAAGAGGTGGGTGCTGAAGGAAAAATTATCAAAAAATGTTTCGTTTTGTAATACTGATCCTTTACTGTTATGCATCTGTTTAACATTTGTTTGCATGTAGGCCTAGTGTCTTGGTTGGTAGCATGAGGGCTAGCGTGTTGCTAGCCTAGCCAGCGTGGGCCCAACAGCATGGACCAGTCAGTGCTGCTCATTTGGCGTTCAGTGGTTTGTTTTTCTTTCAAAGATGCTGCCATGAAATTAATTAAGGGTCTGCTCTCTCTGTTGGAGCCAAGGTTAGAAGCTCATATTCAGGCTACTTTACAAATATTTTATTGTTCAGTGTTGAAAATGAAGTATTTATTGATGTCAATACTTTACTCAAGTAATATTTTGAATGCAGACCATTACTTTTAAAGGATTGTTTTGTATTGGGATATTGATTTTTTGACTGTGTGGAACATTATTATTTGCTTTTTCCCTTTGTTGTGGCTCAGAATGGAACACAAGATGGATTAGTATCAATGTGCCTTCATTTTGAGGTAACAGAGCCCAAATTCATGTGATTAGGCCAAAACATATGCATATCAATAAAATAAAAAGTTAATTAAGCACTTATAACCCACTTTAAATACTGCAAAATGTATGTGACACAGATCAGGTATTGGAGTTACTGTACATTTCTGGGGGTAAATGTCTACCATTGTGACATTGGGCTATGATGGCATAAGGAATCCATCAGATGCTAAGGTTATCTAGTTAAATTAAAATGCTAAAAATCTTCTCCAAGTTATCAAATAGATTCCAGCATTAAAGAATACAAAAAGCAATATTATTATTGCCTAGTTACATTGCCATCAAAATTAAAATGAAAATGCAGGTCAACATTATGAAAAAGCACTTTTATAGCTGTAAGTTGTAACTTGATGCCACACTCCCTCCTCAGCTCTGTTTAGCCCTGGCCTATGATAAGAGGGAATGTTTTTGCAATACCAGATCCTTTAACTCGGATCCTGGACAGGTATGAATAGAAATTGAATTTCACTAACATGACATTGTAAACATGACAGTATAACGGTCAATGGTTTGAATGAAACGGCCTTCTTCTCTGTTGTTCTCGGTAAAAGAACATATCTCTGCAAGTTACTAGTTATTCTCTGTGATATAACTGATGCATTTATAGTTTCTCAGCTCAAATATTAAATATCTTGTCTTTGCAGGGCATTGAATATAGGTTGAAAAGGATTTGGAAATCATTGTATTCTGTTACTATTTATGATTTACACAACGTGCCAACTTCACTGGTTTTGGGTTTTGTATTAAGCATTAAAATTTTATGTTTTTTTTTTGCATGTTTGCAGAGTCTGTTCACATTGCCTTTCCCAGGTGATGAAGGAAAAGGTCTGAGCAGCGATGGGAGAGCACTTGAGGCAGGCACCAGCCCAATGTGCTGAGGAGGGCTAAAGGAGGCCAAAAACATCACCCCGCTTATATTTTACAATGCCTCACAAATAAGTTAATATTAAAAAAGGAGAGTTTCTGTCACACAAAGATTACTTTTATACTTTATACTTTGTGTTCATTTTTGTGCAGCAAAAGGTGTAGTTAATATAAAATGTATTTAAATGTAGTTAATATAAAAATGATTTTTCCACTTTACTGCTTTATATGTTGAAGTTCCATTTATTTTGAATTATTTGTGTTTATATTTTGGAAAGATCCCTGTTTTACATGTAACAATTATGCCCACTCCATGACTGTAAGGGTTTTATTCTGAATGAAAAAGTGTACTGTGATAGCAATAACAGTTGACTGATGATTGCCAAATGTAGATCAGTGTTAATGAATAAGCATGACATTAGAGTAAAACTGTATGGAATGTTCAAAGGTCAAAAAAGAGAAAACAGTCTACAAAGTAGTCAGAACATCCTGGGAGTACATGTATCAAGGTAAGCACTGCAGCAAAAGTTTGGTAGAGAATCTGGGTCGACAGTACTTTTTTGGCTATTTAGATGTTGTCTTTTGGAATTGGGCACGGTTATATTTGTTTGTGAAATTTAGTATTGCTGTTATATATAGTATAGTTTGTTTAAATAAATTTATTTATTGTTTATTGTTTTTCAAATAAATTGATTTAGTAAAGAAAACAATATTTCATCATCCCAGGTACTTGCAGGGGAAGTCTTGGGTACTTAGAGTGTAAGCACCAGGTACCTGCATGGAAGAGAAGGGAGGACAGTGTTCACTTTATAATCCAGCCCGGTTCCAGATGTTGACCAGTAGTTACAGGTAAAGTAGAGGGGAGTTACACTGTAAGACGGGAGTGTAACTACCCCATAGATACCGCAAAATATCATGGTACATGTGTGAGAGTTACCCCAACAGTTAAGGAAACTACACATTAAGACAGCAGCACTCACACTTTAAGACACAAATGTAACAACTACACAGGTTCCACGAAATGACGTGTACCTTTGGGAAATTTACCCTAAAAGTTGAGGAAACTACACTGTAAGACACGGGCCGTATTATAAAGTACTACAGATATTTCTCCTTTCCTCTAGCTCCATTAAAGTTCCTGAATAGTAACTTCAGAGAGCTCAACAACATTAAATACATGGTAGTTCATGTTAACAGAATAATAGAATAATAGAACCTTAATAGTCATGTCATCAAAAACAGTGTATTTACACACCAAATTTAAGGTGCTTCTCTGGACAGTGCTTAAAAGAGAAATAGTAAATAATCTGCACACATATATTAGTATGACCATGACAAACGATCATGGATGACCTGCTGCTGTGGACCTGCTCCACTCCATGTGCTCTATCCTGCATCAACCATCAACAGAAATGACACCATTTAACATCAATTATTATTGTTCAGACCAGTTCAATTTAATGGTAGTCCTTGCTGCTGTATTTATCAACATCCATTCCTCTACACATTATATTCACTGCAGATGTTAACATTAATATTAGGATGATCTCTCTATTCATGGTTGTCTAGATTATCCATCCATCTTAGACATCTTTATAATCATAGGGACACTTTGAAAATGAGAGGCCACATTTCAGAGGACTATGATCCCAAATACATTTATATTCAACAAAGACATGATGTGGACAGATTTATGGTCTGGGTCTCCATGGGTTTGTCTCTGTCATAAATTCTTAATTTTACTTCCTTTGTCTCTGCCTGGATGGATCCATCTCTGAGTGTTTGTATGAGTATGTACAAATAAATATCTGTTTGTGCATGTTTATATGCAAACACGTGTCTATAAATGAAGAGTTTGTCTTCAGCCTGCTCTGTTATAAGGTGTCTTGAGATAACACCTGTTATGAAGTGGGGATATAAAAGTAAAGATTGATTGATTGATCATGAAATTTGACCAAAATTCAACAGTATGAACTATTTTTTAATAGGAAGGAGTTAAGACTGTAGGGACCACTCTGAATTTTTATTCTGATTAAATGTTTGTCACATTTAAGTAGAATAAAACTTATAACACTTTTTAAAACAGACTGGAAAAGTGTCATTTTTAAAAATAGCCACTGTTATATTTCTCTGGATATCTTATCTATGTCAGGCCATTGTCCATAAACCACAGAGAAGGATGTGTGTGGATACTGCCATAGATCCACGTCTGTTTTTGCCTTTCTTTATGGACTAAATACACCCAGAGCTCATCATGCTCAGATGAAACATTTATCCTGATCCTGTTCAGAGATTGTTTTTCTACCCAGTTCTAACTTATGCTGAAAAGCGGTGGACATCATATCTCCAAGAAATGTGGAGAGTCTTCTTAAATAAAGGGTATAAATATTTAAAAATGTGAATCATCATGTGGTTTGATTTCACCACTAAAAGTAAATGAAGTTAGATCATCAGATCAATAGTTAGATGTACTTTTGATCCCAAGATGGTAAATTGAGGAATATATACAGGAACAGC
This sequence comes from Scarus forsteni, assembly GCA_036419115.1. Taxonomy (NCBI): domain Eukaryota; kingdom Metazoa; phylum Chordata; class Actinopteri; order Labriformes; family Labridae; genus Scarus; species Scarus forsteni. The sequence continues at coordinate 773,021 of JAZDUH010000069.1, forward strand.
AAATGTATCTTTGAACCTTGGCTACTCGGGCTGAACAGTGGAGAAAGTCAATAAAAGGCCCTCACTTTGCAGATCCCTGATTGGTCCGTGCTGTGTTTGATTGACCTGATTATACTGAACATGGGTCACTCTTACTCAGTCTGGAGCTCAGTCTGTTCTGGCCTCTGAGCATAAGCATGTAATCATGGACAAAGGACACTTACAGGAAGTCTATGACAGGGTGGCTGCTTCCATGTAAGACATTACTCCGTGACACCAGGACCTCCTATCAGACGTGGGCATAGAAGTTTAAGGAGTCAGGGAACACGTGGATATACACCGAGTCAAGGTCTAATCATTTCTGCTGATGAGTTTGTCATATCACAAATTCAGAGCTAAACTGTGATGTCATTTTCCACATGTTGGGTAAAGATGATCCCTGTGGTGCAGACCTACATGACAGAGTCACTGCAGGTTGGTCCTGGCCTTATTCTCCTTTCTTTATATACACAACCTCTCTTTTCACTGTTATACAGATGATCTGTAAATCTATCTGCCAGTGAATCCGAACAGTTACAGTGCACAGAATTATTTGTTTTCTTGTTTTGCAGAAATCATGCAGTGGTTTGCCAAAACTTTCTTAATCTCAACGATAGTAAAACAGAGTGCATCATGTTTGGAGACACAGGGTTCCTGGCTTTGGAGCCTTGTTTCCAACACTTAGTCGAAATGTCAGAAATCTGGGAGTGATTCTCGACTCAGACCTTCAGTTCAACAAACTAACAGACAGTTTTGTTAGGACTAGTTTTGTCCAGCTTCGTCTCCTGGCCAAAGTCAAAACATTTTTAAGTCACCACGACCTTGAAATAGCCATCCATGCTCTTATAAGCTCAAAACTTGACTGTAATGCTCTTTATGTTGGTGTCTCCCAGGCTTCTCTTGGTCTCCTCCAGCTGGTGCAAAATGCTGCAGGCCCGTCTTTAAACCAGCACGAACAGACAAGAGCTCACCACTCCTGTTCTTAAATCCCTTCATTGGCGTCCCGTCCAGTACAGGATTGATTTTACAATGTTAATGTTTGTTTTTAAAGCTCTTAATGGTCTCGCCCCAGTGTACTTAACTGAACTTTTAACTGTTTGGGGTCCTGGTAGAGCGCTGATGACGTCGAACCAACTTTCATTTAAATATCTTGTGCTTGTCTAGTGATGTGACTTAGATGAAGAGCAGAATATATTTATGACCAATTTAAGCAGAAATCCAAGTAATCCAAAAGGGTACACATACTTTTTCATGCAACTGTACATTACTGCAGCAAGACATTATCCTTTCGTAATGGATGGTCCAGTGTTTCCTTTGGTAAAGGAGATAATAAAGGAAGCAATAAGCTTCTGTTGCTTAACTTTTGGAAAATTTGAACAGTATTATGAGCTGAAATGCTTCAGGTCTTTTCCTCAGTAAGAAAGGTTCCTAACCAAACACACCCTTTGTCTTCCTGTCTAAATGTTTGCTGGGTTTCATTTTTGTCCTTATTATCCTTATTATCAGTAATGATGTGAAAACACAATGTTAATCCCAAAGGCTTTTTTAGTCAAGGGAACAGCACAATACAAACTTCCATGTTAACCTACAGGAGTCTGTCATTCCTTCTCCTCTGTGTTACCCTCTGACACACTCTGCATGTTCAGAGTAAAACATAAATAACTGCCCTTTTTCTGTTTCATTGTGTTATTGGTTTGATTTCCATGTTATCAACTGAATGTCCTGATGGAATTTCCACTCAACACCAAAAAAAAAACTGAACACAACAAGATGACCAACAGAATGAGAAGAGATTTGACTGTTGTTGTACTTTATGTAATAAAACAAAGATTGGGTTCATATTTCAATCATTCTCAACCTGTGCTCTGTTTTGTGCAGTGTTATCTTTGTTGGTTCAGTGTAATTCGGGTCATCAACCTTCAGCAGGCTGAATAAACACAGGAGCTACAGACCAACTGCACAGAAGACGACTGTGAGAATGGAGATGACAGTGTGTTTCCTGCTGCTGCTCCTCTGCTCTCCCTCCACGGCTCAGCTTCAGAGTCACACTGACAAAGACATTACTGATCCTGGAGAGCAAACTGAGTGCCAGAGAAGAGAAACAACTAATGCTTCAAACCAGGAACAGACGTGTCCACAAGACATCCATGCTGTTCTGAGAGAGCTGAGCGCCTCTGTGGCTGAACAGAAGGTGCAGATAAGTCACTTGCAGAGAGAGAATGAAGGTACAGTGGAGTCATGCTGCTCACAGGAAAAGATTCTTCATCCACAGTGAAGCATGTGTTGTATTTCATAGAATTGGGAATCTTCTTTTCTCAGTTGTGGTTGAGATATTTCATATCAGATACACACTTTGTAATTTTGTACATTTTTGCCTAAATTGGTCATAAAATGTGGTCTGATCTGAACTCAAATCACAAGAATGAGTAAACGGTGTCTGCTTAAACTAATGCCACCCAAACAATTACATGTTATCATTTTCTATTGGCCATTAGATGTTAACATTCACAAGACAGGGGGGAATAAGTAAGTACACTCCCCTGGCTAAGGATCCTCCAAGAGCTAGTTAGTCAAATTTATGAGTCAGGTGTGAGCCAACCTTAAAGCTGCCCTGCCCACTGGAAAACACACACCAGTTAAGAGTTGTCTCTTGATGAGGGGCACTGTCTGATGTGCACCATGCCTCGCTCAAAAGAACTCTCTGAAGGCCTAAGATCAAGAATTGTTGATTTGTGTAAAGCTGGAAAAGGTTACAAAACCATCTCTAAAAGTCTTGATGTTCACAAATCCACGGTGAGAAAAATTGTCTACAAATGGAGACAGTTCGGCACTGTTGCTTCTCTTCCAAGGAGTGGTCGCCCTGTAAAGATGACTCCAAGGGCACAGCGCAGGATCCTCAATGAGGTAAAAAAGAACCCTAGAGTGTAAGTGAAAGACTTACAGAAATCACTGGAACATGCCAACATCTCTGTTGACACATCTACAATACATAACACTTTAAACAAAAATGGGTTTCATGGGAGAACATCATGCAGAAAGCCATTGCTGTCTAAAAAGAACATTGTTGGACATTTGAAGTTTGCAGAAAAGCATTTAGATGCTTCACAGCGCAGCTGGGAAAATATTCTGTGGAGTGATGAAACCAAAGTTGAGTTGTCTGGTGGGAACACACAATTTCATGTGTGGAGGAAAAATGGAACAGCACACCATCATCAAAACCTTATTCCCACTGTTAAGTATGGTGGGGGGAGCATCATGGTGTGGGGCTGCTTTGCTGCCTCAGGGCCTGGACAGCTCGCCATCATCAATGGAAAAATGAACTCACAAGTTTACCAAGATATTTTACAGAAAAACCTGAGACAATCTGTCAAACAGTTGAAGCTCAGAAGAGGATGGGTGCTGCAACAGGACAACGACCCAAAGCACAGAAGCAAATCAACTTCAGAATGGTTTTAGAAGAATAAAATAAATGTTCTGGAATGACCCAGTCAAAGTCCTGACCTAAACCCAATTGAGATCCTGTGGCATGACCTCAAGAAAGCTGTTCACACCAGACATCCCAAGAATCTTGCAGAACTGCAGCAGTTTTGTGAAGAGGAATGGTGCAAGATTCATCCTCTCTCTCTCTCTCCACATCTGCTTTTGCCCCTTTTGTTTGCTCCTGTACTCGTCTCTGGCTCTTGTCTTGTAGGTGGCCTGGGATCCTTGGTGGAGACTGCCTGCTGCTGTGGAGTCATGAAGCCTCAAAACTACAATTATAAACATGACACATAGTTGGCCATTTTATTAGGAACACTCCATTCCCATTATCATTATAGCTGTTCATGTAGATATTAGCATGATCTCCATATCCATGATCGATACATCTACAGTATCTATTTGTTATTACCACATGGTCATGAGGTCCCTCTGAAAATGGGATGTCACATCTCAAGAGGCCTTTAACACATTTATACTTAACGGAGACAAATATGGTTGAGATACACTTGTGGTCTGGGCACCCATGAGTTTGCCACTACCATAAATTCTTATTTTCAGTAAGAATATCTAAGATTATACTTCTATAAAATGATCACCACAACCATTCAGACATGAGGACCCTCCTGAAAATGAGATGCAGCATCTCAAGAGGCTAACCTCTAATAAATCAGACGACAGGTCGATGGTTCATGGATCTGTCCCTAACTTTAGTTCTTACTTTAGTCCACTTGTCTCCTCTTCCCTCCCTTCCTTCACCCTCACACCAACACAGCATGGTGTGGATTTGCTGTTCTTCATGAGACTGGGATCCACATTCAAGATTTCCTGCTGCTTAACAGAAGGTTTTTTCTTGAGCCATGATGGAGGGATCCATGATTGGCTATATGGATTCATGTTGGATGTATATATTTGTATATATATGTATATGTGTATTTTATATGTATATATGTATCTATGCATATATGTGTATCCATAAAATGAAGAGCTTTATGCTCTATTGTAAAGTGTCTTGAGATAACACTTGTTATGAATTGGCGCAAAACAAATAAATATTGATTGATTGATTGATTGATTGATCCTGATCATTGTGTGTGCCTAATCTGCAGCTACAGGAAACGTCTAGTTGAAGTTATTGCTGCCAAAGGAGGGTCAACCAGCTATTGAATCCAAGGGTGTACTTACTTATTCCCCCCTGTCTTGTGAATGTTTACATCTTATGGCCAATAAAAAAACATGGAATTGTAACATGGAATTGTTTGGGTGGCATTAGTTTCAGCAGACTCTGTTTACTCATTCTTGTGATTTGAGTTAAGATCAGACCACATTTTATGACCAATTTAGGCAAAAATGTACAAAAATACAAAGGGTGTACTTACTTTTTCCTCCCACTGTGACAGTAATGTGAAGTAAATATTAAAACATTTTTTTCATTCTGTTTTGCAGCACAAGAAGCCAAACTGGAGTCACAGAGAGCAGAGGTGGAGAGGCAGAAGGTGGAGGTGGAGCTGCAGAAACAAAAAAATGAAGGTACTCTTTTTAAATCTGATTGATTGAATTATTGTTTATCATTATTACCTGGAATGATCGAAGAAATTAAAATCCTTTGTAAGTAATCCCATATGGAAAAGAAATACAAAAACCTTATAAAATTATTCAATGCCTGCATGTTAAATATTTATATTTTATATTTGTAAGACTTATATGATTTTCTCATGATTTACTCATGAAAGTGGCCACTTTTGCATTGTTTTCATACAACATACTTATAAAATTAAATATGTTGTATTAAACTTCATATACCGTATGTTAAATATAAAAAACTTAATTGAAAGATATGCTTTCCTTATATAGTCCATATATGTTATTTAGTAATTACCTACATATTTTTACTATGTCACAGTATTAAAATTATATCCATTAAATATGTTTTTTTGTATAATAATTGTAATTAATTTATATGAAATAATATATTAATTTATAAATATATATATATATATACACACACACACACATATATATATATAAATATATATATATATATATATATATATATATATATATATATATATATATATATATATATATATATATATATATATACATGTATATATGTATGTATATATATATATATGTATATATATATATATGTATATATATATATATATATATATATATATATATATATGTATATATATATGGGTCAATGACATGCCATGCATATTTTTTCTGTCCGAGCACATTTCCTTACAGAATAAATTAAGAAATTCATCATATGTATTACTTTAAAGTACAAAATCTATTTCATGGTAATATTTCTCCAGCACATTCATACAATTCTTTTTTTTTTTTTTTTTCTTTTTGGGCACCTCAAACACCAAAAAAAATCAGGTGGGTCAACCGTCCGAGCAAATGAACACACTGATTAAACTATAAAATTAGCATGTCAGTGATGCTAAATTTAACAAAATGTATACTGCTACATTATTTCATTTTTGAAACATTTCAAATAAAATACTTCTTGCAAATAAAACAGTTTTTAATCTGTTGAGGTAGCTCAAAAGCTTTTGTCCCGCAATTTGCAGTTTGCTAAATATCAGGATGGTGCAACTGTAACATTAGACTTAGAAGTGAAAACGAGATAACAGTAAAAGGGATATTGCATCATCTAGACGACCCCAACTGACACCTGAGACCAGGTGAAAAGTTTTGTAGATCTCTCTCAAATACTGATAAAAATTTATATTTTTAGTTCATCGGTAGGCTGAAACAATTTCCATGTCAGGTGGTAGAACCAATGTAACACTACTGAAATATCATTTTAACTTAAAATAACAAATTTGATCTAAAATGACATACTTAATGACAAAGGTTAATGCTTATACAGTTGCCTTGGCAGATGCCTGTTTAAACTAAAAATAATTTGTAATGTCAGGCGACGCAACCAGTGAGTCAGCGGCACAACTGCAGGGAATGTCACTTTAAAAGATAAATAGGGGTGCTAGAGTCATTAATAGTTACATTTCTATTTTATTCTTCTAATTTTAGTTAAAAATGTCATAATTTAAAGCTTTTGTCATAATTATCATTTTGTATTGAGAAATTTTATTTATATCAATGCTTTTAAGGTTCCTGCTAATCGATCAATTCTTCAATGATTCCCTCATTGATTCCTGTAGATTTTTCCTGTGAGCAAATGTTGGCCTGTAGATTTTCAGTGTCAACAATGTCAAACACATGTCACAGCATAGATAACTTTTTCTGCAAGTTGCTGGTATTTCCACTTCCTTAAGGTTGTGCAGTAGGCGCCTTTTGTAAAAGATCAAGCCATAATTCTGACGTTTGTGAACCCTGCCAGTGGGAAGAATTGATAAGGGAATTGATTAACAAAAGACTCTTGATACTGATTATTTGATGGAGCTGTTAACGATTTTCAACTGGAATTGGTGTTGGATTTCCATCTGTAGTAAATATTGAATTAACTAACTTTTTTCATCATTGATTTATCTTTAATTAATACAGTTGCATGAAAAAGTATGTGAGCTCTTTGGGATTACTTGGATATCTGCTTAAATCGATCATAAAATATGTCCTGATCTTCATCTAAGTCACATCACTAGACAAACACAGTCTGCTTAAATTAATATTGCACAAAAAATAATACAATTTCATGTTTTTATTCAACACAATATGGAAACAGTCACAGTGCAGGGTGGAAAAAGTATGTGAACCTTTGGGTTTAATAACTGGTTGACCCTCCTTTGGCAGCAATGACCTCAACCAAACATTTCCTGTAGACCAGACCGATCTTCTACTCCATGTTTTCTGTTATTTCTAATGTGGTCAGGTGGCACAACTGTTCCTCGTCAGCTGGTGTGACCAGGTAAAATAGTAATTTAAACCATCAAATAACAATCTAAAGTGAACAAAAGTAGATAAGTGGGATGAGAATAGCTATTTTATTGAATTCATTTATTTGCAAATTTTTGATTTAATTTTTTTGTCTTGAAATACAAAATCAAATGACAAAAATGCTTAATATCTGGACTCTAGAGTGTAACATGCTTGAATTATTGTAGATAAAAAGAACACACCCACAATTTAATAATGTATGAGTCCCCGCAGACACTTAAGGAATACTTGCCCAAAATGTCACTCAGAAAAAAACTAACAAAAATATACATATACTTGCATATTTAGGGTCCTCGCCCAAGGGGAAGGACCTCTTCTTGCTAGAGCGAGAAGAGGTCCTTGCCCTATTGTTCCTGCTTCGTTTCTTTCTTCTTATTATTATTCAGTCCGGTCTTTGAACCCCAATTTGACCCCCTAAACATGCTCAAAAACTCACCAAAACCGGCACACACCTCCGGGATGCCAAAAAATTTTATAAAATGGAAAAATTAACCCCCAACATGCCAAAATGTGCTCTCTAGCGCCACCTGGAAATACTAAAATGAATAAGCCACTAGGAATGTAGTAGAGAGATGAAACCAACACCAAAATGTGCATCTCATCAAGTCTCGTGCTGCCCTTCAAAGTAAATTTTCAGGGTAAAATTATGTTGGACGCAAAAATTATCTTCTCCAATACCGTAAATGGTATCAGCTTGAAATTTGGACAGAGAGGAGACATTGATGAACAAAAGTTATGAAGGGATTTGTTGTTTCTCAAACAGTTTCCGAATGACGAGCCCTCAAAGTTTGTGAACCCCAGAGAAGCCCTTCCTGCCTCCCCTATCAAATGAATAGGAGAGGAAATCTCAGAGTCGGACATCCTGCGTCAGTTGGCCATCTACAGAGAAAACAATAACTTGTATGGATTTAAAAATGACACGGTTGGATTCCTGACAAAATTTCACAAAAATTGGTCATATATTGAGCGAGATTAGGTCAAAATTGTGGCAACTGTGAAAAAATGTTTGAGAGTGATCATTGCTCTGCAGCTCAGCCCAGTTGAGATGATTTCTCTGACACTTCAAAGAGAGCAGCTCCTGATGATGTCATCACATTCCATGGCTGTGAGTCATGTAGTCATGACAACAGGAGGAGCCACAGAATGCCTCATACACAGCATTATACAGACAGAGGTTACTAACTTAGAGCACTTTAAAGGCATAAAAAGGGGCTAAAACCTCAAAATGGAGGTCAACGGGTCAAGGCGGACCTGCGACAAAGCGAGGACCCGACCAATGCTGCTTGCAACTTTAATATTGGTTGCACCACCTGACATTTTCTGGGGTGGTAGAGTTAAAAATACTTCAAAAAAGTAATTTTAAACATAAAAAATGTTAGTTAACGTCTGAAATCCATAAAAACGCTTTGTCCTAGTCTCAAAAATCTGCATTGTATCCATTTTCAAAAAACTTTATAAAAATACATTTTTGACCCCTTAAAATTTGTCATTGACATATATATGTGTGTATATTTGTTTTTATAAATATATACACAGACACACACACACACACACACACACACACACACACACACACCAGGTTTTGACTATGTATGTACCTTAACAACACCACACACACAGGCCTTTGAAATGATCAAGAATCAGAGATCTCATCTATGTGCCATTTTACATAGGACCTCCTATGTTTTTTTATGTGTTTCTTGCAAAACTTTTAATTTCAAATAATATATGTAGGATAGAGCACGTATCTACTAAGAATATTGTATGTGAAATAGCTGTCATATAAAATACTTGTAAGTATGCAAATTAGGGCTGGGACGATTCACTTTTCTCCCGATTCGATTTATTGCGATTTTTTTAGGTGCCGATACGATTTAAATTGCGATTCTACAATATTGCCGATTTTTGCAATCTTTAGTTAGTTTATTTAAAACCAGTGAAAAAGATGAACAATGATGATGCCTGCAGACTGTATCAGGAAAAATACACATCACATGTGAGTCTGTATTTTGGACTTATTCAGCAATATATTTTAACCAGCTGCTTATGCTCCCTCTCTTCAAAAGCCTGGATTGCATATAAAAAGTGGCTTATTATCCCTTCAGGCATCAGAGTTTTTTCAAGAAATATTCAGTTTTGCTATCAAGATTTGAAAAGGCTATAGTTTCAAAGTGGTTAGTTTTCCCAGCCATCATCATCACTGTAATTTACGGGCCGAGCATGAACGCCTCTGCTGCCTGCACTGTTTACCCCCGGCTTCTCCCTCGTCTGCCCAGAGCTCTGCGGTCTCATTCTCCGCTAACACCGTCACTTTTCGCGGTGTTTTGAGCTTCCCTGCATCCCAGACCATGTACCCTCTTCGGCAGTCGCCGGCCATGGAGAGGAAAAGCTCTCGGTATGTACTGCTCCGGGACTGTAATGGCGCACGGAGCCGCTCCCGCTGCGCGCACTCGCTGTCAGTTTGGTTCTCACTGGACGACTGACCATCATCCTCAGAGAGTAAATATTCCTCAGATTCAGAGTCAGACAGTACTTGACAAAATACTCTCTGCATCGTGAGTACTCTTACTAAGTCTCTATCACTCTGTGTCTCTCTCTCTGCTCCGCTCTACAGCCTCTGCAGCCACACTCGCGTCCCTCAGTCCGGTGTGTGTTTTAAAATAAATATATGCCAAAACTTTGAATAGAAACCTGTCACCTGTCCACTATCTGCTGGTGAAAAGTAGGAACACTATTCAGCACTATTTTAACAGCTATGGCCTGTTTTATCCAGCAATGTCGCTTGCCTGTATTTGGCGACTTTAGTGCCAGAGGTGTGTGTGTGTGTGCGTGCGTGTGTGTGTTGGGGGGGATATCGATTATTGAATAAAAAAATCGATTTTAAAATTGGCAGACAAAATATCGCGATACTTAGGTGTATCGATTTTTTCTCCCACTCCTAATGCAAATTGTATATTCTTCATTTTACAAAACTTTTGTGCGGATCTTGTATTTTTTCTTCTTGTCATGCAAATTACTTACAAGTGTCATATATGTGATACAGTTATTTTGTAAAATACTACAATGTCTGTTCCATATGGGATGTTTTGAACCTAATGAAGCTTAACAAAAGATCAGCATGTGCCTTTAAGCCACAACCGATTCCCTGCTATCCTCTCACTTCAATACTCATCATCCTTTCCATCCAATCACTATCAGCCACAATTTCTCTCTTATCCAATCAGTCTTTAGCTCTCAGATTTATAAGTGCTCCTTCTCTCTGGTTATCCAGCTGTAGATCAACCCAAGAAGTTCGTCTAGGGCGCTGGTCATCTTCTATGAAACCTTCAGCCAAAAAACCACAACAAGAAGCATTTCATTCACCATTTCACCACCACCGGTGTCTAGGCCACAGGGAGGTCTTTAACCCTTGTATGGTATTCGGGTCTGTGGGACCCGTTTTCAGTTTTCATCGAAAGAAAAATGATACAATTAATTATTTTTTCAACCTGAAATTCATTGGCTTTGGCTCATTTTCTGTGAAGAACATAATTCAAAACACATTTTCTCTGACCGCATACCATACACCCAGCCTACGCATTTATATTACATACAGGGTGTTCAGGTCCACTGGACCTGGGGCTAATAAAAGTGTGGAACGTGTAGGTCCTGTGTACCCCCACTCTGTCTTTCTCCTTTCTGGGGCTACTGATAGTGTTTTCTGCCACTCCTGCTCCTGCACAAGTTTTTGTGTGTGTGTGTGTGTGTGTGTGTGTGTGTGTGTGTGTGTGTGTGTGTGTGTGTGTGTGTGTGTGTCTGTTTGTGTGCGTGCGTGCGTGCGTGCGTCTGTGCTTGAAAGTTGAAACATTGTTGAAAATTCAACAAACACCATCTACTCTTACATTCCGGCACATTTCCCCTTTTTGTCTTGTGGGAACCAAACTTTTTTTTCTCACAGGCTGTGTCCAAAATGGCATACTAACGTACTACATACTACAAACTCAAGTGTATATACTGTATACGACATACTATAAGTATGATTAGGATGCCAATCGTTCACACTGTAGTATACTACTAAATTTCCCATGATGCATTTCAAACCTCCGACGACAAAAAATCAGAAGCACACCAGGCTATCAAATATCTCATATAAGTAATTATAAGTAAGTAAATTAGTTCAGGGAGCATTTTAGGTGAGAAAGTTATCACGTAGAATACCAAAATGTGGTCATTTTAGCCATAAAACGCACTGATAAAAATTTCGTTTCGGCATTTCGGACATTCCGCACCATTACGCTATCGAAGAAACTTCCGGTCGGCTCCAAAACAAGAGCCCATTTACAAAAGAGATAATAAAAGACGTGTTTATTTTGAAAATGGGAAGTTTGCTAGTGGCTGATTTTTAGCTGACTGCCGGTCGGTCTTGCTTGACGCAATGCATTATGGGGCTCGCAATGCATTATGGGGCGTTTGAATGGGGCTAGTATGCCCACCTCGCATACTTCAAATTTTTTTCTGATATAGTATACATCCGGGGACTTCTCACACACTCAATCTTTTCATATTTTCTAGTGTGAACGCACTACATACTCATTTTGATGTCACACTTAGTATGAGTAGTACGTTAGTATGCCATTTCGGACACAGCCATACACAGTCCCACCTGCAAATGTTGTGTGTATGGTGGGGTGTGTGTGTCTGTGTGTGTGCATGCATGTGTGTGCTTGAAAGCTGAAACATTGTTGAAAATTGAACAAACACCATCTGCTCTTGAGGGAACAAGACTTTTTTTTTTCTCATACACTATCCCACCTGCAAATGGGGTGTAGCACTCTAAATATGACTCTGCCAGTGTGGTTACTTATCATGACTGATTAAGATGGCCAAAAGATTTTCTGCTGAGAGGGCCCTCCAATTGATTTTAGAAGAGACAGAAGCTTCAGATGGTGATATCGAGGAAGAGGTTTCAGAATATGAAGATCACATTTCTGAGAATTCAGGGTCTGACAGTAACTCTGAAGAAGAGGATGAGGTTGAACACCAACAATTTCAAATGAATAAAAATCAATAGTTATGAAACATCTTTCTTTATTTGTAAATGTGTTTTTCCACTCACTTTGATTATAACTGATTTTCCTTTTTAATTCACAAATGTAACCTAACAAAGTTAAAGAGCAAATATTAACCATGTTTGCTGTTCATATAATTTGTAATTGGCATGTAGTAAACATCTGTTGAGTATTTTCAGAGAAAATTATTGGATTGTGGTGTTTTGAAAGCCCAAAACTCTAGCGGGTCCACCAGACCCACAAACGCTAGCTAAGTAACAACAATACTAATACCACACAAGGGTTAACATAGGAAGCTTCTAATCTATCCCAAATAATATTTCACAAAGTTCTATTATCACATGGCATTATGTAACAGAGAGAATGAAGGTACAGTGGAGTCATGCTGCACCTGCTGACATGCAGCTCACAGGAAACGTCTCATCTGAGTCCATCCATCCATCTTCTTCCATCTTCTTCTGCTTATCCGTGGTCAGGTGGTGGCAGCAGCCTGAGCAGAGAAGCTCAGACTTCCCCCTTCCCAGGCCCTTCATCCAGCTCTTCCTGGGGGATCTCGAAGCTTTCCCAGGCCAGCTGAGTGACAGTCTTTTCAGTGTGTCCTGAGTCTTCCTCCGGCCGCCTACCGGTGGGACATGCCTGGAAGACCTCACCAGGGAGGTGTCCTTACCAAATGCCTCATCATCTGTCTCTTCTAAAGCAAAGGAGAAGCAACTCTTCTCAGAGCTCCTCCTGGGTGACTGACCTTCTCACCCTATCTCTAAGGGAGAGCCCAGCAACCCTGTGAAGGAAACTCCTTTCGGCTGCTTCGACTGGTGATCTTGTTTTTACGGTCACGACCCACAGCTCGTGACCGTATGTTAGAATAGAGGTGAAGATCGACCGGTAAATCGAGAGCTTCTTCTTCCAGCTCCGCTCCTTTTATAAACGGACCGATGCAGAGCCCGCATCACGGCCAATGCCACACCAATGGTCTGTCAATCTCCTGATCCATCCTTCCTCTGCTCGTGAACAAGACCCGATGTACTTTAACTCCTCCACTTGGGGTAGAATCTAATCCCCGACCCGGAGAGGGTGCTCCAACCTCCCCCAGGTGAAAACCGTGGACTTGGATTTGGAGGTGCTCAGTCAAGAGTGAAGCAGCTCGGCTGTGAACCAATCCAGTGAGAGCTGCAGGTCAGTACCACGACCAGGAAGAAAACCACATTGCTCCCCCTGAATCTGAGGTTTGACAATCCAACAGATCCTCCTCTCCAGTACCCCTGAATAGACCTTTACCACGGAGGCTGAGGAGTCTGATGCCCCTGGAGTTGGAGCACACCTTCCAGTCCTCCTTCTTGAAAAGGGGGACCACCAACCCGGTCTGCCAATCCAGTGACACTGTCCACAACGCCCATGTGATGTGCAGAGTAGCGTCAGCCATGACAGCCCCATAACATCCAAGCCTTGAGCAACTCCGGGTGAAGCTCATCCACTCCTGGAGGCTTGCCACCAAGGAGCCACCTTGGCAACCTCAGCTCCAGAGATAGATGAGCTCACCACAGAGTCCCCCAGATCTGCTTAATCTTAAACCGTAAAAACAAGATCACCAGTCGAAGCAGCCGAAAGGAGTTTCCTTCACAGGGTTGCTGGGCTCTCCCTTAGAGATAGGGTGAGAAGGTCAGTCACCCAGGAGGAGCTCTGAGAAGAGTTGCTTCTCCTTTGCTTTAGAAGAGACAGATGATGAGACATTTGGTAAGGACACCTCCCTTCCACTGCTTCCACAGAGGAAAATATACTGGTGGGATTAAGGACGTCTTCAAAGTATCCTCGATGATCTACAACATCCCAAGTCAAGGTCAGCAGCACACCATTCCACTATAAACAGGGTTGGCAGCACACTGCTTCTCCCTCATGCGATGCCGAAAAGTGGTCCAGAATTTCTTCGAAGCCTTACAGAAGTCGTTTTACATGGCCTCTCTGAATTCATCCCATGCTCGGGTTTTTAACCACCTAAGGTGCATTCAGCTGCCAGTATCTGTCAGCTCCCTCTGGAGCCCCACTGGTCAAAAAGGCCCGATAGGACTCCTTCTTCAGCTTGACAGCATCCCTCAACTCTGGTATCCTCCAGCGGGTTCGGATGTTGCAGCCACGACAGGCACTGAAGATCTTACAGCTGCAGCTCTGATCAGCTGTGTCAAGAATATAGGTCAGAGTGGACAAAGTCCACTCGGACTTAATGTCCCCAGCCTCCATCGCCACATGGTTGAACTTTGCCCGGAGGTAGGAGTTGAAACTCTTTCTGACAGGAGGCTCTGCCAGACATTCCCAGCAGACCTGCACAACATGTTTGGGTCTACCAGGTCTGATCGGCTTCCTCCAAATCATTGGAGTCAACTCACCACCAGGTAGTGATCAGCTGACAGCTCCGCCCCTCTCTTCACCCGAGTGCCCAAAACATGCAGCTGCAAGTTCAATGATTCGACTACAAAGTCCATCATTGAACTGCCCTGGTGCCAAGAGCACATATGGACACCTTTATGCTCGAACATGGTGTTTGCTATGGATAATCTGTGACGAGCATAGAAGTCCAGTAACAAAACACCACTCAGGTTCAGATCGGGGGGGCCATTCCTCCCATTCACGCCCCTCCAGGTATCTCTGTCATCGCCCATCGAGGCAAACATGACACGCAAACCCTCCCACTGCGATAAGGTGGTAGCTACACTGCAGAATTTATGTTGTACAAACTAGTGTGAATCTTCCTTCTTCAGCTGTAGTTGAGATACTTCATATCAGATCATGGTGATGTAAGTAAAAATTAACAAAACATTATTTCATCCTGTTTTGCATAACAAAAAGCCAAACTGGAGTCACAGAGAGCAGAGGTGGAGAGGCAGAAACAAAAACTTGAAGGTACTCTTGTTATATCTGATTGACATAAATCATCATTAAGTTTAATCAGCTGAATGCTTTAAGATATCGAACTCTTAGTAAACAATATTTTAATCTTGTAGTTATTTTTTAAAACTGAAAACCTTATAATACCTAATAAGAGGCTCCATTATCACATGGCATCATTTAACAGAGAATGAAGGTACAGTGGAGTCATGCTGCAGCTGCTCACAGGAAAAGCTTTATCTACTGCTGAGTTTGGATTAAATCTAAATTAACAAATCTCTCTCTCTCTCTCTCTCTCTCTCTCTCTCTCTCTCTCCTCTCCCTCTCTCTCTCTCTCTCTCTCTCTCGCAGAGGTCAAGAAACTAAAGCAACACCTTGAAGGTATTTCATGCACAGAGTACACCTCTTTAGGAACACTGATGATGTTTTATGTTTAATTATTAAATATATCACAATAATGTTTTTTCCAGCCCAAGCAGCAGAGCTGGTCACACTGAAATCCAGGACAAATGTTACAGAACACCAAGTGGAAGCCCTGAGGAGAGATGGAGAAGGTCAGACACAAATCTAAACCTGCAGTTTACATTTGGACTTTAGACTCTGAAAACTATTCTGAAGGTGGAGAGCAACAGATGTCAGGACTTGGTAACACAGCTCTCTCTCTCTCTCTCTCTCCCTCTCTCTCTCTCTCTCTCGTGGTGTCTCAAAAAGTTCTCAAAGATTTGATGAGCTGGCTCAGTCAGCTTCAAAAAGCTATAATCAGTGTTTTTTTTTTAAATGTAGCAACAGTCTGTTCCAAAATGTGTCCTTTACTAGAAAAAACACACTGACAGTCAGGTTCAAAATGCACTTCAGTTTGTTATACATTTAGCTATAAATAAAATTCAAGTGAATTTAATAACAAGTGACTTTGACATCATACAATAAAGACTAATTGCCTTCCAAAATACACTTTAAATCCTCAAACTTAGTGGTGCCATTTCTTCTTCTTTGTTTATATTTCCTTTTCTAATTGTGTCTATTATCTTTCATTTTTCTCGTTTTCCTTTTCTTATTGAGAAAATGTTTAGCTTTGTTTATGTTCATATGTTATTTTTTTCTAAGTTTAAGTTCTGTACTGTATATTGTCACCAAACTAAAATATTTACTCATTAATTTAAGAAGGTTTGCAATCATGGTATAAAATGACATTTCTTCATCTTTTCCAAATGTGTCCAACACTTCCTGTTATGGCCTCCTGCTTTTTATGGGGAGATTGGGGATTGCCACTGTCCTGACTGTAACCCTCATAAATCATGTCAGCTCAGTACAGCATTGTTTCTGCCTGTAACTTGTGTATTTAATAACTAATAACTTTAATGAACTAAATGACCAGGATTAAAGCTCTAAGTGATAAAAGCAAACATTTACTGTGACTATCATGATTATTTTGTAAGGTCTAATAAAGCTGTCAGTACTGCTCAAAACTCCTTCCCTGCTCAGACCTCTAAGATGCCTTGATTCAATTTTTGTGATTCTTAAAAACAGTGTTTAGTAAATGGATTACATTCAGTATCTGGTTAACAATAATAGTATCAACACTTCTCTCTCTCAGTCAAACAGGTGGCTTTCTCAGCCTCTCTGTTGGCCTCAGGTGAAGTGACATTGGGACCGTTTAATGCTCACACTAATCTGGTGTTCAAGCACGTTGTCTCAAACATTGGAAATGCCTACAGTCCACACACAGGTACTTCTTACACTAACAGAAACAACCTTCAGACATTTGTTTTTGAGATGTTCAGTCTGGAGGAAAGAACTTCTTTTACAGTCACTGTCAATTAAAATGTCCTCCAGGTGTCTTTATTGCACCAGTGAGAGGAGCCTACCACTTTGAGTTCTACATCGGAGCACATGGACATGCTAACCATCCTGCAGCTGCAGTTCTGGTGAAGAATGGAGAACATGTGTTTGCTGCATCGGAGCAGCAGACTAATGGGTTTGGTACCTCAGCTAATGGTGTCACTCTGCTTCTAGAGGTTGGAGATATTGTGTTTTTGCGTCTGTGGGTTAATACAAGAATATTTGACAATGAAAATCACCATTCCACTTTTAGTGGTCACCTTCTTTTTACCATGTAAGATGGACACACTCATCCACATTTTTTAGCTACCTTAAAAAGTTAGCTCTTGTCAGAAATGTTAATTAAATATCATGTAGTTTTCCCTTTAATCTTTTCCTGCATCATTCTCTTGATTTTCATGCCATGACACAGGAAAGTCTCAATTGTATCAACTAAATAAATATATTAATTATAATAAATATTATATTAGTATTTCTTAACTAAATAAATATATGTATGTTAAAAAGAATTTGTGTCTTAATTTTTTTTTTGTCACCAGATGAGACCACTTTGAGCCTGTAACCAGAAAAATTTGATTTCAACTCGTGAACCGTGACAATGCTCTCAGACTTGAAAAGGTCAATGACCTCTCATCTGCAGAAAAGCACCTCTTTATCTCACTTGATGCTCATCGATTTGTTGGCACAGGTAGGTGTTTGCACCTGCTGGGCTCTAGGCCTGTCACACCTCCACAGGTGCCCATTGAGCTAGCTGTGGGGTCTTCAGCTGGGGACCACCATTCACCGATGTTTCGCCCCTTAGCCCAGAACATCTCCTGGTGGTGGGGCAGTGATCAGGGACATCTCCCAGTCACCCCCCGCAGCTAGCCTTCCTCAAGAGTTGCTCAATCCCCATGCCTTGTCCCGCCTCCTCAGGCAAAGCCGGAAACTCGCCTTTTCTGCCTCTTCGGCCAGCTCCATGATGACTTTGTGTAGCTCCTTGCCCCTCAGCCCTAGCTCTTTCAGCAGCTGAGTTGTTGAATCTCCCACAAAGCCCCTGGTGCCCACCTCCACTGGGAAGAGTCGTGTTCTCCAGCCATTCTCCCTGCATTCAGCTACTAGGTCGGTGTACTTTGCCCTTTCCCTCTCATAGGCACCCTCCATGCCTCCCATGGCACCGTCAGCTCCACCAGCAGCACAGCCTTCTCTGCCTTGGTCCACAGCACCATATCTGGCTGAAGTGTGGTGTTGCAGATCTCTCCTGGGAAATGGAGCTGCCTGCCCAAGTCCACCTCCATTCTCCACTCCACACCTGGCGACAGAAGAGTGGGTGCTGATCTTCTACGAACAGTTTTCCTCGCTTTCCCTCCCTCAAGAACTGGGTCCACTGTTGTGTTCCTGGATGGCTCCCCTTACTCGCCTCCTACCTTCTCTTCTCCAGCACTTTTGCCAGCTTTCTCAGTACCTGATCATGTCGCCATCTGTACCTGCTCTGAGATAGCGCGGTCTTTCATCCTGACAGGGTGTGTTGAAGGGAAGCACTGATGGTCCCACAGAGGTCACAGGCCTGCTCTGTGCCCAGCTACTGTTGGAGGTTTTGGGGGGAGGGCTGGGTGTCATAAGTTGCCCTGAGAAGGAAGCTGAGTCGCGTCTGTGGCAGTTTCCAAATGTCTGCCCAGCTTATCACCCGACCCACAACCCCCTCCCATGTCGTCCAGCGACCCTGCTGCCCTTGTGCCACTGCCCTGACCCTGTACTCTTCCTCCACCATCTTTGTCACTTCAGTGATCACAAGGTCCTTCCTCTCTTTCCTGTTCGCCCTGGACAACATCTTGGGTAGGTCTCCCCATCCAGGGCCAGCACGCCCCGTCTGAACTTTGCCAACCACCTCTTGATGCTGCAGCCTGCCCACTGCTTTCTGCACCTCCTCAGGGAAATGAAATGATCAGCCTTTCAAAGACATGTAGACACGGACAGGACAGCAGCCTGTAGCTGAGTAAACTCACTAACTGTTTGTGTTGACTTCACAGTGAGCTCTGTGAGCTGCAGGGCAGGGCCCATCCTTTGATTCACTTTAGAGGGTGCATGTATGTTTGAGTGTGAAAGTTTGGTAAAGACATGTTATCAGACATTAAAAGTTCTACAGCAAGGTCAGGCAAAGGTCAGTCTGTCCACCTCAGACACACACAGAGTCACAGACGATGCACAGACCTACAACAGGACAAATGTGCTTCAGTGTTGAACTCTCCATCCCCTCTTCATACTGTTTGTGTCTTCTATGTCCAGCTGATTCTGAGTGTTGATTGTTGTTCACAAAATAGTTGAAACATGGAGGATAAATGCTCAAATTGATAAATACAATGATGGTTTTAAAATTGTTTTAGGGAAAGTGGACAACAGCAATGCTAGAGTATTTTCATTGTTGTTTTTACCACAAAGAATGACCATTGTTTTATCCAGTATTTATCCATAATGTATTTCAATTGGCATTAAAAGGGTTAAAATAAAATGCATAATTAAATATTTGATATTTTTGATTAGAACTGAAGTTGATGGTTGTGTGGATGATTTGAGCAAAAAAGTAAAAATGATATTAATCTGTTATGTTTTTATAGCAGCTTTGGGAGAGGACAATAATGTCCACTACTAAAGGGTGGTAATTCATGAATTGGGCACTGCAATAAAATTCACAATGAATGAAATCAATTTGTTATTCATCTTATGTATATTTAATCCTGATCTTTGAAAAAAAATCATCAGCCCTTCAACATTTATAATATTGATAAAAAGTCATTTTTTTGTGTATTTGTTTCATTACAATTCGTACATCATGTAATCAAGTTGGCATTCAAAGGGTTAAAATAAAATAAATGATTACATATTTGTTTTTCATTAGAACTGAGGTAGATTGAATGATTTGAGCAAAAAAGTAAAAAAATATATGAATCTGTTATGTTTTATAGCAGCTTAGGAAGAGGACATTAATGTCCTCTGATAACCTTAAAGGGTAGTAAATGTGTTCTACCTTAATCTTTGACCTCTGACAGAAAACAAACTTTGAATTTAAAGACTTTTCATGAAAAAACCTTCCTACAAAAAGTCATTCAATTCTGAGTAACACTGCCAAAATTATGGCCAAATGTTGAGCAAAAAATTGTCTATAAGTACAAAATTGTCCCTGATTACCCTCAAGGGTTAATTAAGAAAAATGTGCTTAGAAAACATGATCTACAAACAACAGAAAAGGTTTCATGTGCTTATAAGGCAGAGGCCTAATGGTGCAACAAAGTAGTATAAGAATGAAGAGTTAAGACGTAAAAGTAAGAGTAAAGTAACGGGGTAAGAGAAAGAGAGGCAAAGCAAAGATAAGAGAGCGATGAAAAGTTGTCAGGAGTTTTTAAAGCATCTTTGGGTGGGAGGATGCTGACGTAACCGGCAACTTTCATCATCTTCGTGCTGATATGTGGACTAACTAAATTTAACTTTAATGAATGAATTACTCATATCACTCGACCCACCATAAGTATAATGTCTTAGACAACACATGAACAAATGATGAGGATGATCAAACAATTCTAACACATTAATGAAAAACACAGTAACAATAGCACAGTTACTGTCATACTTGTCGTGAATTACCAACATATAACATATTGTTGCATACAACTGTGGATAAATGAATATTACGCTAATAGGTACTATTAGATCACATTGTAGCACACAGTGATTACATTGTTATTAAGTCCTGATATTCATTGCAGCACATATTAATCATGCCTATAGTTGTTCTTTACCAAGAGACGTCACTAGGTGGAGCTATTGGTCTTTCACAGAATTTAGATTAAATCTGAGATTTTATGAACTTCACTCAGGGAGGTGATAGAGAGGCTGTTGAAAAAACATAGGGATGTACAACACACACTGACTTCAAATCAACACACAGTTTATGATTGGAAACTTGATACCAGTCCTTTAAGGTTTCTTTACCATCTGAGATTGTTCTGGATGCTTTGCTGGACTGTCCAATGCCTGAAGAAAGTCCATTAAATCAAGAGGGGAGTCTGGTCCTGGGGGGGAGTAAAGAGCGACCCAAACAGGGGTCACTCCAACTAGCAGGAAAAAGAGGCAATTTATGGCTCCCCATGTCCACATGTTATGGTGGCCTTCTCAGGGTTGGAGAGAGGGGAGAGGAAAGATGAGAAAGAAAATGATGGGGTGTCTTTTATTCCTGATGCTACACGGTCATCCTCGACTTCCTGAACGAGGTTGCTGCTCGTCTTCCTCGGGGTCAGAAACAAGTCGAGGAATGACAGGACCACAGAGAACCTCCACTTCTTCACTGGCCCTCCCGCTGACCTGCTTCTTCCCTCCTTCTCCCGCAGGAAAACGTCCTGGAGTCAAGTCCAACTCCTTGGGCAAATGTCCACTGCAGAATAGACGTGGACACGCAGGGACACACGCACACAAGCGCATGCACACACACACATGCACACACATAAACAGAAACAGCTGGGCGTGCAAGTGTGGCAGCTTGCCAGGTTGAATGGGACTTCGTACAGTCGTATAAAATTTTAAAAAAGCAAGACACATTCACAAAACTTACCAGACAGTCCAACCTCTGCTGCTACCTGTGTCCAGGCTTCCTGCTTGGCAACACTGTCCTGATATTTGACATTTTTATGGTTTACAAAGGATGAGAAACCCAGACATTATGGTGATAAGCGTCTCCTCTATGTTTTGAAAGACCACAATGACGTCAGCGTAAGGCTGATTGGCTGTCATGGCACACTGACGCTACACACCTGAATATCAACTTTTTAAACTTTGAGCAGTAGTGTGTTCATGTCAAAAGTGACTGTCACATCGCTGGAGAGTTAGCCCTGCTGCATTGGGCTGTACATTGAATTTACATGAAGAGTGAGAGGTAGAGGAAGAGTAACATAGTTAAACAGGCTGACTGTTAAATCCATGCTAAATGGTTCAGTAGTGACACCTGGTGTTCAGATATGTAAGTACAACTCAGCTTCAGGGTGAATATTGTAATGCATCCTGGGTAATTCCTCACTGCTATGGAGGGTTTGGTGCAGGTAACGTGCCTAAATCTTTCTGTGACAATGATCAATTAACTTCACGCTAATACACACACAACTAAAAGTGATGAGACCTGAGTTATTTTTGAGTTTCTTAACTTTTATTTCACCATGTTTACAATGAGTTTACCCTTCTGTTTTGTGTGCTTTTTTTTCAAATGTATTTTTTATTGAACTTTTATAGTGCAAAGCGAAAGTAAAAAAAATAACTACATCTTGCAGTAGTATTTCTACAGTACACTTATATAAGGACAGATACAGCAGATATACAGTTAATATCAAAACAAGACAAATCAATGCATAAGCCACAGACAGACAAAAATTAAATTAATAGAAAAAAAATAAAATAGAAATAAAATAAAATAAATAAATAATGAAAAATAAATAATAATGATGATAATAATAATAATTCTGATCTGGGAGTCTTTGATGTCTATATCAGATATTAGATCACCAGTTAGGAAAAGAAAGAGGGCAGAAAAACAGTATTATAACAACACATCTCTGAAGGCTGTGAATCACAGTCACTTTCTCCAAGCCATGTCAATAAGTCCCATTCTCATCCTTTGAGATCTTGTGGATCCAAGATAGTCGAGGAAAGGGTCCCAAGTCCGGTAAAATAGAAAGGGTTTGTCTTTAAGGGCTGTAGAAAAGGCTTCCTGTGAGACAATGCTTGTCACCGCATATACCCACTGATTAAACATGGGAGCTTTATCCATAATCCACATTGTTAGAATGCATTTTCGAGCAGAATGTAACAGAATATGCAAAAGATTTCTGTTATGAAAATCAATGGGTAACTCATCATTTAGTCCCAGAAGACAAGTACTAGCACCTAGCAGGAGAGGGCATTTAAAAATTTTTTCAAGCTGGTGAACAATTGTGATCCAGTATTGTTGAATACAAGGGCAACTCCATAGACAATGAAACAGTGAACCAACAGAAGCTTGGCATTTGGTACATAGGTCTGACATATTTGGATTCATTTTGTTTCTGGCTTCAGGTGTGACATACAGTCTGTGTGTAATCTTGAATTGTCTCTCCCATGCAGAATTAGATGCTATGATACCCTGGGGCCTTTTAAACAGAGCATTCCAGGCCTCTGGATCTATTACAGATCCCAAATCAGATTCCCATTTGCCTCTCACCCTGTCAGAATTTTCCACCCTATGGCAGCAAAGAGTGTTGTAGAGTCATTTAGTGGTAAGCTTAACATTTGCATTTTCTATCAATAAGGGCTCTACAGTCGAAGTTGCAAAGCCTCCAGTAAACTCCTTTAGCTTAGTTTGAATAAAATTCCGGACCTGTAGAAATTTGAAGAAGTCTGAATCTGGAACTCCAAACTTGATTTTTACTTGTGAGAATGTGAGGATTGATTCTCCCTGAACCAAGTCGCCAATAACTTTAATATCACGGTGTCTCCAATCTACAAAACCCGCCTGAAGGCCAGGGGGAAAATCTGGGTTTTCATGGAGGGGAGTTAATAAGGACAACTTTCTGTTATTCCCCTCAAGGTTCTTAATTATTCCAGATATTCACCATGTTCTTAAGGATAATGTTGTCTTTTATTAGAGGAGACAAGTTTCCAGAGGACATATAGAGTAAATTACGCAGGGGAAGCTTTTCTAAAAGAGCAGATTCACAACTAAGCAAAGTGGAATTAAAGTCCTCTTTGAACCATTCCATAAGAAATTTAAATTGTGCGTTCAATTGGTAAAGGGTAATTGAGGGTCCTGCTAAGCCACCCTGTTTAGAGGGTAAACAAAAAAAGCTGTATCGCAACCTTGGTCTTTTTTGCCCCAAATAAATGATATTATGGAGCTATTAATCTGTGCAATGATTTTCTTTAATAACATAATAGGAAGCATTTGGAACAGATATAGGAGATGCGGAAGGATGTTCATTTTAATTAAGTGAATCCGACCAGGAAGGGAAAGGGGTAAGCCACACCACCTTTCTAAGTCTTGTTTAATAGTGTGTAGGAGAGAACTAAAGTTCAGATTGTAAAGATCTTTTAGTTTTGGGGAGATCTTTACGCCTAAATATGTAAAACCATCTGTGGAATTGTGAAAAGGCTGTAAAATGTGTGGGTCTGTTGTTTTAGAGCATAGTGTCATGGCCTCACTCTTAGAAAAATTAATTTTGTATCCAGAGAATGAACCGTAGTTGTTAATAAGCTTTATTAAATAAGGAATCGAATGTCTCAGTGAATCTAAAAAGATTAAAATAACGTCAGCATATAAAGAGATTTTATGCTCTTTTTTATTCAAAATGATACCTTTTATGCTGACATCCTGTCTTATAGTTGTTGCTAAAGGCTCCAAAGCTAAGGCAAACAGCAATGGGCTCAAGGGGCAGCCCTGGCGAGTGTCTCGTTCAATACAAAAACTGTTAGACGTCCATTAGTTATTACAGAAGAGAGAGGAGACCTATAAAGAATCCGAATCCATGTAATAAAGTACTCTCCCAAGCCAAATTTATTAAGAGCAAAAAGAGATAAGGCCATTCAAGGTGATCAAAAGCCTTTTCCGCATCAAGAGACACGATCAGGGCCTCAGAGCTGTAAAGAGAGAATGTTGGATAATATTAAGTAGCCTTCGGACATTATGAGAAGAGTATCTTCCGTGTATGAAACCTGTCTGGTCATTGTTGACAAATGAGGAGAGAACTTTTCTAAGCGGGAAGCAAGAACTTAAGCTAATAACTTCAGATCTATATTCAGGAAAGAAATAGGTCTATATGACGAGCAATCTTCTGCTGCTTTACCCTTTTTATGCACTAAAGAAATATTTGCTTCCATTAGTGAGGAAGGAAGAGACCCAGATTCAAACGAATAACACAGCATTTCAAATAATGGTTGGGCTAAAATGTCATTAAATTTTTTACAGAATTCTGCGTTTAGGCCGTCTGGGCCTGAAGATTTGTTGTTCGGAAGTGACTGAATACAATTCTTGATCTCACTTAAAGTAAGGGGTCTGCACAGGCTCTCTCTCTGTTGCTCCGAAATCCATGGCAGCTCTATTTTGGAGAAAAATTCGACCATTTCTTGCTCTGATTGGGGGTTAAATTGGGAGGTGTAAAGCTGCTTGTAGAACATTTCAAAACTGTTATTGATGTCTTTATTTTTATAACTAAGTGTTCCATGTGAATCCCTAACGCATGAGATATTCTGACTGAAGGCCTTATTTCGAAGAAGATTTGCCAAATAACGGTTAGGTTTATTGGCAAACTCATACAACCTTTGCCTTGCAAAAAATATGGACTTTTCAGCTTTTTTAGTTAAGAGGGCATCTAAAGCAGTCTTTACTGTGTGTAACTCGTCTCTGTTTTTTTCAGAGGGGCAGGAGTTATATTTTTTCTGAAGCTCATGAAGGTGAAGCTCTAAATGTCTTTGTTCCATTTTGCTTTTCTTTTTAAGCCTGGCTGTATATGATATAATTAGACCACGTGTGTAGGCTTTTGCAGTATCCCAGATTAGACCCGGAGAGACACCAGGGGTCTTGTTTTCCTTAAAAAAAGAGTCTAGTTGTTCCTTTAGATACTTTTCGAAATTAGGGTCATGATTCAGAAATGAATTATACCTCCATGGTCTGCTCCTAGACTCCAAATTCAAGTTCCTCAAATCTATAAAGATAGGAGCGTGGTCTGAAATTATAATATTCCCTACGCTGCAAAATTCTATGTTGTTTATTGAGGTTTTCGTAATAAAAAACATCAATTCTGCTGTTTATTTTATGTACAGTAGAATAGTACGTGAACTCTCTATCATTAGGATGCAATACCCGCCAAGCATCAACCAGGCCAATTTCATTGCAAGTATCAAAAACAGCTTTAGCTCTTTTTGTCGGGGGGTTTTGCTTATCCTAAAAAGGAGTATGTGTACCCCCACACACAAACATCTTCCCGAGGAGGATGTCTAATGATGCACGAACATGCTATATAGGTGAGAGGGAAAGAGGAGTATCTAGCACCGTCTTGATATGATGTGATTGTACAGGGCCTTGTTTTTTTTATCTTCCTGTGAATTAAACATCGGACCCAAGAGCTGAATTTTTCCTAGCGTCGTGTTTTGTCTCTGTTCATTTTTTCTGATCGGGACAGATCCACATAATGGTGCCGAAACACGACATCAGGTCAGCCCGACCTGACAAGGGAAAACAATGATGTCAATGTCCACCATCAGGACAAACAATTCCAAACATGGATAAGGAACACTTAGTTTTTGGCATCGCGAATTGAACAGATGTTTCCTGCTGCTTTAGGCTTTAGAGGCCTATTCTGCTCCTACATGCCCCCCTCTGAGGCCTTATGGCCTCACAGAGTTTAAATTTTACAATATTACACCTTTAGCCAATTTTGTTAGCCAGAAGGCTTAAAATTGCTTTTCCCTATCCAATGACGCACTCACTATAATGACTAGTGAGTGCTACCTATGTAGTAAGAACAAAAGTCGTTTTGTGACAATGAAACACCTGTCTAAACTGCATAGCAACAGCTCTCCGCTTAAGGCCAAAATACACAACCACTGGATCCACAGAATTAAATTCACTTCATAAACAGACAAAAGTAAACTCAGAGCAACACAGCATTTAAAAAATACCAACATCTGATTTCTGCCACACAGCTTAAGACACAGACATAACAACTCTACACTAAAAAATGAAGCCAAATAACACCCACAGAGATATGGATAAACACACACTCATCAATAAAGTCCATCTAACTCAGATCATGACTGAAAAGCTCCAGAATAGATAATGGAGAGAAAATTATATCAATTACTTCAGCTTCACATCATACCATCACAAACAGATACACACATATCAGTCATCACGTCATATGCTTTCAGCTTTTACTCATAATATTTTATCTTTAATAAAAAATAGTTGAAGACATCATCAATACTTTTACTGTATTCAATGTAAAAAATTAAGGTAAGAAATATAAATCTGGATTTTTAGTTTTAAAATCTTATGCAGAAAATAATTTAAGTAATTTATTTAACTTTTGTTCAACAGCCCTAGCTACAAAAACAAACAATATTCCTCCAAGAATAATAATTAAGGAGCTAATGAACTTTAGCATCATGCTCTAGTAAAAAGTTCCTATCAGCTCTGTCTAATAATTAATAATATGGCTGTATTAATCATGGCATGCTCCCTTTGTCTCCTCAAAGCTACACAGAATTTAGAAAAAAATAAAATAAACACATGATCTGTGTCACCCACACTGCTGAAGACTCAGAGAAACCAAATGATGTCCACACACACCATCACAGACAGATGCTCTGACTTCAGTGTGTCTCAGTGCTTAAACAATGGCTAACACAACATCTCATTAGCTCAGGCCTGCTCATCAGGACACAGACACACAACTGA
Organism: Scarus forsteni; assembly: GCA_036419115.1. Classification (NCBI taxonomy): domain Eukaryota; kingdom Metazoa; phylum Chordata; class Actinopteri; order Labriformes; family Labridae; genus Scarus; species Scarus forsteni. The sequence goes on from JAZDUH010000069.1 coordinate 800,639, forward strand.
ACCACAGCACAAACTAAGCTCAACAACACAGACACACAACTGAACCACAGCACAAACTAAGCTCAACAACACAGGCAGACAAACCTCACACACTCTCTCATTCAATAAACTCATCCATCTTAATATGACACAAAGGCTAGTGTGCTAACACGAAGCTAACACAGAACAAAGACCGAGTGCTACATAACATTGGCATATGTTTAGCATGGAAGAACAAATCATGAAAATCAGCCAAAAATCCATCAAAAAACGTTTTAAAATCCACCAAATATGTATCATACTACCATAAATATATATATTTTATTTAGTTTAAGGGTAATCAATGCCTATGGAGTGAACTTTATCGAACAGTTGTCTCAACATGACCCAAGAACTAACAGCTAATGTGGCTAACCCGGAGCTAACAAAGAACAAAGGCCGAGTGCTTCATAACATTAGCATATGATTAGCATGGGAGAAAATATCGTGGTAATTGACTAAAAACCCAACAAAAACGTTTTTAACATCCACCAACATTAAATCTTACTATCCTAAATATGAAAATATTGATTTAGATGTTTTTACAGGGCATTCATTGTCTCAGGATTAAAGTTAATCACAAATACACACTTCACAGAAAGTTCTAGAAAGTTTATTTCAACACAGAGCAGCAAAAACAGAAATACAAGTTAACTGTTCTTACATTTTAAACTAAACATTGTTTAATCTTGATCACTTCAGACTAGCACAGCTTTAACACATGATATGCTAACATTAAGCTGGAAAGAAAAATAGGCCTCTTACCTCTCTGAAGTCTGTGAGAACTGGCAGGCTGTTGTCATCCAGACAATCGCCTTTAAAGACTTCCTGACAGGTCAGGATGTCCAATCAGATCACACCGCTGCTGTGATGTCACTCTGAGTGCCAGTCAGGCACCATTTTGAGACTTACTTTGGGTTCAATACATCTTAGACTGAGATAAACCATCTGTTACTCTAAAACAGTATCAGATGGTAAGAGCATGTAAATGGAACATTTGTAGGTCGAAGTCTTGTGATAGTTTTAAGCTATTAATCAAGTTTGTACGTACATGTATGTTGTAAAAATTTCATATCAAACATAGACTAAGGCAAACAAGCACATCAGACTGAGATATGAGCAGGTCACAGGATATATATATATATATATATATATATATATATATATATATATATATATATATATACATATATATATATATATATATATGTGTGTGTGTGTGTGATTTAATTAATTTATATATATATATATATATATATATATATATTTATATATAATTAATAAATATATATATTTATATATATACATATATATGTATATATATATATATATATATATACATATGTGTGATGGTATGAAACCAGGTGTTTTAGTGTAGGACCCAAAAGCTGAGATCGGAGGCAGGTTGAAGGTGCAATGAAAAGGTATTTATTGAACAGGGTTGAAGGTGAATGAATATGACGATGGTTGGAGTGGTGTGGGCTCGTGGAAGCACTGCGGAGAGAGAGAGCAGAGGCAGGATGAGTAGGCAGGCAACAATTCCCAAAAAACACACAAAATAAGCACAAAGGCAAAAAGACTCTAAGTCAGAGATTAAGTTAGCTTAGCTCAAATAACCATAAGCTACTTAAAGGGCCAACAAACCACAGGAGATGTGGAAATCCACTGGCAAAGGTGAAGTCTCCACGAGCCAGTTTTGTAGGTGAGTGATGAAATGATCTCCTCTCAGGTGTGCAGCTGCAGAGGATCTGTGCAGGAGCCACGCCCACTCCTCATGCAGCAGAGGAGCAGAGGGTGCAGGAAAAGCAGGGATTTATGGGAGGGGAATCCCCACACATACAGTATGTATATGTATCTATATATACATACAGTATATATATATACATATATATATATATACATATATATATACATATATATATATATATATATATATATATATATATATATATATATATATATATATATATATATATATATATATATATATATATATATATATATATATATTATACATATAAAGTCTAAATTGGACCTAACCAGATCTGTGAATAAAATATTTACATTTTATTTAAAAAATTAACCTCAAATAAGTACAACTGATCTCTCTAGCACCCACTGGGCACACTACCAGTAGGAATGTAATAGAGAATAGAGTGATGATACTAATGCTGTAACTAACATTTGTGTCATAGAGATCCACAAATCATGCGTTGACACCCTAACCCATCTCTAACAGGATGCTGGCAGATTGTCTTGAAAAAACTTTATTTAAAAAAAGTAGGGCTGTCACTTTAGTGCATTAATTAGATTAATTAATTACAACTCAAATTAATGCACTAAAAAAATTAATCGCGATTAATCATAGCACACCAACATTTTGATATTGGCAAGTGGCACGTCACTTCACACATGTGTCTCTAGTCAAACCAAACAAAGCCCAGGTGACAACAGGAATAGCCTATTTGAGACTCCGCTTTATTTTATTTTTGCATTAATTTATCTATATTTGTACTGCATTCTTTAATAATGCACTAGGCCTAATTGTTTTGCTGGATGTCCTCGACCTTTATCTTATTTTGAATTTGATTTATGAAACACACTTAAAGTGTAATTTGAGTTGCCTGATTGAGCTTAGAATTTTCTGGACAAGATGCCCTGACTTTGGTTTTATTCAATCACCAATAAAAATGTGGATTTACAATCCTTTCTTTTTAGTGTATTCATTTGATTAATCATCCACTACAATTTTATGATATCCTAGAATTCAAATTCTTTAGGTGGGGACTTTCAGCAAATATGAGATTAAAATGCGATTAATTAGATTAATTAATTACAAATCCTGTAATTAATTAGATTAATTTTTTTAATCGCCTGACAGCACTAAAAAAAAGTCTATAAAAAATGTATTTCCTCCTTGACTGAACATGGTTTCACCTTGAAATGTGGACAGATCACAGAGGAGGCCATGCTGATCTAAACCTTCACAAGGAAAATGTTATTTCTCCAAAGATTTTCTGAATCTGCCCCAAACCGACCTGTTTTTGTGTATAAATACTGTCAATCAATCAATCAATCAATCAATCTTTATTTGTATAGCACCAATTCATAACAAGTGTTATCTCAAGACACTTTACAATAGAGCATAAAGCTCTTCATTTTATGGATACACATATATGCATAGATACATATATACATATAGAATACACATATACATATATATACAAATATATACATCCAACACCCAACATGAATCCATATAGCCAATCATGGATCCCTCCATCATGGCGGCAAGAAAAAACCTTCTGTTAAGCAGCAGGAAATCTTGAATGTGGATCCCAGTCTCATGATGAACAGCAAATCCACACGATGCTGTGTTGGTGTGAGGGCAAAGGAAGGGAAGTAAGAGGAGACAAGTGGACGAAGTAAGAACTAAAGTTAGGGACAGGTCCATGTATCATCGGCCTGTCGTCTGATTCCTTAGAGGTTAGCCTCTTGAGATGCTACATCTCATTTCTGGAGGGTCCTCATGTCTGAATGGTTGTGGTGATCATTTTCTAGAAGTATAATCTTAGATATTCAAACTGAAAATAAGAACTTATGGTAGTGACGAACTCATGGGTGCCCAGACCACAAGTGCATCCCAACCATATTTGTCTCTGTTAAGTATAAATGTGTTAAAGGCCTCTTGAGATGTGACATCCCATTTTCAAGAGGGACTTCATGACTATGTGGTAATAAGAAATAGATACTGTAGGTGTAACGATCATGGATATGGAGATCATGCTAATAACTACATGAACAGCTATAATGATAATGAGAATGGAGTGTTCCTAATAAATGGCCAACTATGTGTGTCATGTTTATAGCTGTAGTTTTGAGGTTTCATGACTCCACAGCAGCAGGCAGTCTCCACCAAGGATCCCAGGCCACCTACAAGACAAGAGCCAGAGACGAGTACAGGAGCAAAAAAAAGGGCAAAAACAGATGGAGAGAGAGAGAGAGAGAGTGATAGAGCCCATTGTGCCAGACCCTCCCCGGCAGTCTAGGCCTATTACATCTAAACTATGAGTCTAGTTTATGAACTAATTTATTTATTTATTTATTTATAACCTATAAGCTGGTCCCTAACTGAAAGCTTTATCAAAGAGGAATGTTTTAAGTCTAACCTTAAAGGTAGAGAGAGTGTCAGACTCGAACTGTGGTTGGTAAATTGTTCCAGAGAAGAGGAGCCTGATAACTGAAGGCTCTACCTCCCATACTACTTTTGAGATTGATGGCACCACAAGTAGGCCAGCATCTTGGGAGCGTAATGTTCTAGAGGGGTTAGACGGCACTACAAGCTCTTCAAGATAGACTGGTGCCTGTCCACTGAGAGCTTTATAGGTGAGGAGAAGAATCTTGAATTCTATTCTATATTCAATGGGAAGCCAATGCAGAGAAGCTAAAACAGGAGTAATGTGGTCTCTTCTCCTAGTTCTAGTCAGTACACGTGCTACAGCATTTTGGACCAGCTGAAGCGTCCTAAGTGACTTGCTGGGACAGCCTGAAAGCAGAGAGTTACAATAGTCCAGTCTGGAGGTAACAAAAGCATGGACTAGCTTTTCAGCATCGCCTGGGACAGGATAGGCCTGATTTTAGCGATGTTGCGTAGATGAAAAAGGCTGTTTTTGAAATTTGCTTTATGTGAGAGTTAAAGGATAAATCCTGATCAAATAGCACTCCTAGATTTCTAACAGTTGTGCTTGGTGCCAGGCTAATGCCATCTATGGCAGTTAAATCACTAGAAAAGGATTCTCTAAGGTGTCGAGGGCCCAGCACAATAATCTCTGTCTTGTCTGAGTTAAGAAGAAGAAAATTTCTGGCCATCCAGGTTCTGATGTCCTTTAAACAGGCATCTAGTTTATCTAAGTGGTTTGTCTCACCTGGCTTTAATGATACATAGAGCTGTGTGTCATCAGCGTAACAGTGAAAATTAACAGAGTATTTCCTCATGATATTACCAAGGGGAAGCATATATATAGAGAAGAGAATTGGACCTAGCACTGAACCTTGAGGAACCCCGTAACTTACTTTAGTGTACACAGAGGATTTGTTGTTCACTTATACAAACTGATATCTATTGGATAAGTAGGACTTAAACCAGTTTAAGGCAGTCCCTGTAATCCCAAGTAACATCTCTAATCTCTGTATAAGAACATCATGATCAATGGTGTCGAAAGCTGCACTAAGATCTAACAAAACAAGAACAGAGAGCAGTCCTTCATCTGAAGCTGAAAGTAGATCATTGGTTACTTTAACTAGAGCAGTCTCTGTGCTGTGATGAGCTCTAAATCCTGACTGAAAGTCCTCAAGCAGGCTATTGTCTTGAAGGAAGTCACCTAGCTGATCAGCTACCACTTTCTCCAGGATCTTTGAGGCAAATGGAAGGTTAGAAATAGGCCTATAGTTAGCTAATGTTCCTGAATCAAGGTTAGGTTTTTTAAGGATGGGTTTGATTACTGCTGTTTTAAAAGACTGTGGTACGTAGCCTGTTGATAGAGATATATTTACTGTCTCCAGCAACAATGGACAAACTAGAGGAAAGACCTCCTTGAACAACTTAGTTGGGTTCGGCTCTAAAAGTCAGGTTGATGATTTAGAGGAAGAGCCGTGAGAATTTAGCTCCTGAACGATGATCGTAGAGAAACTGTCTAACTCAGGTCTGACTTCTACTACATTTAAAGGTAGGGCAGGTTCGGCTGGAGATAAAGAGTTGCTAATTTTATCTCTAATTTTCAGAATTTTATCATTGAAAAAGTTCATAAAGTCCTCACAGATCAGGGCTAGAGGAATCACAGGCTCAATAGAGCTCTGACTCTGTGTCAGCCTGGCTACAGTGCTGAAGAGATATCTAGGGTTGTTTCTATTTTCTTCAATTAGTGAATACTAACCAATAGACTTTCATTATTAGGGTTGGGGTTAGTTCATTATTTGATAGCTTTGAAAAAAGTTCACACCTTGCAAATTCAATTTTCAATAAAAGTATATAACTACAAATTAATCACTTGGTATCAGTTCCTGTGCTCCTACATCTAACATAAGACCAACCTGTCTTCTTCCCCTGTCTCTCCTGATTCATTCTGTATTTCTCTCTTTTTTTCTCCCCATCCTCAAACCTGAATGACATGAACTTTGTATTAAGAAGGTTTTAAAGATATACCAGTTTAATTACATGTAATGAATCTGAAATCTTAATTCAAAGGTATATCCTTACTGGATATCAGTTACTGATTGATATTTCATCCAATCAGACTTATCAGATACATCCCCACATCACTGTAGTATTATATCTGAGTGAAGACAATTACACTTCAGTGTTTCACTGAATGATCTCTTTTATTGTTCAACACCTAGTTAAAGAAATTATTACTGTATGAGCATCAAAATCACCACAAACACATTTTTGTTTTTCTTTTCATAATCTGTTATATTGTAAATACGAATCAGTAGACAGGAAGGCTGCAGTAATTGTGTGGCTTTGTAATAGTTCTCTATCAAATCTTCTGATTATCGATTGAGGACTCTTAATAACAAACATTGCATTCTGTGATCTCTCAGGAAGTTCTACCTGCTTATTCTTTTTTTTTACATTGCAGTTAATATTTATTTGTATGTTCTCTTTATCATTTGGTAATAAGACACAACTCTTATGATGGCCTCAACTTTAATTATTAGTGCAATATTTACCCCTGTATAATTCTTTATTATCCACACAATGGCATGATGATTTATGAAAGCTGGACTATTAAATCCTAGAAATGCGATCTATTTCTCAAAAGGTGTTCACTTTCAGTTTCTGCCACTCCCATATCTGAGTCTAGGAACAGGTTTTAGGGTAAAGCTGGCCTGTGATCTGTTGAATCCTGGCTGTATGTTGACCTCTGACCTATTTACTCTCTGTCCCAGTCACTGTTGGCAGCCATAGTGTTTCTATTAAAGTATTTATCTAATCACAAAGATGTACTTTTATGACTTTTTTTTACACTTTTCATTACAGTGATTACACATTTAAAATAATTTCCTCCCCATCACTATATACATACTGTAAAGTGAATATTCACTTTTTGTGCCACAAGTTTCAGAGATTTGGTCAAAATTGTGTCATCAGTGAGGCTGTGAGTGAGAGTGAAATTTAATAAAAACTTTACTCTAACTCAGGAGCTGTTACAATGATGTCACTCACTGAAATAACAGTCAAGTGCAGCTGGTCATGTGACTAAAGGAGGAACAAGAGAATGTCTCAAACACAGCCATTATAACAACTGAGGCTCTAGACAGAGCTGCAGAAACACATACCAGCCAAACTTAGAGCAGTTTAAAGGGATAAAAAAGAATGAAACCCTCAAAATGGAGGTCAACGGGCCATGAGGGACCTGCGAGACAGCGAGGACCTGACCAATGCTGCGTGCAGCTTTAATTAGGGTCCTCGCCCAAGGGCAAGGATCTCTTTTCTAGACAGAGAAGAGGTCCTTGCCCTTATTGGTCCTGCTTCGTTTCTTTCTTCTTATTATTACCCGGGGGAAAATAAACCTTAATTTGACCCACTAAACATGCTCAAAAACTCACCAAACTTGGCAATCACCTCAGAATCAGCGAAAAATTTTATAAAATGGAAAAATTAACCCTCAGCATGCCAAAATGCGCTCTCTAGCGCCACCTGGAAACACTAAAATGGACCTCACATCCACTAGGAATGTAGTAGAGAGATGGAACAAACGTCAAAATGTTCGTCTCATCAAGACCCATAAATCTTGCACTGACATCCCTGACCTATCTCAAACAGGAAGTCGGCAATTTGCCCTTCAAAGTAAAAATTTCAGGTGAAAAATATGCTGGACGGAAAAATTATGTTCTCCTACACCGTAAATGGTATCAGCTTGAAATGTGGACAGATGACAGAGGAGACATTGATGTACAAAAGTTGTGAAGGGATTTGTTGTTTCTCAAACGGTTTTCAAATGACGAGCCCTCAACCTTTGTGAACCCCAGAGAAGCCCTTCCTGCCTCCCCATTCAAACATATAGGAGAGGAAAACTCAGAATCAGACATCCTGTGACAGTTGGGCCTCTACAGAGAAAACAATAACTCATATGGATTTAAAAACGAGTTGTTTAACATGTTTCGACTGAGAGCGCAGGTCTCCCTCAGAGCAGTTTGGCCACAGGCCAAAAGTGATGGAGCTCTCCTCTCTTTGATCTTCACAGCTGATGATGTCACTAAAGGAGGAGCAATACAATGTCTCATTCACATTCAATTGTAAAGACAGTAGTCCAGATGGAAAGGGGGGTCCACGCGCACCCCCTGGATTATTTTTCACCACCTGATTTTTTTTACTCCTTGGAGTGTTTATTTTCAGAATCTGGTGGTTACCAAGCAGAAATAGGGTGCCAAAGGCTTTTTTTTTTTTGTGCTTCATTGCATCCAACCCAAAAAAAACGAAAAATAGAAATATGATGTAGAAATAGGCCTAACTTTTGATGAAAACAACATACAGAAACAAACCAATACATTTTCTCATATAATTTTGACCCAAGGAAATCATTGGAATAGTTATTTTTGACATTTGATGACATTTAGACTCCATTTCTGTACAAAAACAGCAAAAAAATTGCCAAAAATACCTGTGTGACCATCTATCTTTTCATTTTTTCAAACTCACAGGCTGACTTTTATTCACCACCAGTTTTTTCTTAATCCTTTAAGTGTCTATTTAAAGATTATATTGAGTACCACGCTGAAACTATGTCCAAAAGCCTTCATTTTAACCCTTTACTGTACCTAGCCAAAAACTGAAAAATAGATATGATGTGCAAATATTGGCATAACTTTGGGAGTCAACAACATACAAAGACAAATGAACAACATCTGCCATACAATTCTGACCCCAGGAATTAATATGAATGGTTATTTCTTACATTTGATAAAATTTACACTGTATAACAGGACAAAAACAGCAAAAAAATAAAATAAAATAAAATAAAAACAGCAAAAATGTATGTATGGCTTGTTTATCTATTTATATGATTTTATTAGGTTTTAAGCTGAAATTATATCCCAAATGTTTTATCTCCAACCTTTGCATCAATGCTGACAACTTCCATAGACAAAAATTTATACAATTCTGACCCATTGTATTGTACTAATACGTGATGATGGCTGGCTTCCACTGCTCTCTCTTTTGGAACAATTTCAGGAGAGACAGATAGCTCTTCACCCTTAGCAAAAAAAGGAAATACTTGAAGTTTATTTTATTAAGTATGCTTGAGTTTAAGTAAAGCAAGATGGACCATGTACTTAGTGCTCCAGAAAGTAAAGGAATGTAATACTTCTTTTGATGAAATTGGAACTTTTTTAGTCTACAAAAGTACACTTCCAAGTACACTTCCCAGTATACCCATCTAAATGCTACAAAAATACTAGTCATGTACTTCTAGTCCACATTTTAGTTTAATGAAGTATACTATAGGTTTACTTTGATGAGCTAAAAATTAATATTTTTTGAGTCTAGGTTGAAGCTAGTTTACTGGTTGCATACTTGTAAGTTCTACATTCCTGTAATTCCCCTTCATGCACAGATGAAACAAAAAACTTCTGTATCACAGTAAAAGCTCTTACAGACTAAAGAAGAGAAACAACAGTGCTTTATGTTTGAAAGATAGTACATTTGGTTGAATTAACTTGGTTATTCTTCATCAATCGTGTTCACATCAGAGTTCTGCTTTTAATCCATGTGCCAAACTCTGTTGTGTTTTAGTTGAGGTACTTCCTAAATCAGACAGGCCTGTATGCAAAGATTCACAGGTCAGCGAGCAAAGTAATTTCATATATGAGGTCAAAAGAACTGTTAATGCTGTCTGGCCTGAAATGATTCAAACAAAATGTGTTCTTGTTTAACAGATGTACATAACTCCATTGCCAGACCTCAATGAACAGGATAATACGTGATGATGGCTGGCTTCCGCTGCTCTCTCTTTTGGAACAATTTCAGCAGACTGGGCAGCAATTTCAGTAAGTATTTGACATCATTATTGTTGTAACTTTGACACTATGAGTTGTATATTGATGAAATATAAATTTGACACTATATAAGAGTATTTTTGATACAATATTGCACCACTGTTTCACAGGAAACTCCTGAACCCCCTTATGGAGCAGAAACAGCTCCTCTAAGATGGAGGCAGAGTCCACTCACCTGAAAAGTCACTTCTTTTCAAAGGCAGTCCCCATAAATCTGAAACTGATACAAGTTATCGAGAATAAAAACATCTGAAGTGGACCTGACTGTCAAATAGAGCTGTGACAGCGAGGGTCTATGTGCAGAAATATCCAGAAGAAACGTTCTGCAGATATATTAAAATTAATTAAATCAAAGTTGAGGAAAAACACCTGTTTGGATCATCGCACAGGTGAACCGGAAACAAGTGAGTGTCATGATGAGTATTAAAGGAGCGTGCCAAAAAGGCTGTGGTTCACTGTGTGAACAAAGGAGTGATCAAATAGTTATTAAATATAAGAACATTTGAACAGTAAGAACATTTCTCAACATTCAACTGCAAATAGTTTATGAATTTCATCACTCACTATCCTTTGTACAGTGCCTGTGTTTTTAATTGTTACTGTGCTGAGAAGTTGTTGCTCTTCCATGGTTAAATTGTTGATTTTTTCATATGTATTGGTTGCATTTTAATGCCTAAACCTTTTTCTTGAATATATATTTATGTTTGATGAGACTTATCTGGTTTACAGTCCATGATATCATTAAAAGATTCTGATGATCTGGAGATGCTGGAATGTCATTGAATGCCTGTGACCTTCTGCCTTATAAAGCAGCTTTATTAGTTAACACAGTTCATCTCTACATCTACAAAATCAAAACCAGTGAAGTTGGCACGTTATGTAAATCGTAAATAAAAACAGAATACAATGATTTCCAAATCCCTTTCAACTTAAATTCAATTGAATACACAGCAAAGACAAGATACTTAATGTTCAAACTGGTAAACTTTATTTTTTGCAAATATTAGCTCATTTGGAACTTGATGCCTGCAACATGTTTCAAAAAAGCTGCACAAGTGGCAAAAAAGACTGAGAAAGTTGAGGAATGCTCATCAAACACTTATTTGGAACATCCCACAGGTGAACAGGCTAATTGGGAACAGGTGGGTGCCATGATTGGGTATAAAAGCAGCTTCCCTGAAATGCTCAGTCATTCACAAACAAGGATGGGGCGAGGGTCACCACTTTGTGAACAAATGTGTGAGCAAATTGTCCAACAGTTTAAGAACAACATTTCTCAACCAGCTATTGTAAGGAATTTAGGGGTTTCATCATCTACGGTCCGTAATATCATCAAAAGGTTCAGAGAATCTGGAGAAATTACTGCACGGAAGCAGCAAGGCCCAAAACCAACATTGACTGCACGTGATCTTCGATCCCTCAGGCGGTACTGCATCAAAAAGCGGCATCACTGTGTAATGGATATCACCACATGGGCTCAGGAACACTTCAGAAAACCACTGTCAGTAACTACAGTTCGTCTACATCTGTAAGTGCAAGTTAAAACTCTACTATGCAAAGCCAAAGCCATTTATCAACAACACCCAGAAACACCGCCGGCTTCGCTGGGCCCGAGCTCATCTAAGATGGACTGATGCAAAGTGGAAAAGTGTTCTGTGGTCTGACCAGTCCACATTTCAAATTGTTTTTGGAAACTGTGGTCGTAGTGTCCTCTGGACCAAAGAGGAAAAGAACCATCCGGACTGTTACAGGCGCAAAGTTCAAAAGCCAGCATCTGTGATGGTATGGGGGTGTATTAGTGCCCAAGGCATGGGTAACTTACTTACACATCTGTGAAGGCACCATTAATGCTGAAAGGTACATACAGGTTTTGGAGCAACATATGTTGCCATCCAAGCAACGTCTTTTTCATGGACGCCCCTGCTTATTTCAGCAAGACAATGCCAAGCCACATTCTGCACGTGTTACAACAGCGTGGCTTCGTAGTAAAAGAGTGCAGGTACTAGACTGGCCTGCCTGTAGTCCAGACCTGTCCCCCATTGAAAATGTGTGGTGCATTATGAAGAGTAAAATACAACAACGGAGACCCCGGACTTTTGAACAACTTAAGCTGTACATCAAGCAAGAATGGGAAAGAATTCCACCTGAAAAGCTTCAAAAATTGGTCTCCTCAGTTCCCAAATGTTTACTGAGTGTTGTTAAAAGGAAAGGCGATGTAACACAGTGGTAAAAATGACCCTGTGACAACTTTTTTTTTTGCAGTGTGTTGCTGCCATTAAATTCTAAGTTGATGATTATTTGCAAAAGAAAATAAAGTTTCTCAGTTCAAATATTAAATATCTTGTCTTTGCTGTGTATTCAATTGAATATAAGTTGAAAAGGATTTGCAAATCTTTGTATTCTGTTTTTATTTACAATTTACACAACGTGCTAACTTCACTGGTTTTGGGTTTTGTACAAGGTCAAGGTCAAACTCTACCATGCAAAGACAAATATCAGCAACACCCAGAAACACCGCCGGCTTCTCTGGGCCGAGCTTATCTGAGATGGACTGAGGCAAAGTGGGAAAGTCTGCTATGGTCTAAGTCCACATTTCAGACTGTTTTTGGGCATCATGGACGTGGTGTCCTCCGAGCTAAAGAGGAAAAGGACCATCCAGACTGTTACCAGAGCAAAGGGCAAAAGACAGCATCTGTGATGGTATGGGAGGGTGTTAAATGATTATTTCAGAGACATGAAGACACATTCTGCTCGAGTTTCAACAACAGGGATCAGACTGACCTGCTGCAGTCCATGCCAGTCCTCTCAATGTTTTGGAAAACTCTGATTGTTAGTATCATCTCTTTTTAAATTTTGGTTCATAGAGTGAGGGGTCTCGTAAACATTTCCACAATACTTGTTCTCACCAGGATTCAAAACAAGACACATGAGTTTGGAGTCTAACTATTTTTATTGAGAAAAAAATTTGAAAACCTCAGAAAATTGGGAGAGTTTTGATTTTAATGTCATATTCCTTAAAGAGAAGACCTGATGATTCAGCCAGAGCATGAAACCACACAACTGCTCTATCAAATAAGAATTACTGACAGCGGTCTCACAGAAAGTTGCATTATTAATGCCTTTCTGGCACAAAAAAAAACTTTCTTAATCCCATGATCTGACCTGCTCTTGCATCTAAAGATAATTCTCAGAGATTTTTGTCTCAGACTGAGATTTCACAAAGACTGGGGGGTCACAAACTACAAGACTTTAACTGGATTAAGCCTACGTCTAGTTCCTAATTATTATATCATTACAATTACTACTAATTTCCAGTAATACATCCTCTTTCATGGTTATATGACAATATTATCCCATTCTGATTTGCTTGTACTTCATGTGGGTGTTTCAGGGTTTTTGTTTTCATCAATAATCACTGTGTTGAGTAAAGGTTGACTGGTGTCTTAAGGTCTTGAATGGCGGGCAGTGTGAGTGGAAGAAAAGTTGGACAAACTAGTTGTTGATTTTTAGCAAAACAACATTCAAGTGTACTAGTATAATTATTCTATACTAACACAGAAAAAGTATTCTTTAAGTTTACTTTTTATATACTATATTTTATTTACTTCAGAATAGTATAGTGAAGTAAACTTGGCTTATACTGAAAGGTATAAAGAAAAGTCTTAGACTAAGTACATTAACACTGAAACTTACACTCACACTTAAATACTAAACCCTGTACTTTAGAATGATTTTCATTTTTTCTGCCACAAAGTACTTAGACTGAGTATATCTGATCCAGGTACAGATTAAGGTCAAGTCATTGTTCTTATATTTAATTTAGCAGATTAACAATTAAGATATTTACCCTTGTTGTAAACTTACATGTTCAAAATCTTGCATTATCTTTCAGTACCTTAAAAACATAAACAGAGAAACATTTAATTTGACTTTATTGATCAAATTGTTCCTTCATTAAGGTCTGGCAATAGAGTTATGTACATCTGTTAAAACAAGAACACATTTTGTTTTAATTATTTCAGGCCAGACAGCATTAACAGTTTTTTGACCTCATATATGAAATTACTTTGCTCGCTGACCTGTGAATCTTTGCATACAGGCCTGTCTGATTTAGTAAGTACCTCAACTAAAACACAACAGAGTTTGGCACATGGATTAAAAGCAGAACTCTGATGTAAACACGATTGATGAAGAATAACCAAGTTAATTCAACCAAATGTACCATCTTTCAAGCATAAAGCACTGTTGTTTCTCTTCTTTAGTCTGTAAGAGCTTTTACTGTGATACAGTAACAGTAGTTTTTTTTTGCGGTTGGATGCAATGAAGCACAAAAAAAAGCCTTTGGCCCCCTATTTCAGCTTGGTAACCACCAGATTCTGAAAATAAACACTCGAAGGAGTTAAGAAAATCAGGTGGCGAAAACAAATCCGGGGGGTGCGCGTGGACCCCCCTTTCCATCTGGACTAAAGGCAGTAGGTGAGACAGGAGGATACACAGAGTGGAAAGTAGGAACAAGTACGACATTACTCTGTCATCTTGTTTTATACCAGAGGTTTCATTTAGCCTACATTGAATCCACGTGTCTCTGTGTTTGGTATTAGGTTGCAGCCAGGATGATGGAAAAAAAAGTCGACCCAACGGATTTCTTCAGAAGTCAGAGTGAAGGAATACAATACACATCCTGCAGCACCTTCAGTGGCTCTCAATCCACTTCAAGATCCTCCAAATAAGTTACCAATCTTTCAATAACCTTGTAAATTTTGTTCTTGTCCTCCTCCTCCTTCTTATCCCCCTTTTGTCACCCTTCTTTCTACCCTTTTTCTTTTCCTCCTCCTGCTTCTCATTCTTATTTTTGTTGTTATTGTTATTATTAACCTAAACAACTGTAGAGCCTCAATGCAAAGATTTAGATTTTAAAATCTTCCATTTAATGCCATAGAAATACACTTTTGTCTAACTTGTTTATTATTTTTAGATTTTATGTCTGTGTTTTTTACAGCAGCAAAAGTAAAAAGACAGAAATAAATCATCTCATTACCAGTGTGATTTTATACGACCATATGGAGTTCCTTTGCCATCAAAATCTTTGACTGTTGTACCCCATTTTTTTTATCAGGTTGCAGATAGTAGAGATGCTGGAGGAGATGGAGGAAGAGAGGAGAAGGGTCCAGCTGAAGGCAGCACTCACGACCACACTCTCACACCCCTCAGTCTCACATGGGACAGTAAACTGTAACCCCTGCCCCATCCCTTACCCTAAACCTAACCTTAGTTTTAAGAGCTTGCCTGAACCTAACTTTAACCAAATCCACACACCTAAACCTAACCCTGTTTCTACAGTCCTGCAAAGGCAACTTCAATTCACTGGGTGGTGCTGTTGTGAAAAACTTGCTGTCCTGCAAGGCTGCAGCAGGACACTATTTTTTCAGGCAGCACTCTCAATATGGTAGGTTTTTTTTTTTTTTTTTTGCAAAATGTGGTTGTTGATTTAAGAGTACCTTTTTGTCATTGACTCCCTATGGCTGTAAATGCATCCACTTAAACCATTGGGGTCTGGTTTACAAAAACCCACTCTCAGCCAGTCTTAACAGTATAAAATATTGTTTTAATGTTTCAGTGGAAATTGAAATTGGCTAAAAATCACAAATGACTTGATCTGACCTGAAATGTCAAAACTGAAGGCTCTGGACTCGACTTGATCTGCCTGCTTTTACTTGAAGACTCAACTTAACTTTCCTGTTGTCAGACTGAACTTGACTCAAAACAGGAGAGCAAAGACTTGTGACTAACTTAACCCTCCTATTCTCTTCAAATATCACTAACACATTTTACCTTTGAGGTCAATCTGACCCCAGGGGTATTTGCCTCCAGAAAATGATTTACAGAAAATTGCTTCAGGAACTTTGTTTATTTGTTGAAAACATAAATAACCCCTTGATAATGAAACCTTGACCTGTCCTCTAGCACCACCATCAGGCCAAACTTTTCAATCAGAAATAATTTATCTTGAAAAGTTTTCATCCAAATCTTCTCAAATTTACTGACAACATGAATGACCACAAGAGTATGAACCCTATTGGTTTTGGTGATGACATGACCTTTCCTGCAGTGCCACCATCAGGTCAAACTTTCAGTTTTAGAGTTAGTGTATCTTTCAAATCTTTCATCCAAATCTTTTCTAATTGGGGTGCACATTCATGACTCTCACAGAATGAACCATATTGATAGATGTTGGTAACCCCCCCTTTCCTCTCATAAACATTTATTTACTTATTTTTATCGACTTTTTTGTAACATATTTGTGGTCACTATAAAGTCTCACTCACCCCTCCTCTTTTGTTATCCGGGCTTGGGACCGGCAGTGGCAGGGTTCAAGAGTTTTTTTGTTTGATTTTTTATGATTTTTCTTGTTTGTTTGTTTGTTGTATGTTTTTGTTTCTTTTTTGTGTGTTTGAGGGGGTTTTCATGTTTGAAAATTCACCCATTTGTGAAACAGAAAATCATAATGAGAACATCAGTCAGATAGTCAGAACATGGAACAGTTCTTTAGTTCAGTTCTATTTGGCAGGTGTGAGTAGTCGGTCACACATACACACATAGACACACACACACACATATCCCCCCCCATGTCCCCCCTCCCCCATGTCATGTATTAACTCAAAAGTATCACCTGCAGGTGTGGGAATGTTAGGTCACACATGGGTCACAGACAGTCAAGTTTTACACAGCTAAAACAGCTTGGGGTCAAATTGACCCCCAGAGGAACACTGATGCGTGCAATATGTGTACAGCACAATGAAAAAATATCATCATAATAATTTTATGGCAAATCATTAGTACCATCAAAATAGGAAAAGTCATGAAATATGAAGCCAAAAAAAAGTCAATTATTTTTTGACTGATAAACATTGAATGGGGTCAAATTGACCCCAAGGATAATAGGAGGGTTCAGATTTGCAGAACAATGACTTGGTCCCACCCCTGACAAACAGGAAAACAAACTTTAAACTACCTAATTAGTTATAATTACATCTTCAGGCATTTCTGATATATGTAATTTTGACAGTTTAAGTCAAAGGTTTGCCTCTAAATAAAACCACTTACTTTAATTTAATATTTGTAACCTTGCGTATATCAGTGAATCAGAATAATTCTAAATTGAGGAGTGCGTGCCCACAATCTGCAATCAGCATACTACCACGCCCCAATTCACCTATATAAGGACATCTGTCCGGTGCATCAAAGCGAGAGCGCTGAATTGGACAGAGTTACTGAAGATTGAATTGATTTATTTATTTTGGTCATGTCAGCACACTTATACAACATCACACATTGTCAATAGTTGATCAAATGTACATGTCCGAAAGGGAAGACGGGAGAAGCAGAGCTTATCTAGTCCTGTCCCCATTTCCTCAATATTTAGTCTCGTCTTTTCCACATATCATCAGATTATTATAAATTTTTATTCCATTTACAGAAGTATGACATAATTCTTGACTGTCCTTTAGTGTCCGTATTTGACCTATTATGACCAATCCTTTTTTCCTCGTAAGGCACAGTCCAATCCTTTGTTCCACGTAAGGCATAGTCCAATCCTTTTTTCCACGTAAGGCAGAGTCCAATCCTTTTTTCCACGTAAGGCATAATTCATGAATTTTTTTTTTTTTGCTGTTAGTCCCGGTTTGTGATGTTGGGGTGGTGTGTCCGCGTTGCTTTTCTTTTTTCCAGGTTTCAAACATGTGTTAAACGTGTGACTCCTCGTCACTCTCCTCTTCACCCAGGCGTGCTCCTGCACTGTCGTCCCGGGCTCTGCTGCAGTTTTCAGCCATGCGGGAGTTTCCGCCTCCAGCTTGACGGATTGAGAGAACCTTATCGATTGCGTTGAGAGCCCAGCTTAGTGGATCCATTTTGAGACTGTCTGTCTCTCTGCAGTTAGTTGGATATGTTCTGCTGCCTCACTTGACTTGCACCATCAGGTCATTCACTATCATTGTTTTGGTACATTTCGTCTTACCTGCTGTCTTACAGACCAAACAACCCACATGTTTTGTTTCACCATCCTTCATGTCTTTATATATTAGATTATACACCCTTAAGTATAGTCATATGTCATTCAATCATATATTATATATCTCATATATCAGATTCATATCTGTCAAAGGTTATTTTGAGCATTCTTTTCGGAAATTCTTTCATGGTGCCGCTGCGTCTGGTTTCTTCTTGTAAGCTGTTCCATTGATTGACTCCATTAACTGTGATAGTCATGGCTTTCAATGTGGTTCTTACTTTTGTCTTTTTGAAAATCCTCTTAAGTTGTGTTTTGTCTCTCTTTTTATGAACCTTGTTTGTACAATACCTGCACAGTCCTGTATTTTAACAATACCTGCACAGTCCTGTATTTTATTAGGTCATATAGTTTTAGGATCTTTGCTGTAATAAACAGCTGATTTGTGTGTGCTCCATAGTTTGCGTGGTGAATAATTCTTACTGCTTTTTTCTGCAGTGTTAATATACTTTAAATATTCGTTTTGCAGGTATTTCCCCATATTTCACTGCAGTATTGTATGTGTGGTGCCACCAGAGCCCAGTAAACTGTGAGAAGTGATTTCTGATTTAGTAGTTTTTGTGCTTTCCACAGTATTGACACACTCCTGGCTAATTTTTGTGTGTGTATAAGATATGTGAGGTTTCCAGTTTAGCTTATCATCGATGATTACTCCTAGAAATTTGAGTTCATTAACCCTTTGTATCTTGGTGCCGTTTATATCTACATTAGCATCACAGTCACTGTTTTTGTTGCCGAATAACATGAATTTTGTCTTGTCTAGGTTCAGAGATAATCTGTTTATATTAAACCAGATTTGTAGCTTGTTTAGCTCTTCGTTTGTCACTGTGATCAGCTCCTTCAGGTTGTCTCCCGAGCAGAAAAGACTCGTATCATCTGCAAATAGTATGAATTTAATCTTTCCGGATACCTTACATATATCATTCATATAAAGAGTAAATAACTTCGGGCCCGATACAGACCCCTGTGGGACCCCGCAAAGAGTGTTGAGGCACCTTGATTTTTTTCCTGCTACTTGGACGTATTGGTATCCGCCATTCAGGTAGCTCCTGAGCCAGTTCAGCGCTTTACCTCTTACGCCCAGCTTTTCTAGTTTATAACAAAGTATGTTGTGATCGATTGTATTGAATGCTTTCTTTAGATCAATAAATATTCCAATACTACATTTTTTTTGTTCTATCGTGTCAGTGATTATTTCTACAGCTTCCATAATCGCTAATGCTGTGGAATGACTTTTTCTGAATCCGTATTGACCATCATATAGCAAATTTTGTTTGTCAATGAATTCATCTAGTCTGCTGCTGAACAGTTTTTCTAGTATTTTGGAGAACTGTGGTAGAATTGCTATTGGCCTATAGTTATTGAAGTCCTCCTTGCTACCTTGTTTATGCAAAGGGATTATTTTTGCCACTTTCATTTCATCTGGGAATTTTCCTGTCTGAAACGATAGATTACATATATGTGTCAAAGGTGATGCAATCTCTTCTTGTACCATTTTGACCAGTTTCATGTCAGTGTCATGGACATCTTTTGATGTTTTTCCTGTGCTGTTATTAATCAGTTGTTTTATTTCTCTGTCGTCTGCTGGAGTCAAAAACATTGTGTTTTGGTTACTACTCCCCTCCCTATCAAAGTGCTTCCAGCTAAGGTCATTCTCTGGGATCTGTTTGGCAAGATTTGGCCCTACCTCTGCAAAGAATTTGTTTAACTTATTCACTGTGTTATCTGCATTCTCTGTAAGGTTTAGTGGATAGCTTTTGACAGGTTTTTTGTTTTTGATTACACCGTTTATGATGTTCCACAGTTCCTTGGTGTGATTCACATTATTTTGTATTTGTTCTCCGTAATATTCTTTCTTTTTCTCTCTCAAGATAGAGGTCAGTTTGTTCCTGTTGAGTTTATATCTGATTTCAGAGTCAGACGTTCTGTTTTTGAGAAACTGTCTGTACAGTGTGTTTTTCTTTCTGCATGCATTTATCAGTGTTTTTGTCATCCAAGGTCTATTCTCTCTGCTTTGTTTTTAAGCTTCAACACTCTCATGGGGCAATGTTTGTCAAACAGCTTTGTAAATGTTTGTAAGAAGCTGCTGTAAGCACTGTTCACATCTGTAGCCCTGAGGAGTTCTTTCCAATTTTCTTGTTGTAAAGAACTTTTCAATCTGTCTATATATACCTCTGATTTAATTCTTATGTTAATGGGTGTATTCTGTATCTCTTTCTCCTCACAGGTCTGGTCATAAACCACAAAAATTGGTAGATGATCGCTTATGTCATTCACAGACAGCCCACTTATTAAATTATCCTCGAGCACGTTAGAAAAAATGTTATCAATTATTGTAGCACTGTGTTTTGTGATTCTGGTCGGGTGAGTGATAAGTGGTTCAAATCCTAAACTGTACAGGCAGTTTAAGAACTCCTCATTGAGCTTCTGCTTATTTGGGTTCAGTAAATCAATGTTAGTATCACCACAGATAAAACCTTTATTTCTGTCCAATTTTTGAGAAAAGATCTCCAGCATATGTGATGAAGTTGTTCAAATTCGAGCCTGGTGCTCTGTAAATACAACAGATGATAACATTACAATTTTTCTTTAGATCTATTTCAACCATAATGCATTCTAACATGTTGTCAACTACTACAGATATGTCCTTTAATACTTTGAATTTGATATTATCAGCAATGAATAGTGTGACCCCCCCTCCACCTTTCATTTCTCTGTTCATACAGACAAGGTTATATCCTTCTAATTCAAAGTCCATACCTTTCTCGTCGTTAATCCATGTTTCAGTTATTGCAATAATGTCAAAAGGGTTCTTAAAGTTCATTAGGTATTCCTTTATTTGATCGAAATTGGTGTAGAGGCTCCTGCTGTTAAAATGGATGATTTTCAGCTTGTTGTCTGTTAACTCTTGTATTCTAATCATGTTCCGTGTAGTAGTTGCAGTTAATCGATTTGTTTCCATAAAAACAGTTATCCGGGTCAATGTTTATGTTTGGGTTATTGCAGTCTGAATAGTTCTGGTCAACATTATGATTTTTTATTAGATCCCGATGCCCATGTTTTCTGATCCATTCAGGTAAATCCAAATGTCCATGTTCCAAGTTACAGTTCATTAGCTCCTTTTCCTCAGATTGTGTTGAGGTTTTGAAGCTTTTGTTATCCATTTAGGCGTTAAATTTGTCCAGATCCTCCATGCTCTTGGCCAGCACCGTCTTCATTTCTTCTGGGGTTTCTCTGTTGGTTCTTATCAGTATTTTGCAGTTTGCCGTCCAGATGCTTTTTATCATCCCGGCCTTTTTTAGCTCTCGTGCTTTCTTGGCCACCTCTGCATTTTTCTTGGTCAGGTTTTCATTGAAGAACACCGTTGTGCCTTTGAGTTTTGGGCCCTGTTTCAGCAGCACTATCTCGTGTTTTCTGTTTGTGAATCTCAGTTTTCCCTCTTTTTCCCTCCTAGAGGCAGAAAACAGAAGAATTTCACCTCGGCTGAAATCGAGGTGATTATTGAGGAGGTGGAAAAAAGAAAAGCAACACTTTTCAGGAGTGTTACAGCAGGAGTGAAGATGCAAAATAAGAACGATGCCTGGGTCTTTATTACTGAGGCTGTCAATGCCATGTTTCCGGAGGTGCGCACCGTGGCTCAAGTAAAGAAGAAGTGGTTTGATATCAAAGTGGACGCAAAGAAAAGACTCTCGGAAGCGAAAAAATTAAGGAAACTGAAGGAGGGAGAGGACCACCTGATCGTCGGCTCAGGATCTTAGGATGGCAGTGATTATTGGAGACAGCTCTATATCTGCAATATGTTCCAGAAATGAGGGTGAAAGCGATGGGATTCAGCCCTCGCCGAATGGTAAGTCATTTAATGATTGATATTTGCAATTGGCTGCTATTGTAATCAACGAGTGCTAATCAATCAGAAAAAAACTTTTATTCAAATGAAAATACTGATTTATCAGAATAAACAATTTAATTTGTAGCCCCGGATGATGCTGCAGTGGAGGAGGAGGCGCCGTCAGCGGCCACAGCCCACTCCTGCCGACGCACCGGGAGTCTCGTCGACAGGCCCATGTACTTACCAATGAGGCGATCAGTAATCAGCTGGCTCTCCTGGGTGCTGTGAGGGATATCACAAAGGGCATCCAGGATCTGAACAACACATTAAAAGATTTTATGAACATTTTTGTTAAATAAAAAATATGAGTGAACGTGGAAGTTGTGCGTGTCATTTGTTCAGAAAATGTTTGAAATTCCAAGGAGAAGAAATTTATTTCAGGTCTTCGTTCAGTTTGCATTCTAAAATTTGCTCTAACTTACCTCACTTACAGACGCTGTATTAGGTCATAGCGAGCCTGAAGTGCAGCCCTGCCGGGAGGTCCTGCGTCTGGCTGTGCGTCTTCTTGCCTGCCTGGTTGTGGTTGGGCCTCTGGTGGTAAGGGCATGCCATGAGCCATTTAAATGTTGTGAAGGACGCAGCACGCCAGAATTATCTTGCACACTTTATCGAGGGCGTATAGTAACTTGCCACAAGCTGTGTCCAAACACATCCAACGAGCCTTCAGCAGCCCAAATGTGGCACCACGGCACGCGAGTGGGCATGGATGTGGTTATAGCACATCTCTTGGGTGGTTTCATGATTTGCAAATGAAGTCATAAGCCAGGTTATAAGGCCATATCCCCAGTCACATAAAAACATAATTTTAGCACAAACAGGAGACAGACTTTTGATAAATATAATACAACATAAAATATGCTCACAACAAGCCATGCGTTTCTGAGAGCTCCGGTCTCCAAACGCATGCCCACAGTGCTGTTTATAGGAAAATTTAAAATAAGTATTTAGGATTCAGTATTATGATGAGGGTGTAAAAGCATCAATTTCATGGTTATTTAATATATTTAGTCAATTCAGAGTTTTTATTGATGAATTCTACAGAAGGCTTTCTTCTTTCACTGAGAGTGGTTTAAATATGTTGTGCATTAACTTAAAAGAGCATGTGTTTACAGCTTCAGTGAAAATCTGTCATCATCATTTGTGCGTACGCATGGTCTGAGGTAATTCTATTTTTGTTCGTGGTGTACAAATAAATTCAAGTACGAATATTTTCATGAATCCCAGATTTGTGCTTAAAACGTTCGTACGCACGATTTAAGCACAAATTTGTGTGTACGCACTGTTCGTGAATGAGGCCCACTGTGAGTACATTTTTAACCAGATACTTGTAACTTTAACTCAAGTACATTTTTATGGAAGTACTTTTACTTGTACTTACTTGTATTTTCATCCCAGTAGTGGTACTTTAACTTCAATATTTAAGTTTTCCTTCCACCTCTGCACACAATAAATGTATTTATCTGTGTAAGCCATGTCTTTTTCTTTTCTTTATAACAAGTATTATCAATTTCTTTATTTAAAATATGCAGGCTTTGTAAAGTCCTCCATAGGACAGAGTCTCAGGTTGATTCTAATTTATGAGGAAAAACAAATTCTGACATCAAGAATCATGAGATAAGATTTTCATTTCAATACCCCCCAAAAAACAGTGTTTCCATTCCTTCTTTGTCTGAAAAAGACTTTAATTTCTTTATTTCATGGAGCCCTGAGGCACCAAAGAAACATCTGCTGGAACCCTGAAGCTCCTGAAACCTGGGGTGATTTTTTTTAAAATAATTCATGCTATTAAGGGTTAATTTGTGATTGGAAAAAAAGTCTTTATTTGATGATGACAAAGAACTCTCTTTTCTGGTAACAGACAGAAATAATTATGAACATGCATTTATTTAGAGATAATACAATTGTTATTAAAAATACAGACTTTCCTGTGTCATGGCATGAAAATCAAGAGAATGATGCAGGAAAAAAAGCAACGTGATATTTGATCAACATTACTGGACAGAGCTAACCTTTTAAGGTAGCTAGAAAACATGGATGACTGTGTCCATCTTACATGGTAAAAAGAAGGTGACCACTGAAGGTGGAATGGCGATTTTCATTGTCATATATTCTTGTTTTGTGCCACAGACGCATAAACACAACATCTCCAACCTCCAGGAGCAGAGTGGCACCGTTAGCTGAGGTACCATATCCATTATTCTGACGCTCCCATGCAGCAAACACATGTTCTCCATTCTTCACCAGAACTGTAGCTGAACCATGGGTAGCATGTCCATATGCTCCGATGTAGAACTCAAAGTGGTAGGCTCCTCTCACTGGTGCAGTAAAGACACCTGGAGGACATTTTAATTGACAGTGAGTGTAAAAGAAGTTCTTTCCTCCAGACTGAACATCTCAAAAACAAATGTCTGAAGGTTGTTTCTGTTAGTGTAAGAAGTACCTGTGTCTGGGCTGTAGGCATTTCCAATGTTTGAGACAACGTGTCTGAACACCAGAGGAGTGTGAGTGTTAAACGGTCCCAAATGCCCAGAGCCTGAAGCCAACAGAGAGGCTGAGAAAGCCACCTGTTTGACTGAGAGAGAGAGAGAGAGAGAGAGAGAGAGAGAGAGAGAGAGAGAGAGAGAGAGAAAGAGAGAGGTTGACACTGTTGGTGTTAACCAGATACTGAATGTAATCCACATACTAAACACTGTTTTTAATAATCATAAACACTGAATCGGATCGAGGCATCATAGAGGTCTGAGAAGGAAAGGAGTTTTGAGCAGTACTGACAGCTTTATTAGACCTTACAAAATGATCATGACAGTCACAATAAATGTATGCTTTTTATCAGTTAGAGCTTTAATCCTGGTCGTTTAGTTCATTAAAGTTATTTATTAAATACACAAGTTACAGGCAGAAACAATGCTGTACTGAGCTGACATGATTTATGAGGGTTACTATCAGGACAGTGGCATTCCTCATTCTTCCCATAAAAATCACAAGGCCATAACAGAAAGTGTTGGACATATTTGGAAACGATGAAGGAACACCATGTTATAGCATGATTGCAAACCTTCTTAAATTAATGAGTGAATGTTTTGTTTTGGTGACATACATGTACAGAACTTAAACTTACAAAAATAACATCTAAACATAAATAAAGCTAAACATTTTCTCAAGAAGAAAATGAAAACAATTAGAGAACAATGAAAAAGATTAGACACCATCAGAAAAGGAGAGAATAACAAATTAGAAGAAATGGAACAATGACTTTGAGGATTTAAAGTGTTTGTAGCAGAGTCAAAGTCACTTGTTATTAAATTCACTTACATCTAATTCATAGCTAAATGTATAACACACTTCAGTTCATCCAGAATCTGAAGTCTGTGGGTTTTTTCTAGTCAAGGACTCATTTTGGAACAGACTGTTGCTACATTTAAAAAAACACTGATTATAGCTTTTTGAAGCTGACTGAGCCAGCTCATCTTTGAGAATCTTTGAGAACAGAGAGAGAGAGAGAGAGAGGGAGAGAGAGAGAGAGAGAGAGCTGTGTTACCAAGTCCTGACATCTGTTGCTCTCCACCTTCAGAATAGTTTTCAGAGTCTAAAGTCCAAATGTAAACTTTAACAATAAAACATAAAACGTCATTAGTGTCCCTAAAGAGGTGTTCTCTGGGTACAAAATACCTTTCAGGTTTTGCTTTAGTTCCTCCAGCTCTGCTCTCTGTGACTCCAGTTCGGCTTCTTGTGCTGCAAAACAGAATGAAAGAAATATTTTGTTAGTTTTTACATGGCACCATGATCTTTTCCTGTGAGCAGCTGCAGCATGACTCCACTGTACCTTCATTCTCTCCGTTAAAATGATGCCATGTGATAATGGAACTTCTTTTAAATTTTATTAAGTTTTCATTTAAAAAACATTTGCAGAAAAGCTTCAACATTAATAACTAATGAATCAGATATAAAAATTGTACCTTCATTTTTTTGTTTCTGCCTCTCCATCTCTGCTCTCTGTGACTCCAGTTTGGCTTCTTGTGCTGCAAAACAGAATGAAACAGTCTTTTGTTAGTCTTTACTTGGCACCATGATCTTTTCCTGTGAGCAGGTGCAGCATGACTCCACTGTACCTTCATTCTCTCTCTGTAAGTGACTCATCTCCTCCCCCTGTTCAGCCACAGAGGCGCTCAGCTCTCTCAGAACAGCATGGATGTCTTGTAGACATATCTGTTCCTGGATTGAAGCATCAGCTGTTTCTCCCTCAGTTTGCTCTCCAGAAGCAGTAATGTGATTGTCAGTGTGGCTCTGAAGCTGAGCCGTGGAGAGGGAGCAGAGGAGCAGCAGCAGGAAACACACTGTCATCTCCATTCTCACAGTCTTCTGTGCAGTTGGTCTGTAGCTCCTGTCTTTATTCAGCCTGCTGAAGGTTGATGACGTGAATTACACTGAACCGGCAAAGATTACACAATGTTTGTTTAATTACACAAAAAAACAAGAGTGTGTGCTGATTAAACATTACTGGATCAAAGCAGACATGGCAGCAGGTCAGGATTAAACATAACAACATCCTTTAAATGGTAAGTGTCCTGAAAATACTTAGAAAGTCTACGCTGTTTCCAGGAGGTGCCTGTTCACACATTGTCTGGACTGTTTGGGCTATAATATAATAATAAAAAACATTTGAAGGGTATGGTTAGTGGGTCGCCATCAGGAAAAGGAAAGTTTGTACCTGGGAAATCTGCACAATCATACAGTGGGTACAGAATGTATTCAGACCCCATTACATTTTTCACATTTTGTAATATTGGAGCCATTTCCTGAAATCCTTTGAATTCATTTTTTCCTCATTAATTTAAACAAAACACCCCATATTGACAAAAAACAACAATCATAGAAATTTTTGGAAGATTTGTTAAAAAGAAAAACTGAAATATATGGAATCAGATTTGTGCCAATGGAATAAAGCAAAGCTTTC
The DNA here is from genome assembly GCA_036419115.1 of Scarus forsteni. Lineage (NCBI taxonomy): Eukaryota > Metazoa > Chordata > Actinopteri > Labriformes > Labridae > Scarus > Scarus forsteni. Next base: position 827,624 of record JAZDUH010000069.1, read on the forward strand.
TAGAATAAAGCAAAGCTTCTCAAATGAATAAGATAGATTTAATCAAAAATAAAACGTACTCAAACAATAAAAATCTTGTCAAAAGCAAAAAATATCACTCATCGTGAAACTGTTTGACTTTTTTCTGAATTCTTTCCATTGCTTCATTCTCTCTTCTCTCGTTCTTTTGGTTTTGCTTCTCGGTTTTTTGGTTTTGATTCCAGCTTCTTTGGTTATTCTTCTGACACAAACTTCTCGTGTGGGCGGGTTCTATGAGGGGCGCGTTCCTATTGGCTGATGAGTTTTTGAGTATCATGGCTGTGAACCGGATGTTATTTGGAGAGCAAAGCGCAGCTCGGAACAGCAAAGCAAAACAACCAAACGTGAGGAGTCGTGTGTTGTCCTGTGTTCGTGTTCTTCAAACATTCCTTAGGTAAGTATTGTTCACTGCATGGTATCCAGAAAGGTAAGGCAGTTTTAGTAAAGTAAAGCTAAGTGTACTGTAAGTGTACTCTAAGTATAGGGTACTATGCATCCTCTCGTCTGTTGTGCTGCGGCCTCTGAACATGGAAGCTCCTGTGCTTTACCTTTCTGGATACCATGCAGTGAACAGTACTTACCTAAGGCATGTTTGAGAACACGAACACAGGACGACACACGGCTCCTCACCCTGCATGTGTTATTTTAACTGGATGCCGGACAGAAACATGTTCGTTTCTACTGGAGTTGATCACCCAGCACATACCACAGACATTATATACACTGGCGCTGACATAGCAACCGGCCGCCATCTTGGAGGGGTCTCACATGCGGCCTCAGTGCGTTTATTATACTGAAAGAGGATTTTTATGCCAAACTATAATGAGCTTAACTCAGCGAATTTTTACCCGATTTTCACAGGGATAAGGTTTTTACAAACAACAGAGATGCACTCAAAACAAACACATTAAAATACTTTTTATTATGCTCTTTTTCTGTTGCAATGAGACAGTACAGTGAGACGAACAGACAAAACATATGAGCAACAACATTTTTGTGGTCATATTTTATATATACATATACATATATATATATATATATATATATATATATATATATATATATATATATATATACATATATATATAGATATATATGGTCATATCTACGTACATATAAGAAATTCACAATGCCAACTTCACACATTTTGTAATATAATAGTTAATATTTTCTAAAATACTATTATTATTTTAATTGTAGTAAAATTAAAATAATATTAATAATAACGATGGCATCATTGGCCAAAGTAATAATGACATCAAAATAGACTAGAAAAGCACTCGGAGAGTGCAGACCTCCGCCAGCACCACAGAGCTCTCTCATATTGTGATTTTTACCATAAATATTAGTCCTACCTTTATTTCATGTAAATATTTAGATTCCTTGGCCATGAAAACATAGCAATTGGTTTCATAATGATATGTAGTTCAGTCGTTATTCATGAAAATCACATTTTTCGTCATGGCAGTCAGACGCTGATCCGGATCAACACCAAAATTGAATCAGTTCTTCCTTTTCCCATGCTGAACATTTCATGAAAATTTCATCCAAATCCATCCCTAACTTTTTGAGTTATTTTGTTCACAGACAGACAAACTCTCCCGAAAACATAACCTCCTGGCAGAGGTAAAAGTATGGATGCTTATATAAACAAAGATAAAAAAAAACAGATGACAAGTAGAACAAAAGTAATATTAGCCTAATAGTTTATTCTAAAAGGGACAATAGTCATTTAACACTAGCAGCTGCAGTATAATGATAAATAGTAAAGGTAATACATAATTATATCATAGTAAATAAAATAAAAATAAATTTTAAAAGAGTAATAAAAATAAACATTGGGTGGAGTATTAGAGGAGGAACAACAACATCATTAGCTGCAGGTGATGCTGTAGGGGCAGGGAGGGGTTGTCATTGGTGTAATGGTCATAGTAGCAACAACAACAGTAATATTATTATTGATTATTTTTTTCATATTTTTGTTATCGTGTGATGTGAGAATATTCAATGCAACGATTTCAGGCACATATATGTGCACTCACACTCACAAAACAGACTCTTATATAACAACTTAGACATGCGTATTAAACTTTAAATACGTTTTTTACTCAGCTGTGTTGGAACAAAACTAAAAAAGGTCTTCTGGTTTCAAAATTGCGCCGTTAATGGTCACTTCAAGCTGCACAAAATACGAGCATAAATGCGTTCACTTATTTCTGGTGCTAGACCAGAGTGATGAGACCCCTCCATTATGGCGGCGACACACGATGCGGTCCAGACGATGGCGCTTTGCCCTCTAAATAACATCCGGTTCACAGCCGTGACACTCTAAAACTCAGCCAATAGGAACGCGCCCCTAATAGAACCCGCCCACACGAGAGGTTTGTGTCAGAAGAATAACCAAAGAAGCTGGAATCAAAACCAAAAAAACGAGAAGCAAAGCCAAAAGAAAGAGAGAAGAGAGAATGAAGCAATGGACAGAATTCAGAAAAAAGTCAAATAGTTTTCACGATGAGTGATATTTTTTGCTTTTGACAAGATTTTTATTGTTTGAGTACGTTTTCTTTTTGATTAAATCCATTTTATTCGTTTCAGTTTTAGAAAGTTTTGCTTTATTCCATTGGCACAAATCTGACTCCATAGAAATATCAAATGGTCATAAGTATTCAGACCCTTTACTGTGACACTTGTTTTTTTAACTGAGGCGTCGTCCAGTTCTTCTGATCATCCTTGAGATGGGTCGACACCTTCATTGGAGTCCAGCTGTGTTTAATTGTATTGACTGGACTTGATTAGGAAAAGCTCACACCTGTCTCTATAAGACCTTTCAGCTCACAGTGCATGTCAGAAGAAATGAGAAGCATGAGGTCGAAGGAACTGCCTGAAGAACTCAGAAACAGAACTGTGGAAAGGCTCAGATCTGGACAAGGTTACAAAAGAGTTTCTGCTGCTCTTAAGGTTCCTAATGATGCGTTCACACCGGACGCGAATTGGCGTATTTAGACGCGCGTAATGCCCGAGGCTGGACGCCGAGGGACGACGCGCGGCCTGGCGCAGGCGCAGTACAGAGCCAGAGCTTGTCGGACTCAGTGATGACCCGTGCAGGCAAATCCAGCATTTACAGAACTTCCCTTCAAAACCTGTCTCCTCAGAGATTTTCACCCAAGACTGCTCCTTTTTGCTCTGGTCTCTGTAGAGCACACACGCCGGATATTATAGCTCCTGATGATAGCAAACAGCTCAGATAAACCTCTCCTTCATCTTTCAGAGGGGTTTGAGCGGGAGCAGGGGGCAGTAGCATCACACATCAACAAAACAATGACGTAGCATCAAGCCAGTTTGCATCGAAAGTTCAAGCGTTAAGTGTCGAGGAGTTTGACGCCTCAAACGCGGCAGACGCTTCAAATGCGCCAAATGTGTCCAACGCGCCGCCGGACTGAATCAGCGTCCAAGCGCCTCTTTGCATTGACATTGTATGTAATCTCCGTGCAAATTCGTGTCAGGTGTGAACACACCATAAGAGCACAGTGGCCTCCATAATCCTTAAATGGAAGAAGTTTGGGACAACAGGAACTCTTCCTAGAGCTGGACGTCAATTGGGAGAGAAGAGCCTTGGTGAGAGAGGTAAAGAAGAACCCAAAGATCACTGTAGCTGATCTCCAGAGATCCAGTGGAGAGATGGAGAAAGTTCATGGAAGAGACTTCAAACAAGGTCTGTGCATCTCTTCAATGTTTTTGTTCAAATAGTTGTATTCCAGCATTACATTATTACTGTTTTATTTTGTCAGATTTTGTCAGGTTCTCTTTTAAAAGATTGTTTTTGGATTTTAATCTGAGTGGCCTTCTGCATTAAGGTGATATCAGGGCCTCATGTGGACTCCAGCTGCCCAGTCCAGGTCTTGTTAGGACCATAGACCAGTGGCTCTGAAATATTGTGTTAGGGCACAACGGTTTTCCTTCAGTCCAGTTTGTGTGAGCAGTGGAACTTGTTAAAAACAGAAGTTTTTCAGCAAATGATCAGCACCTATGCTGCATTAATTTCCATCTCTGAAAAATTCTAAGAAACTCTGAAAGAGGATTGGAGGGAGTTATTGGCCTTTATGTTGCTCTAATGTTTTAGTTTACCTGATTTATTTTTGAGATATCTTTTTATTGACTTTGTTTTAAACTAGAATGAAAGAGAAACAAATATTAAAATAATAACTGAACAATAACACTGCCAGACTGGTCCACATAAAAGGAGACAAACTGTGACACTAACAATGAGATGAGAGGAAGCACTCCACTTCTAATTTATATTATAGATTTATCCAAAATCAAATATCAGTCCTGTGCTCATAGCCCACTCCAAAGGTAAGACAGTTCTCAGTGTAGTTAGGTATACAAGTCCAGATTATAGGTCACTCCCTGGAGTTCCAGTGGCTCCTCTTGTGCAGAAAAAGATGTGTCCTTCCACATCATGATGTCTTTGCTTGTGACTGGATCACATCCATGTTTGTCCTTGGAGACAGGATCTTCCAGCAGAGACATGGACTTACTGACCCCTGCTGTCCTATTGCTGCACTCACACACGGACATGTACATGTAAAATGTAAATGTTCTTTATCTATCCAGCCCTTTACAACAACCCTTTGAGTGAACCAAAGTGCTTTACAATAGGTGGAAGTAAAAAGCAATAAATAACACAATTAAAATAAATTAAAGGAGTAACAGCAATAAAAGCAACGAGAAAAATAACAGCAATAAAATAGAGCAAAATAAAGTAACACAGAGTAAAAGTAAAGTGTCACCACACTACTGGGTATTAAAGCCATCCTGAATAAATATGTCTTCAGTCTAGATTTGAAAAGGCCCAGGTCAGAAATGAGAAGCATTTCAACAGGGAGCTTATTCCAAAGCCTGGAGCAGTGATGGAAAAGGCTTGATCACCCCAGTGTCTGTATTTTGAGGCCCCTGAACAGTTAAAAGTTCAGTTAAGTACACTGGGATGAGACCATTAAGAGCTTTAAAAACAAACATTAACATTTTAAAATCAATCCTGAACTGGATGTGAAGCCAATGAAGTGATTTAAGAACAGGAGTGATGAGCTCTCGTCTGTTTGTGCTGGTTAAAGACGGGCCACAGTGTTTTGCACCAGCTGGAGGTGACCAAGAGAAGCCTGGGAGACACCAACATAAAGAGCATTACAGTCAAGTTTTGAGCTTATAAGAGCATGGATGGCTATTTCAAGGTGGTGGTGACTTAAAATCATTTTGACTTTGGCCAGGAGACGAAGCTGGACAAAACTAAAACAACACTGTCTGGTTGACTTCCCACACTGTTCAGCCCGAGCAGTCAAGGTTCAAAGATACATTTGCTCTTCCCGTAACTTTTCCTCAATTAACCATCTTGGGATCAAAAGTACATCTAACTATCGATCTAATGTTCTAACTTTGTTTACTTTTAGTGGTGAAATCAAACCACATGATGTCTGTGTAACCCATGCGTGGGTGTGTCCTCTGCGTGGCGTTCTGGGTTAATATCGATAGACCACTCAGGAGACGGGATGTTGGTTCTGTTTCTTTACTTTGACTCGTCCACTCTGGTATCATGCTCCAAACAGCTGTATTCATAAATAAAAGTACAAAAGTCCATGACTCAGTGCAGTGTTTGTCGTCTGCAGCACACGCTTCCCTCTGATCATGCCTCAGTCGGCTCTGATCTCATAACAAAAAGACACAATTTAATACAATGAAAAATATAAATGTGCATATTTTAGCCACAGTATCAACAAAGACACCAAATTATCTCTAATTTGGAGCAAAACCCTTTTTATAATTTCTCCTCAAACATAGAATTCATATTTTAACTCATGTATATTTGCATTAAAGCTTTAACTTTTCAGAAGACATACAAAAACACACATTATGAAGTTCAGCTGCCTCAACACTAAACTCATTATAACAGCAAATTACTCAAAGAAGAAATGTCTCCATACCTGTATTCATAGACAACAATACAAAAGTCCATGACTCAGTGCAGTGCTTCTCGTCTGCAGCACACGCTTCCCTGATAAAAAAACACATGTGCATTAAAACAGGAGACCTAGCTTAAATACTGCTGCAGCCCGACAGCATTAGCTCTTATTTTCAGAACAAAATGTGTTAAAACTTTGACTAGAGACTTCATTAAGTTACAAAACTGATGCAGAACAAATTGAACAATATATAAAACTTAACTTAGTCCTCCTTACGAAGAGAGAATTAGAGTTAAACAGCAGAGCAGATCAACTCCTAAGATTGATTTAGTGCAAAAGGTGGGGAAAAGTAACAGGTCTTTTCCTGGTATGACAAGGTGAGCTGGCTCACTGGAAGTGCTGTCACAAATAAAATGTGCTGTTGGCCATGCCTCTTGATGAAACCATCTCAGGGATGTGTTGTCTGGTCAAAAGTGGGTTTTGGGCAATAAAATCCCTGGAAAAGACACCTAGTTGGTACGACAGGGTCAAAGATCATTTTTTTTGAAAAGGAACGAAGGGTAGAATTTACATTTAAATAAACAAATTTATGATGTAGGACGAAAAAAATGAGCTTCCCCTCCTTGACTGACCAGCAGCTGCCACTGCTCTGAAGTTACTATTCAGGAACTTTAGTGGAGCTAAAGGAAAGGAGAAACATTGGTAGCACTTTATAATATGGCCCGTGTCTTACAGTGTAGTTTCCTCAAGTTTTAGGATAACTTTCCGAAAGGTACACATCATTTTGTGGAATCTGTGTAGTACTTACACTTGTGTCTTAAAGTGTGAGTGCTGTTGTCTTACAGTGTAGTTTTCAGTGTCTTAATGTGTAGTTTCCTCAACTGTCAGGGTAACTCTCACACATGTACCATGACATTTTGCAGTATCTATGGGGTTGTTACGCTCCTGTCTTACAGTGTAACTACCCTCTACTTTACCTGTAACTACTGGTCAACATCTGGTGGTTTGATTGTAAAGTGCACACTGTCCTCCCTTCTCTTCCATGCAGGTACCTGGTGCTTAAAGTTATCCTAAAAGTTGAGGAAACTACACTGTAGGAGACGGGAAACTACACTGTAAGACGTGGGCCATATTATAAAGTACTACTGATATTTCTCCTTTCCTTTAGCTCCATTAAAATTCCTTTTTATTTATTTATTTAACCTTTATCAAGAATTCATCATGAAATAAATTCCAAGCCAGCTCAATATCATTAACAAGGGAGATTGGTGTCCAGTCAAACATGGACAGATCATGCAGAAAAGCCTGTTATGAAAATGTTTGAAATCTCCCTTGAGTACAATACATGGTTTAGTTTTGGGAAGTCTGGTACTTCTGATCACTGCAATGGCACAGTGGTCACTAAGATCGTTCCCAAAAACACCAGCATCAGTCTACTTTTGGGGGGCGTATGTTATTATCAGATCTAGGAGAGTTGACCTGGAAGGATATTTAATGTTGGGCTGCGTAGGGCTGTCTATTAGTTGATTTAAATTCAGTGAGTCACAGATAGATTTTAGGCCATCTGAGGCTTATGACAACCAATCAAGATTTAGATCCCCCATCAAGATAAACTCACCAGAATTTAACCCTGTGACAAAGTTATTTAAGGAGTTTAGAGCCTCACTGCAGGCAGAAGGAGGCCTGTAACAACCCATGACTCTAAGGGATTGTCCCTGTTGAAATTCAAGTTTCAATGCCAGGAACTCAAACTGTTTGCTAAGAGATACAGAGGAGAGGAGAGTAGCATGAAATTTGTTTTTTAGATAAATGGCTACACCACCCCCTTTCCTGGGACGATCACAGTGAGAAACATTATAACCACTGATTGCAATATCCTGATCTGAGACAGATTTACTCAACCAAGTCTCAGATAACACAAGAATATCAGTTTCAGTTGCCTGTACCCAGATCTTAACTAAATCAGTTTTAGGAAGCAGACTTCGAACATTTAAGTGCAAGATACCAAGGCCTGATCTGGTTCTAAATTGATCAGGGGTGCTAATATTCTCCAGAGAGGGGCCTGGGTTAAGCTGAACATTGCCTGATAATAAAAGAAGACGTAGGATAAAAGATTTTCGTTTTACATTAGAAGTTGACACCTTCTCATCAGCATTCAAATTTACAAGAGCAATCAATGAAAGTTCTGTGTGAACAATATTGTCCTGCAAGACATATAAACACATCAACGAAGAAGAAGCGTTTTGTTTGTTAATTTTGGCCGACTGCAGGGCAACAGCAAATACAGGGTCAGTTTATCAGCAGCCAATGACCAGCAGGGTTGGGAGGGTTACTTTAAAAATGTAATCCACTACAATTACAAGTTACCTGTTAAAAATGTAATCAGTAACTTACTCTAAGTATCACAATATTAAAATAATGTAACTGATTACTTTTAGTTACTTTTCTGCTCAGTGTATTTTTTTAAGAAAAACAGACAAAGCTAAATTGGTCAGAAGTAAGTGACTTTGATGTTTCTGCTGGAAAATACACAGCACAAAATTAACAATCAATTAACTTATTAATTATGAACTATTCAGCTGTATTCATAAATTAGATCATGGGCTATAACAACAATAATTGCAGCAATAATAACAATTGTTAATTATTGTAATTATAATTATAATTATAACTGTTATAGTTATTAGATGAAAAAAAAATGCCACATGAAAGAATTGTGTAAGGAAGGTATTAAGATGCTCCAAAGTTACCTACACGTTATTTCCCTGCTCTGGAATCTGCATTGCCTGTGTCATGAAATGCACAGGTGCTGACTTTAATTTCAGGTGTGCCAAACATGATCATCTGCCCAAACTGATTTCCTTTGTACTCAGAAGCAGTTAGTCTTTATGGTGTTGTCATTATAGCCCTTCTGGCAGAAATCTTACTATCATCACTAAAAACATGACTTTGTTTCACCCCTCTAAACGTACACAAGAAGAGCTTTTAAGGTGTTAAAAAGAGACTGGATGGTTATAATTTACAGCACAGAGCAGATAAATTAATGCAGAGGATAAGCAAGAAGACATACCAAACATGTACACATCAGGACATCACGTTATGTTAGTGCACGTTTTGACTGTTTGATCCGGATACATGCAGTTGATACGATATTAGATTTATTTAAACAGGGTGATTCAGTTTTTAGGGGACCAACGTTATAGCTTTCTGACACGACACAAGTCAGCATCAACACCTACAGTCCCAAAATGTTTACCAGTAGTAGTTATACAGTACAGTAGTGGCACGAGTAGCAGACTGGTTACTAACAGCTTAGCAAGCTAACGAAGCTGAACTGAAGCTTACAGGACGTTAGCAGTTTGTCTTCTTACCTGCAGATGTTTTTTCAGTCCCTGGATGTTGAAAGTGTTTTGATAGCTGGGAGGCATTATTTGCACTGCACTGTTATGTTGCTCCCTTTTTGTGATTTTAATTCAAAATTTTAGCGCGGTTTCCAGCGAGTGAACGCACTCTTTTCCCCGACAGCGGCCATAGCTTAGACCAGTGGTCCTCAACCTTTCAAAGTCGCGACCCCCAATTTAACGTTCAGTACTGTTTGCGACCCCCCTCCCCCCGGAACGCAATGAAAATTCGCTGTCCGCGGTGCTGAAACAACACCCGATCAATAAAACGTATGTCGGATATACAAATCAGTAACTGATTTTGAGTCAAAAATGCCTGTTTGAGACCAATCACTTGTTGTTCTTTAACGTCCGGTCGAACGCCACATTAATTTTGCGCATTTATATTTTTCCTAAATGATTTGGCGACCCCCAGAAATCATCTCGCGACCCCAATTGGGGTCGGGACCCCAAGGTTGAGAATGGCTGGCTTAGACAGTTGACCGTACGGCTCGTTGCTTTGCGGGTGGTTGCCTCACGTGTTGGTTTGTCGTGGTGTTGCGTCATAAAGTGTTGCAAATGCCTGCTCACTAAGCATGCGTTTGCTGCATCGTAGTATATCCCATTTGATTTTAAAATGTAATCCTGCTAAGTAATCCCCGTTTTTATCAAATATACCAGTAATCTGATTACTCGTTTTTTTTCTGTACTGTAATGGATTACAGTTACCTTTTTTTGTATCCTGATTATGTAACGCCGTTACATGTAATCCGTTACTCCCCAAGCCTTTTTTTTTGGTATGTCTTTTGAAAAGTTAAAGCTGTAATGCATATATGGGCCATTCTCCTGAATCTGTCCAAACTGTGGTCCCACACTAAAAAAATTATGTAACAAAACAATTAAGAATTCAGGCTTTACATATTTACTAAGATTCTGTTATGATCTGTGTAACACACAAGACAGCAAATAGATAGTAATAAGCTAAATATATACAAAATCATCATTTATAGTGTACTTTCTATTGGTAAGTGGTTGTCATAACCCCTAAGCCCTAAATTTCGACCTATGAAAATAAAACTTAAAATAATTTTGTATTTTTTTTCAATGATTTTTTTTTAAATATCTTGTTGATTTCTTTTATACAGCATTGAAAAGATTTGGATGTATTGTGGGTTTATTTTTTTTATTTAAAAAGATCATTCAAAAAATGCTGTCCCACGCTTTCATGTCATGGATACATGTCACAGATAGTTTTACCTCATAGGTTGAGCCTGTTTTTAGCCACACCCCTGCATTTTTGATCAGGCAGAGACTCAGCATCCCTCTACCTCATGGCATCATGGTGAGTAGTTACCTCTCATCATTTTGGAGTTAACGTGTTCCAAAATCTGAAAATCTGTCTGGAACATTTTTAATTGTCACTACCAAACACATATTCTCTGTAATTAGGTAAACTTTTGGAGGTTTAATGCAACACATTTTGTTTTTATGGGTGTACACCTGTTCAAACATCCATTTGCTGGCCATGTGCTTAGTAGCATTTTTTAGTTATTAGCTAAAATTAGCTAAAATTGTCACAACCGAAACAGATGGTAGAGTTTCGGTTGTGACAACATGTAATGGTCCACTCACTTAAGTCAATGTTTGATCATTATTACCTCTTAAAACATGTAGATAATGCTGATTCATGTTTTATATTATAAAGCATCAGGAGAAAGCAACAGGGAGAAATGAAAAAAACACCAATATGGCAAAACAAAATATTTGAAAAACTAGACTTTTAGCCCAAGGGTGTCGACCACGTTATTCTTAAGAAGTTGTTTGTTTTGTTTTAAGTTCATTAAAGTTCTTGCATAACACTTTCTGGTGTGTGTATTTTTTTAAAAAAAGATGTTTTAAAGGGACTGTGAGGAGTTTCTAAGTAATTACAAAAAGTCTCCCTTTTAGATATCTGCCTGATGGAAATACACACTTTAAGATGAGTTTTATAGCATCTAAATAGGTTATCTATAAATGCTATTCCTGAGCTTCATGGTCGGGTTGGACAGGGCTGGACTGGCCTGGATACTCAACTTCAGGAACAAGACAAATAAAACTAGAGCAAATTTATATTATTCAGACACGTCTTAGAGCACCGCGCTGTAAGTAGACATATATAGCCGGCTACAAAACTACAATACTAAGTTTTCCAAAAATTGCTTGTTGTCACACATCAAAAACTACCGCTACATAACTAGAAAGAGATACATTACCTCGTGGCTTTGCATCCTGTAAGTTGTTGAAAAAAGAAGTTGTAAAGCAATGCAGAGTTCTGAGGAAGGTCCGAGCTGCATTTATTAGCATCACAACAAACACACACTTTGGCTTGTGGTGTGTTCCAGTTGTAGTCGGAAGTTGGAATTTCTGAGTTCTGAGTAGGAGACTACAACTGGAACGTCCCCCGAAGTCGGAATTTCCTACTGGGAACTCGGTGAAACCTCTCCACCCCTGAGTTGACAATGGAAGATGGATGCCCCCAGTGTGAACAGTTATTTAGCTCCTGTAATAATCCATTTATTGTCACTTCTGACTGGGGTGTGTCGCTCTAGATCAGCTGTATACATAGTATTGTTAGACTTATATTTACAAAAATGTTGCCATAGTGATAATCACATTCTTCATACAACAACACAGGGCGTGATAACAACAGCTAACGATAGCCTGGTAGATCGGCATATTTTTTTCCGACTTTGTAACTGGAACGCCGATAAGTCAGAGATGATGTCACTCCCAGTTCAGAGGTTACATGAACGCAGCGTTACGACAGTCGCCGCGCGTGCTCATGGGTAGCAGAGTCTTTATGTCGCCGGTAATAGATTCTCCTCGTAGCAGCTTTAAGTAATGTTACAGTAGATGCGTCGTGATGTTTGAGTAGGCTAATGCTAGCCTTCAAAGTAAATGTCATTTGATGGATTATAAACATTGGTGTTCATAATATTCCCAATGTAAGACATGTTTGAAGTTAATATTAAGCAATAAGGTGGAGGGAATATAATACAACCTTGCAAACAAAAAAACAGTGGTCACTACCAAAATAGTGCAGTCACAACCGAAACACTGGGTGTTTTGTAAAAAATAAAATATATTGAGTCATCAACTAACATTTTATGATGACTATTCTTTAAATGTATGTTCAATTTCATAACTCATTAACTCTGAGATCTATATAATCAGTGGAATTCATTTTACAAGAAAAGATTGGATTTTGATTTTGATGAGTCTTAGAAATTGAACTTTGAAAAATGTTTAAAATATCATTTTTAATGATTTTGTTGTAAAACCCTTCAAGAAAAATGTGTAAAAATATTCTTTAGATGGGGCATGGAAGTACAATATGAACAGATGAATATAATACCTTTTATTGCAGTGTGTTGCTATGTTTCTGTTGTGACACATTTTGGGAGTGGAAAAAACTTTTCAAGAACAGGCAGAAATTAAAATATGAATATTGACTGCATTATAAAAGATATATGTACCTTAGATATGGTACAACATATGTATGGACAAAGTTTTGGGAAAAAAAAAAAAACTTGAAAAATAAAATTCCAACTCTGCACGTTGGACAAATTCGGTAGAATGGCCCACGAGTTAAAATATGAATTCTATGTTTGAGGAGAAATTATAAAAAGGGTTTTGCTCCAAATTAGAGATAATTTGGTGTCTTTGTTGATACTGTGGCTAAAATATGCACATTTATATTTTTCATTGTATTAAATTGTGTCTTTTTGTTATGAGATCAGAGCCGACTGAGGCATGATCAGAGGGAAGCGTGTGCTGCAGACGACAAACACTGCACTGAGTCATGGACTTTTGTACTTTTATTTATGAATACAGCTGTTTGGAGCATGATACCAGAGTGGACGAGTCAAAGTAAAGAAACAGAACCAACATCCCGTCTCCTGAGTGGTCTATCGATATTAACCCAGAACGCCACGCAGAGGACACACCCACGCATGGGTTACACAGACATCATGTGGTTTGATTTCACCACTAAAAGTAAACAAAGTTAGAACATTAGATCGATAGTTAGATGTTCTTTTGATCCCAACATGGTAAATTGAGGAAAAGTTGAGCATTTTGTTTGTTAATTTTGGCAGACTGTAGGGCAACAGCAAATACAGGGTCAGTTTATCAGCAGCCAATGACCAGGTATGGGTCACAGACCTGGAGGAAACTAAAGGTGGATGGAAGGCATGACTATGGGTGCATCCGAATAGTCCTTTTTTGATAAGGAACCTTCCTTACTGAAGAACTGATCCGGAAGTATTTAAGCGTCAGCCATGATAAGTGCTGTTCGAATTCTCCAAAAGTTAAGTAAAGGAGGGTCGTTGCTTCCTTTATTACCTCCTTTAGCTTAGGAAACACTGAACCATCCTTTCCGAAAGGAGAGAAGAAAAGAACGCCCCATAATGCACTGCGGTAGGTGACGTTCGTGTATCAGCATCGTACGGAAACTTAAGGGAGAAAAGGACGAGTTTTGTGGGACTATCAAGATATGTGGGATATATAAATCAATTATAATATAATATATTAATATATAATATTATTAATATTATATATTAGTTATCGTATTTCTATCAAACTTCATTTATGAAATAAATCATGCCTATAACAAGACAGAACAATGGGGTCTCTAATAACGTTTATTAAAAAAACAATCAGTGAAAGAAGGACAAATGAGGTATTTTACAATACTTAAAATATAGTAGCATTGTTTAACAATGTGTGTGATGATATATGTGAATGAAACAGGGATAAAAGTCTTTCTGACACATTTTTATGTTTTATCAGACTTCAGGTTTTTTTCCCGTGTGCTGTCACAGATGTGAACATTTATAGGAGCTCTCACCTAACCTCACAGCTGTGTGCAGGAAACACACACTGCATGACCAACGGACAAACACCATCACAGGTCTGATCATGGATTGTTAATGTTAACAGGTAAAGCTGACACAAAACAACTCTGTGAGGTAGAGCACATGACAAGACGCTTCTTGTAGTCCATTTTCAGAGCACTATAGTTCGTCGTGGTTTACCCATGTCACTAGAAATCCTCGTCACATAAGTATGACACCAAAGTGAAAGTGCAGTCGAATTCCCCTTTTACCCCAGTTCTCCTTTCCTTTCCTCTTATTCCTTCCTTTCCTTGACCCTGTGACGTTTTTTATCGGGGTTAAGGTAAAGTGGATAGGAAAGGACTTAGGAAGGACTATTTGGATCCACCTTTCGCCTCCCACTACCATTGTTTGATGACACAGACCCATAAGAAACAAGTGAAAATACAAGAAACAGCGCCAAAATGAGCTTCATTGTTTCTATCTCTAAAACTATTGATACAGAAAGCACAAAACAACAACACGTTTGAAACACAGCTAGGTACAGAAGGCTAGCAGCTGGGGCCTGGGCCTGGTCTGGCCTGGTAGGTGGATCGGCTGAAGCAGGGCCTGGGTCTGGGCCTGGTAGGTGGATTACTGAATAGTAACTTCAGAGAGCTCAACAACATTAAAGACATGGTAGTTCATGTAAACAGAATAATAGAATAATAGAAGCTTAATTGTCATGTCATCAAAAACAGTGTATTTACACACCAAATTTAAGGTGCTTCTCTGGACAGTGCTTAAAAGAGAAATAGTAAATAAACAGCACACATATATTAGTATGACCATGACAAATGATCATGGATGACCTGCTGCTGTGGACCTGCTCCACTCCATGTGCTCTATCCTGCATCAACCATCAACAGAAATGACACCATTTAACATGAACTATTATTTTTCAGACCAGTTCAATTTAATGGTAGTCCATGCTGCTATATTTATCAACATCCATTCCTCTACACATTATATTCACTGCAGATGTTAACATTAAAATTAGGATGATCTCTCTATCCATGGTTGTCTAGATTATCCATCCATCTTAGACATCTTTATAATCATAGGGACACTTTGAAAATGAGAGGACACATTTCAGAGGACTATAATCCCAAATACATTTATATTCAGCAAAGACATGATGTGGACAGATTTATGGTCTGGGTCTCCATGGGTTTGTCTCTGTCATAAATTCTTATTTTTACTTCCTTTGTCTCTGCCTGGATGGATCCATCTCTGGGTGTTTGTATGAGTATGTACAAATAAATATCTATTTGTGCATGTTTATATGCAAACACGTGTCTATAAATGAAGAGTTTGTCTTCAGCCTGCTCTGTTGTAAGGTGTCTTGAGATAACACCTGTTATGAAGTGGGGATATAAAAGTAAAGATTGATTGATTGATCATGAAATTTGACCAAAATTCAACAGTGTGAGCTATTTTTTTAATGGGAAAGAATTAAGACTGTAGGGGCTGCTCTGAATTTTTATTCTGATTAAATGTTTGTCACATTTAAGCAGAATAAAACATAAAACACTTTTTAAAACAGACTGGAAAAGTGTCATTTTTAAAAAACGCCACTGTTATATTTCTCTGGATATCTTATCTATGTCAGGCCCTTGTCCATAAACCACAGAGAAGGATGTGTGTGGATACTGCCATAGATCCATGTCTCTTTTTGCCTTTCTTTATGGACTAAATACACCCAGAGCTCATCATGCTCAGATGTAACATTTATCCTGATCCTGATGCTGAAAAGTGGTGGACATCATATCTCCAAGAAATGTGGAGAGTCTTCTTAAATAAAGGGGATAAATATTTAAAAATGTGCAGATGTAGCAGATGATAAAGTTGCAGCATGTGAATTTCACCTAAACACGTATTTCTGGCCCTATTTTGCACTTTTTGTTGTTAAGGTTCATTTCCTACCTGTAGAGATTCAGTGTGTGAGACATCAGTGTGTGTGCATTACATGCACGCTGTGAGCTCTGATCAGAGCCGACTGAGGCATGATCAGAGGTAGATAATATTCAACAACGCTCTGCTGATAAACGTTTCTAAAATGTGTTATTTGAGATTTAATTGCCTTTGAATTGCAGTTTTAAGTTTTATATATTGTTCAGTTTGTTCTGCATCAGTTTTGTAACTTAATGAAGTCTCTAGTCAAAGTCTTAACACATTTTGTTCTGAAAATAAGAGCTAATGCTGTCGGGCTGCAGCAGCATTTAAGCTAGGTCTCCCGTTTTAATGCACGTGTTTGTTTTTTATCAGGGAAGCGTGTGCTGCAGACGAGAAGCACTGCACTGAGTCATGGACTTTTGTATTTTTGTCTATGAATACAGGTGTGGAGACATTTCTTCTTTGAGTAATTTGCTGTTATAATGAGTTTAATGTTGAGGCAGCTGAACTTCATAATGTGTTTTTTTATGTATTCTGAAAAGTTAAAGCTTTAATGCAAATATACATGAGTTAAAATATGAATTCTATGTTTGAGGAGAAATCATAAAAAGGGTTTTGCTCCAAATTAGAGATAATTTGGTGTCTTTGTTGATACTATGGCTAAAATATGCACATTTATATTTTTCATTGTATTATATTGTGAGCCGACTGAGGCATGATCAGAGGGAAGCGTGTGCTGCAGACGACAAACACTGCACTGAGTCATGGACTTTTGTATTTTACTTATGAATACAGCTGTTTGGAGCATGATACCAGAGTGGCCGAGTCAAAGTAAAGAAACAGAGCCAACATCCCGTCTCCTGAGTGGTCTATCGATATTAACCCAGAACACAACATTTTGATTTCACCACTAAAAGTAAATGAAGTTAGATCATCAGATCGATAGTTAGATGTACTTTTGATCCCAAGACGGTAAATTGAGGAAAAGTTATTGGAAGAGAAAATGTATCTTTGAACCTTGGCTACTCGGGCTGAACAGTGGGGAAAGTCAACAAGTGGCCCTCTTTTTCCAGAGCCCTGATTGGTCCGTGCTGTGTTTGATTGACCTCAGTCTGTTCTGGTCTCTGGTCTCTTACCATAAGCATGAAATGGGTGAGGGACACTCACAGGAAGTCTATGACAGGGTGGCTGCTTCCATGTAAGACATTACTCCGTGACACCAGGACCTCCTACCAGACATGGGCATAGAAATTTAAGGAGTCAGGGAACACGTGGATATACACCGAGTCAAGGTCTAATCATTTCTGCTGATGAGTTTGTCATATCACAAATTCAGAGCTAAACTGTGATGTCATTTTCCACATGTTTGGTAAAGATGATCCCTGTGGTGCAGACCTACATGAAACAGTCACTGCAGGTCGGTCCTGGCCTTATTCTCCTTTCTTTATATACACAACCTCTCTTTTCACTGTTATGCAGATGATCTGCAAATCTATCTGCCAGTGAAGCCCAACAGTTACAGTGCACAGAATTATTTGTTTTCTTGTTTTGCAGAAATCAAGCAGTGCTTTGCCAATATGTTCTTTATCTCAACGATAGTAAAACAGAGTGCATCATGTTTGGAGACACAGGGTTCCTGGCTTTGGAGCCTTGTTTCCAACACTTAGTCGAAATGTCAGAAATCTGGGAGTGATTCTCGACTCAGACCTTCAGTTCAACAAACTAACAGACAGTGTTGTTAGGAAAGTTTTGTCCAGCTTCGTCTCCTGGCCAAAGTCAAAATGATTTTAAGTCACCACCACCTTGAAATAGCCATCCATGCTCTTATAAGCTCAAAACTTGACTGTAATGCTCTTTATGTTGGTGTCTCCCAGGCTTCTCTTGGTCGCCTCCAGCTGGTGCAAAACGCTGCGGCCCGTCTTTTAACCAGCACGAACAGACGAGAGCTCATCACTCCTGTTCTTAAATCCCTTCATTGGCGTCCTGTCCAGTACAGGATTGATTTTAAAATGTTAATGTTTGTTTTTAAAGCTCTTAATGGTCTCAACCCAGTGTACTTAACTGAGCTTTTAACTGTTCAGGGGCCTGGTAGAGCGCTGACGACGTCAAACCAACTTTTGCTGAAGTGCCCAGATCAAAATACAGACACTGGGGTGATCAAGCCTTTTCCATCACTGCTCCAGGCTTTGGAATAAGCTCCCTGTTGAAATGCTTCTCATTTCTGACCCGGGCCTTTTCAAATCTAGACTGAAGACATATTTATTCAGGATGGCTTTAAATACCCAGTAGTGTGGTGACACTTTACTTTTACTCTGTGTTACTTTATTTTATTGTATTTTATTGTTTTTACTTTTCTCATTGCTTTTATTGCTGTTACTCCTTTAATTTATTTTAATTGTGTTATTTATTGCTTTTTACTTCCACCTATTGTAAAGCACTTTGGTTCACTCAAAGGGTTGTTGTAAAGGGCTGTATAGATAAAGAACATTTACATTTTACATGTACATGTCCATGTGTGAGTGCAGCAATAGGACAGCAGGGGTCAGTAAGTCCATGTCTCTGCTGGAAGATCCCGTCTCCAAGGACAAACATGGATGTGATCCAGTCACAAGCAAAGACATCATGATGTGGAAGGACTAAACTAAAACAGGTAAACTAAAACATTAGAGCAACATAAAGGCCAATAACTCCCTCCAATCCTCTTTCAGAGTTTCTTAGAATTTTTCAGAGATGGAAATTAATGCAGCATAGGTGCTGATCATTTGCTGCATAGCTACAATAAAAACTTCTGTTTTTAGCACGTGTCATGGCTCACCCAAACTGGACTGGAGGAAAACCGTTGAGCCCCACCACAACATTCAGAGTCACTGGTCTATGGTTCTAACAAGACCTGGACTGAGCAGCTGGAGTCCACATGAGGCCCTGATATCACCTTAATGCAGAAGGACACTCAGATTAAAATCCAAAAACAATCTTTTAAAAGAGAACCTGACTAAATTTGACAAAATAAAACAGTAATAATGTCAAGAAACTAAAGCTGTAGTTTCAATAACAGTCTCTAGGAACATCTCCTTTATGCATTTGTCAAGACAGAAATAGAATAAGAAAACATTTTTTGGTATCTAATAAATGCTGTGGCATGAAGAATTAGCAGAAACTGGGTTGAATTCTGTGTTTAGCTCAAAGGATTAAGTTTTATTAATTACACTTTAGTTACACACAATGTATGGCTGTTCAAAATAAGACTGCTGCTGTTATACAACTATTTTGACAAAAACATTGAAGAAATGCACAGACCTTGTTTGAAGTCTCTTCCATGAACTTTCTCCATCTCCCCTCTGGATCTCTGGAGATCAGCTACAGTGATCTTTGGGTTCTTCTTTACCTCTCTCACCAAGGCTCTTCTCCCCGATTGACGTCCAGCTCTAAGAAGAGTTCCTGTTGTCCCAAACTTCTTCCATTTAAGGATTATGGAGGCCACTGTGCTCTGAGGAACCTTAAGAGCAGCAGAAACTCTTTTGTAGCCTTGTCCTGATCTGAGCCTTTCCACAGTTCTGTTTCTGAGTTCTTCAGGCAGCTCCTTCGACCTCATGCTTCTCATTTCTTCTGACATGCTCTGTGAGCTGAAAGGTCTTATAGAGACAGGTGTGAGCTTTTCCTAATCAAGTCCAATCAATACAATTAAACACAGCTGGACTCCAATGAAGGTGTTAACGCATCTCAAGGATGATCAGAAGAACTGGACAATGCCTCAGTTTAAAACAAGTGTCACAGTAAAGGGTCTGAATACTTATGACCATGTGATATTTCAGTTTTTCTTTTTAAATAAGTTTTCAAAAAATGTCTTAAATTCTGTTGTTTTTTGTCAATATGAGTTGCTTTGTTTAAATTAATGAGGACAAAAATGAATTCAAAGGATTTTAGGAAATGGCTCCAATATTACAAAATATGAAAAATTTAATGGGGTCTGAATACTTTCTGTACCCACTGTATGATTGCGCAGTTTTCCCAGGTACAAACATTCCTTTTCCTGATGGTGACCCACTAACCATGCCCTGCAAATGTTTTTATTATTATATTATTGCCCAGACAGTCCAGACAATGTGTCCTGGATACAGTGTAGACTTTCTAATAGAGCATGACATGGGAGTGGATTTTCATTCCTGTCCCGTCCCACTCCAGTAGAATGACTCCCACTCCCGTCCCGCTCCCACTCAAATTTACTCCCACTCCTGTCTCGTTTCATTTGAATAAACGTGTGAAATGTAAACACCATGGTGCAAGAAAGGCTTTATCCACATTTTACACAAAGCAGCCGATGTGTGAGCCTAATGTTCCCTAAAAATGTGAGCTGCTGTAATGTCAGTAGTGTCTCTTATATCTCTGTTGTTTCATTTTCTTCACTGTGCAAAGAAACATTTGACTCATCATTCAAAATAATTCTAAGCTGGACATATTGAAATCACAGAAAATATTGAACACTATCATGGGGCAGTTCTTTCAGGTTTTCCATCTGTTATCTGTCCTGATTTATCTGTGTTGTTTGTGTTTATGTCAAAAACTGTGAGGCTGCTACACTTGACAGATCTGTTCAGGATAACACGTAAGATAAGTTTAGACAAATTAATTATCCCAAAGGGCCTAAACCCAGACCATATATACATTTACAAACAGCAAACGTACAATAAATAATAATAATAATAATAATAAAAGTCAGTAGGTGACAGAGATGCTCGTTGACACATACCGGCCCTCACAGAAAAGATGCACATTAACAAAATGCATGTTTTATGACGTTTGTATCTTCTGATCTAACCAAGCTAAAATAAGGACAGAAAGTAGTGAATTGTACATCCTTATCTCAGGCCTTTACATTTTTTCTAGCCTATATAAATGCTCAGAGAGGGGGGTTTAAGTGTTTAGAGCAGAATAAACACATTATTTGTGAACACAAAGTAGCCGCAATAAAACAATTAAAAACTCCTATCATTCTGAGCCTGGGAGGATGTGACAGTTTTCTTTTTCATTCATGTACATATTTATGTTACATTGATGTGAAAGGGAATGTACCGCGGTCGAGCGCCCTGGAGTTTACATTATCTTCCTTAATTCAGTTTCTCCTGTGCGCTCGGACCGGCATATCCAGCTGTGACGCCGTCATCACTAAAAGACGTCCCTTTCTCTTGAAACAAATCTCATCGTTTCTCCTCTCCTCTCTTCATTTCCCTGCGTCTTTAGCATGGAGGAAGCGAGGATGAAACTTTGGAGCTTTGAGATGCAGCTCATGTTGTTTTGCTGTGTGTGTTGCCCATTGCTGGCAGCTCAGTCTCCTTTCACTTCCGGTGGTGGCAGGAAGTAAAACCACTTTTGTTGTTCTTCTGTACTGCTAGCATGGTCAAGAGTGTTGGCTTTTATTGAGGCATGACTAAAACAATGGATGCATCTGTTCATCTGGTTGTTTAACGAGGCTGAAAATGATCATCTATTAATGTCATTCCTGCTCCCGCCCGCTCCCGTTGCTTTTTTTTCCAGTCCCGTCCCGATCATGGGATTGATCAAAAAATGACTCCCATCCTGTGGGATTCCCGTGGGTCTCACGTGACCCATGGGAATTCCCGAAAAATGTAATCTTCTAATTTCTAAGAATTTTCAGGGCACTTACCATTTAAAGGATGTTGTTATGTTTAATCCTGACCTGCTGCCATTTCTGCTTTGACCAAGTCATGTTTAATCAGCACCCACTCTTGTTTTTTGTGTAATAAAACAAAGATTGTGTAATCTTTGTAGGTTCAGTGTAATTCAGGTCATCAACCTTCAGCAGGCTGAATAAACACAGGAGCTACAGACCAACTGTACAGAAGACGACTGTGAGAATGGAGATGACAGTGTGTTTCCTGCTGCTGCTCCTCTGCTCTCCCTCCACGGCTCAGCTTCAGAGCCACACTGACAACCACTTTACTGCTTCTGGAGAGCAAACTGAGCGCCAGAGAAGAGAAACAGATGATGCTTCCAACCAGGAACAGACAAGTCCACCAGACATCCATGCTGTTCTAAAAGAGCTGAGCGCCTCTGTGGCTGAACAGAAGGTGCAGATGAGTCACTTACAGAGAAAGAATGAAGGTACAGTGGAGTCATGCTGCACCTGCTCACAGGAAAAGATCATGGTGCCAAGTAAAATTAACTAAATATTTGTCAGTCTGATTTATAGAACAAGAAACCAAACTGGAGTCACAGAGAGCAGAGGTTGAGAGGCAGAAGGTGGAGGTGGAGGAGCTAAAGCAACAGCTTGAAGGTATTTGATTCACAACTACAGGAATCTATTACATTTGACCACAAAAACACACTCCATAAGCTGATGAAACATGGTAGTTCATTGGAGTGATTTTTCAATGTGTTCAATGTTTGTTTAAAAATGCTGAATTGTAAGATACAGTTTATTTTTCACAAGGAAAGAACACATGTCATTTGATCTGAATATGTTGATGGTTTAATATGAAACATGTTTTATTTCCCAGAGCACACCTCTTTAGAGACACTGAAGATGTTGTACTTTTTGTTAATTAAATACACATGTGGTAAGAATTCTTGGTACCCTTGTGTAAAATAAAAGAAAAAACCCACATGCTCACTGAAATAACTTGAAACTGACAAAAGTAATCATGAATTAAAAAATTACTTAGAATCAACTGATGAAATTTGACATTGCTTTTTAATTGTTGTTCCACAGAATTATTTTAAAAAACAAATGAAACTTGCCTTGGCAAAATGATAGTTCCCCTGAGAAATATTGAAAATGGTGTGACCATAGGGACGTGTTAAACTAAGGTGTGTCCTCTAATTATAATCACAGGTGTCTTCAAGCTTGTTAACAGTCAGTCTGCCTATTTAAAGGCTGAAAAGTGGTCACTGTGCTGTTTGGTATCATGGTGTGTACCACACTGAACATGGACCACAGAAAGCTAAGGAGAGAGCTGTCTCAGGAGATTAGAAATAAAATGATAGACAAGCATGTTAAAGGTAAAGGCTATAAGACCATCTCCAAGCAGCTTGATGATAAAAAAGTGAGACTGGAATTTTCAAAAAATGCATATTAACAAGCCACAAAGCTTCTGGGAGAATGTCCTTTGGACAGATGAGACAAAACTGGAGCTTTTTGGTAAGTCACATCCGCTCTATGTTCACAGACACAAAAATGAAGCATACCAAGAAAAGAACACTGTACCTACTCAGGGAACCCTCCCATTTCAGTATTCTAAATAGGTCATTTTGGGTATACTTTGCGTCAAGGGGGACCCCAATTGAAATGGGGCGACTTTTTTTTAAAGGTGATTTAGGGCTACTTTTCCAAATTTCCCCCAAAATGAAGTCAATTTGGGGGAAAACAGGAAAGTTTGGGCACCCTTGCTTGTGCCACCATTATAACTCCTCTGGATAACTTTTTGAAGGGCCACGCCCCCTGGGGTGCTGATATTGACTTAAGGTCATTTTGGGGGATTTTATGTTAAATGATGCAAATTGGTCAGTCCTGGCCACGCCCCATTCAATTTGGGGGAAGCCATTTCACTTTGGGGGACCTTTTACCAGAAGTTGCTCCTGATTGCTCGGGGTGACTTCTGGCCCCGCCCCCAGACAATTTTGGGGACTTTTTTTTACTTTCGGGGACTTTTTTTCCCCAAAACTTACCGGAATGCTCCCAGATTGGAGAAGGGTGTGAGCGAAGGACTGACGGACACAATCTCGGGCTTTTTTTCCCACTTTGGAGCACTTTGGCCCAAAATGTCTCGAAGAGGTCTCAAAGCCCCCAGGTCGCCTTCTGGAGGGTGGCTGGGAGCCTCCCGGCACTTTGGAGAAAAAGGTTTCCCAAAGTGAACAAAATGACATTGAAAACCTTTTGCAACCATGCCCGAGAATGTAGTTTCATTTCAGGGCACTTTTTGATCTGTAAAAGTAACCCAAATTTAAATAAGGCTTCTGAATCCCAAGGCCAAGAAAAGTTCACTTTTTATTATTTAAAAATCAATGCATTGACCTAGGAGGCTCCAGTTTTACTATGTTTACCGTGACTTCACCCACGATGCCCACGATGAATATACTTCAATTTCAGCCTCCTAGGTCAAAGCATTGATTTTTAATTTAAAAAAAAGGGATTTAATGAAGGCCCCATATGTGCTTTTCCCTGACCTTTGCCCCTTGGAAACGCCGTACGTCCACCATCTTTGGCACCAGGGGCGGCTGGCCCATAGTGGGCGATAGTGCATCGCCCTCCTTAATCCACGTGAAAAAAATGAAGAGAAAAGAGTTTATAGTGCCTTGATTGTTCCTGTCTAAGTCTTCATATTATTGTTTAATCAGCAGCCCGACTATCGCTGCGATGTCACTGTCCAACCAGCGGCCCGCCCCTTGGGGCGATTTCAGTCAGACTCGAACGCCCCAGGCGCTCTCATAGACTGACATGGAGAGACTCTTTTTTTCAAATTTTGGACCTCACAGTGCATTTCTATGGGCTCAGGGAGGGCTTGCCCCAGCGTGATAACGTCATACGCACTGACGCCTGCTCGGACCAGACGCACAGCGTGCGCATGCGAGAGAGATGATTCAAAGTTAACGTGAGTGATTTATCGGTGGATTATCAGTATTTTAGGAGTAAATAGTGTACAAGTATTGCAAATAATAGCATTAGTTTAGCTCTGGGGTGTTTCCTTGTTGTTCTTTTGGCTAATTTTTACCGTGTTTTGCCGTATATTCGCCGTTACGTGCACATGTTAACATACACTCTAAAACCAAGGATGGGTATAAAAGCAAATTCCAGTTGAGGATCGATAAAAACTCCCTAAAAGAACAATAAAATAGAGCATATTGAGAAATGACAGAG
Source organism: Scarus forsteni (assembly GCA_036419115.1). Taxonomy (NCBI): domain Eukaryota; kingdom Metazoa; phylum Chordata; class Actinopteri; order Labriformes; family Labridae; genus Scarus; species Scarus forsteni. Next base: position 852,660 of record JAZDUH010000069.1, read on the forward strand.
GGAGGAAGGGGAGAAGCAGTGCACTGTGCAGAAAAATCCCTCCATGGATGTGAGGACAGCAAACTTAGACTCTGTCTTCATCTGGACAGGAACTGCTTTATTGACAACTTACTGTCAATAAAAAAACCTGGACATGGTCTAATATAACAAACTAACATGGAAACTAACTGTAGTTGGCCAACAGAATGTTTGAGCGTATGCTAATATTTTTTTATCATCTCAAAAACATGTGTACATGTTCATTTACAATTTTTATGAAGAGAAACCTGTTGAAAATTCATATCAGTTTTCTTTTCTTGTAATTACACACTTAGCATTTATTAGATAATTCTGCCAAATACTTGCCAGTCTTGTTTACATTTATTTGTTATGAACATAGGGTGAATAAAATTTGTCGAAAGAACATTTCCATGGACATTTAAGACATTTTTTGACAAAGAAAGACCAGGCTGTTATAATTACAGTATTCAAAGAATTATTTGGGACCACCTAATAAGTAAGTTTGAACTGTGGAACCAAATGTATAGCATTTTAGACATTAACTTGATTTAGCTTTACAAAAATACTGTACAGTTATGCGCATGTTATGTCTGGTGTTGCCATCAACAGGGAAAATAAATCAAACAATGTAACTATGACACTGTAAAGTAAGCTATCTGACTTAAATTATTATTAGCTATTTAAGGGGTGATCGTAGCCAGTACCACGTCTGTTGCCCCCCCTGAAAAAATTTTCAGGAGCCGCCACTGTTTGGCACACTGATTCTACATGTAATCATGATGAACATACTCTAATTCCAGCCTCCTATGTCAAATCATTGATTTTTTATTAATTAAATGGACTGACTTTAGGCCTTATTTCATTTTGGGCTACCTCATCTCATTTTTGGATACCCTCAAAAGCTGTCTGTTTTTGGGCCTCACGAGGCCCCCAGGGGCCCGAGAGATCCCAAATTTTGCACACAGGTCAGGCTGGGGCCCCTCTACAAGACTGCGAAAAAAGCAAGTTCCCAAGTCTTTTACTTTTCTTAATCGGTTGGCCAGTTTTCAAAATCACACAGGGTGTTGGACTTTGTACCTCCAACACCCTCTGACAGAGTTGGGCAGTTTGGAGGAAATTGGGTTCTAGAAGTCCAGCGGAGCTGAAATTTTTATATGTTGTAGAGGGTCCAGATACGAGCGGAGCGGCATCACCATGTCTTGATTGGCCTTGTACTTTTCGAGGGGCGGGCCTCCAAAATTTGCATTTTTCAAACTCCAGCGGCTCGCAGTTGCCACAAAAATGGGCCAAACAATTTGAAACTTGAGGTCTGAGCTTCACTTTAGACAAGGATCATGATGCAAAAAGCCCCGAGTTTGTAACTGGTCGAGAAAGCTAAGTAGCTTTCTGATTGGCCGAATGAGATGGGACTAAAACAGTCATGTAAAGCACGTGGAGTTATGCACTATATTCAAAAATCAAAGCAATATCTTTAAAATAAGTATGTTTATTAACAATATTAAAAAGGGAAGAAAAAAGGGCGGGAATTCTTGTTTAAATTTGGGTTACGTTCATGGATCAAAAAGTACACCATATTGAATTAAGGGTCTGGGGCAACTTTTTCCTGATTTTTGCCACTTGGAAATGTTGCACGTCTACAATCTTCAGCACACTGATTCTACATGTTCCCATGATGAACATCCTCTAATTTTAGCTTCCTAGGTCAAAGCATTGATTTTTAATGAATTAAAAGGGATTTTTCTTGTAGTTGACCTTTGGCACAGATTCGTGACCTTACACACTTAGGAAGGTTGCAGCTAAACCATCTTCGACACACTGGTATGACGTGTTTTCAGGATGAACATACTTTACTTTTGGCCTCCGGGGTGAAACCGTTGATTTTTAATGAATTAAAAGGGATTTAATGAGGTAGGTCGCACATGTGCTTATCCCTGTCATGTGCTCCAAAGTGCGGACATTTGCAGCTCGCTGTTGCCACAAAAATGGGCCAAACGATTTGAAACTTGAGGTCTGAGCCTCATTTTTGACAAGGATTATGCTGCAAAAAGCCCCGGTGTGTAACTGGTCTGGAAAGCTAAGCAGCTTTCTGATTGGCCAGGAATCTTATTTAAATTTGCGTTAATTTAATGATCAAAAAGTCACCCATATTGAATGACCTTTGAATAAATTGATTAATTGGTTAAGGGGCGGAGCCAGGCACGGATGAGAGAGGAACCGTTAGTCCGCTTGCTCATTCTGCGTGCGAGGACGGTTGGAGAAGCATCTGCAGCAGAGTTTGGAGCGGATTCACTTTGTAAGTAACAATTCTTCTATATAATTTTAATTATTTAAATGTGTTTAATCTGCTATATCTCTACGCCTTTCACTGGTGAATGCTTCGTGCTGCAGCCATGCGCCTTCGGTGAGTTTAATCATGAAAAACATGTCATTAAACGGTAATTAATCTGCCAAATCTTGTCATTATTAGCAAGTATGAGCTTTATTAATGAGGATGCTACTGTTTTATGACGGAATCTGTGGTGCTTTTTATTTATAAAAGCTAAAATGCTACGTTAAATGCTCTGCTAATGACTCGCTTCCGCCGTGCGCCTTCGGTGAGTTTTATCATGAAAAACACGTCATTAAATGGTTATTAATTAGGGATGGGTACCTTTCACATTTGAACTGATACCATACCGATGTCCGGTACCTGGGAAATCGGTATCGGTACGCAACGGTACCAATTTTCGGTACTTTCGCGTGTGTTTAAGATCTCAAATTTTTTCAGTGTTTTTTCAATTCTCTCAGCCATGTTTGCTTTGTTGACTGAGCCCGCGGCTACTGACGTTATTATGCTATTGCTGTGCTGCGTTCAAGTCCGGTATGGAAATTCACCTACTCTACCCAATAGTATGTCTGCTTCTTTCACTCCCTCACAGTCACAAGGATGCCTTTAGGTACCTAAACATGGTACCTTTTGATTTTACGTGAACCGATACTCGGTAGTACCTGCAGAATTCAGTCGGTACCTCTTGAAGTACCTAATTCGGTACCCATCCCTATTATTAATCTGCTAAATCTCGACATTATTAACAAGTATGAGCTTTATTAATTAGGATACTACTGTATTATGACGGAATCTGTGGTGCTTTTTATTTATAAAAGCTAAAATGCTACGTTTAAAGCTCCGTTGATGATGTGCTGCAGCCGTGCGCGTTCAGTGAGTTTAATCATGAAAAACATGTCATTAAACGGTTATTAATCTGCTAAATCCCGACATTATTAACATTTTAAAGATTGTAAATAATTACAGAAATTATTATTTTTATTTATTTTTATTTTTTTTAATGCTGAAATGGGAAGTTTAAGTGTCCATTGAACACATGCTGCATCTGTGTGCCCTGGTGATTTTATTGTTTTTTCTTTATTCCTTTCAGAGCATGACGAAAACAAAGGATATAGGAGAGTGCCCCCTTTGCCTCAAGAGGCTCCAAGGTGTTGCGAAGCATCTTAAAAATTACCACTCTGTGGAAAACGCCAAGGAGAGGGCCATCCTGAACCTCATGGCGACCGGTCGCATCCGCTTGGGTGGAGGAGTGTGCCCGATGGTGCTGTGCAACACATATGTGTTGCACCTGGAGAAGCACCTGAGGGCACACAAAGATGCCACCCAGCGCCGGATAAGATCCCAGCTGTCCAGACTGAAAAGGGAGGCTGGGCTGGCCCAGCTAACGACCTTGAGGGCCTCCGACCCAGCCCCTCCTCTGGTCAGCATGCTCGACCTTCAAGAAGAGGACGATCCAGAGGAGGGGCCAGCTCCCGGATGTCCCGGATGTGCGATCTTGCGGCAGCGCATCCGGGACCAAGATGACACCATCCGGCATTTGAGGCAGGAGGTCCTCAGAGTGAGTGGATCAAAGAACCAACATCAAAGTTTCTTCTCATTCACTCTCACTAGGAACTCTACTAGAAATGTCTTTCTCACTTTCTCCACAGCTGCAAAACCAACAACGGGTGGTGAGGCGGAGGAGACAGAGGCCCGCCCAGCCTGCACAGCCACCGCAGCTGCCTCAGCCGCCTCACCTGCCCCAGCCGCCTCAGCCGTCCCAGCTCCCTTCCAGCAGCTCCGCGACATGGGACTCCTCTGAGGATGCACAGGTCCCGCCTGCACCGCCGCAGCCCAAGCCGCAGCCCAAGCCGCAGCCCAAGCCGCAGCCCAAGCCGCAGCCCAAGCCGTAGCCCAAGCCGCAGCCCAAGCCGCTGCAGTCGCCTCACCTGCCTCAGCCGCCCCAGCTCCCTTCCAGCAGCTCCGCGACATGGGACTCCTCTGAGGATGCATAGGTCCCGCCTGCACAGCCGCAGCCGCAGCCCAAGCCGCAGCCCAAGCCGCAGCCCAAGCCGCAGCCCAAGCCGCCGCAGTCGCCTCACCTGCCTCAGCTGCCCCAGCTACCTTCCAGCAGCTCCGCGACATGGGACTCCTCTGAGGATGCACAGGTCCCGCCTGCACCGCCGCAGCCCAAGCCGCAGCCCAAGCCGTAGCCCAAGCTGCAGCCCAAGCCGCCGCAGTCGCCTCACCTGCCTCAGCTGCCCCAGCTCCCTTCCAGCAGCTCCGCGACATGGGACTCCTCCGAGGAGAGCTCCTGCGAGGAGGGCTCCTCTGACAATTTTCTGAGAGAATTTTTGGTTGGTTTTTTTGGTGATTGTTAATGTTAAAAATATATTTCTGTTCTTGTAAATAGTTTTTAAAAAAATTGAAATTTGTGTTTTCTATTTTTTGATGATTTTTTTGCAATTTTTAATTTGAATTAAAAAAAAGAATATATTGTTTTTTTTGAAGATACTCTCATGTCTTTATTCATAGAAGTTAATCAATCAATCTATCAATCAATCTTTATTTGTATAGTGCCAATTCATAACAAGTGTTATCTCAAGACACTTTACAATAGAGCATAAAGCTCTTCATATTATGGAAACACATATATGCATAGATACATATAAAATACACATATACATATATATACAAATATATACATCCAACACCCAACATGAATCCATATAGCCAATCATGGATCCCTCCATCATGGCTCAAGAAAAAACCTTCTGTTAAGCAGCAGGAAATCTGGGATGTGGATCCCAGTCTCATGATGAACAGCAAATCCACACCATGCTGTGTTGGTGTGAGGGTGAAGGAAGGGAGGTAAGAGGAGACAAGTGGACTAAAGTAAGAACTAAAGTTAGAGACAGGTTCATGTACCATCAACCTGTCGTCTGATTTATTAGAGGGTAGCCTCTTGAGATGCTACATCTCATTTTCAGGAGGGTCCTCATGTCTGAATGGTTGTGGTGATCATTTTATAGAAGTATAATCTTAGATATTCTTACTGAAATAAGAATTTATGGTAGTGACGAACTCATGGGTGCCCAGACCACAAGGTCATCCCTACCATATTTGTCTCCATTATATATAAATGTGTTAAAGGCCTCTTGAGATGTGACATCCCATTTTCAGAGGGACCTCATGAGTATGTGGTAATTAAAAATAGATACTGTAGATGTAACGATCATGGATATGGAGATCATGCTAATAACTACATGAACAGCTATAATGATAATGGGAATGGAGTGTTCCTAATAAAATGTCCAACTATGTGTCATGTCTATAACTGTAGTTTTGAGGCTCCATGACTCCACAGCAGCAGGCAGTCTCCACCAAGGATCCCAGGCCACCTACAAGACAAGAGCCAGAGACGAGTAACCTTGCATAGCAGATGGGGATCTGCCTGATTCAGTTCCTGAAGTCCTGTGGATCCCCATCTTGTAGCGCACCGTAGTCCCATGGATTCACGCGGCTAAAATTTCAACGGCCCAATCAGGGAACAGAGGAGGGAGCTGCGGGAAGAGCGGAAGTGACGAGAAGGCGTGACGTCAGCAGACGGCTACCCGATTTGTACTGCGCATGCGCAAAAAACGCGCTACTTCCTATTGAACCGTGATGTGTATAAAAAAAGATATTGATATATACGCGATGGATTCATACATAGAAATATGTACGGATTGGGTGGTGACTCCTGTCATAGATACTTAGTAAAACTTGGCGAAATCTGCCCTCCTCAGAAGTTTATTTTCAGTGTAAGAGGATAGTATAAGGCCGTTAGCTGTTAGCAGCTAAGTTAGCGGCTAACGGCTAACTTTAGCCGCTACGCACATAAGCTCCGTCATATCGGGGCTTGATGTGGATTGGCCTGTGGTGAGTGTGTCAATCAGAACGGTCGTCCAATCATCTTCTTCTTTGGTTCAAACGGTCATCCAATCGCCAGCGACTGATTGTTTTGAAGGTCCCGCCTCTGAAAGCTTATCAGAAGAGCAGCTACCCAGATGGACTTGTGAAATATTTCCGTGGCGGACATATGAAACTGTCCATCTGGCATGTCAGGTTAAGAGACGAGTGCAAGAGCAAACAAAAGGGGCAAAAGCAGATGCTGAGAGAGAGGGAGAGAGAGAGAGAGAGAGAGAGAGAGAGAGAGAGAGAGAGAGAGAGAGAGAGAGCCCATGTGCCAGACTCCCCCCCCCCCCCCCGGCAGTCTAGGCCTGTTACATCTAAACTATGAGTCTAATTTATGAACTAATTTATTTATTTATTTATAAACTATGAGCTGGTCCCTAACTGAGCTTTATCAAAGAGGAAAGTTTTAAGTCTAATCTTAAAGGTAGAGAGAGTGTCAGACTCCCAAACTGTGGTTGGTAAATTGTTCCAGAGAAGAGGAGCCTGATAACTGAAGGCTCTACCTCCCATACTACTTTTGGAGATTAATGGTACCACAAGTAGGCCGGCATTTTGAGAGCGTAATGTTCTAGAGGGGTTGTACAGCACTACAAGCTCTTTAAGATAGACTGGTGCCTGTCCACTGAGAGCTCTATAGGTGAGGAGAAGAATCTTGAATTCTATTCTATATTTAATGGGAAGCCAATGCAGAGAAGCTAATACAGGAGTAATGTGGTCTCTTCTCCTAGTTCTAGTCAGCACACGTGCTGCAGCATTTTGGACCAGTTGAAGCGTCTTAAGCAGAGAATTACAATAGTCCAGTCTAGAGGTAACAAAAGCATGGACTAGCTTTTCAGCATCGCTCTGGGACAAGATAGGCCTGATTTTAGCCTCCTGGTGAAGATGAAAAAAGGCTGTTTTTGAAATTTGCTTTATGTGAGAGTTAAAGGATAAATCCTGATCAAATAGCACTCCTAGATTTCTAACAGTTGTGCTTGGTGCCAGGCTAATGCCATCGATGGCAGTTAAATCACTAGAAAAGGATTCTCTAAGGTGTCGAGGGCCCAGCACAATAACCTCTGTCTTGTCTGAGTTAAGAAGAAGAAAATTTCTGGCCATCCAGGATCTGATGTCCTTTAAACAGGCATCTAGTTTGTCTAACTGGTTTGTCTCACCTGGCTTCAGTGATACATAAAGCTGTGTGTCATCAGCGTAGCAGTGAAAATTAACAGAGTATTTCCTCATGATATCACCAAGGGGAAGCATGTATATAGAGAAAAGAATTGGACCTAGTACCGAACTTTGAGGAACCTCGTAACTTACTTTAGTGTACACAGAGGATTTGTTGTTCATGTGTACAAACTGATATCTATTAGATAAGTAGGACTTAAACCAATTTAAGGCAGTCCCTGTAATCCCAAGTAACATCTCTAATCTCTGTATAAGAACATCATGATCAATGGTGTCGAAAGAGTTAGTTAAGTTACTTATTTAAGTCTTATGTTCCAAATTGACTAAGTCATTTTCGTGCATTTTTCCAATTGAAAAAGTCCACAAAATGAGTTAGTCAATCCAGCACATAGTTACCATGTCACGGATTGACTGTCTTTTTTGTGCACTTTTCCAATTGAAAAAGTCCACAAAAAGGACTTAGTCAACTTCGAATGTGGGAGCCGAGGTGGGAGTGGCCGGGGGAGTTCCGGGGGCGTGGCCCGGACCGAGAAACCCAAACGGAAGGCCTTCTCCGCAGTTGAAACTAGAAAACTTTAGGTTATTTACATAACCCCGGTTCTCTGAGTAATATGAGTGAGATGTCTCACTATGGGATGCACGCCCTGCTGCAGACCTCAGAAGCATTAATCTCAGTACGCCAATCCTGATTGGCTGGTGAAACATGTACGTCCGCCCCAGGTAGTCCCACCTACCTTAAATACCTCATGCGGACGGTACCACGTCATTCAAGATAAGCACCTCTTCTCACTCGCCCAAGCAAGAAGGGTTGTCTGGTGAGACATCTCACTCATATAACTCAGAGAACCGGGGTTATGTAAATAACCTAAAGTTCTCTTTCATAATATTCCGTTCGATGTCTCACTATGGGATGTGGTAGCTCCCGTATTGCCAGACACGCTTATCCAGCGTCCACCAACCCACAGGGAAAATAATCTGTTCCAATCAGGACATCAAAACCGCACGTGCACACACGGGGCAGAGACATCCAGCACATAGAAATGAACAAAAGTGAGAGGCGAGGACCAACCCGTAGCACAGATGTCCTGAACAGGAACTCCCCTGAATAAGGCCCAGTATGCAGCCAAGCCCCGAGTCGAGTGCGCCCGCAGACCCAGAGGTGGTTGCAGAACCTGACTCGCATCGGCTAAAGTAATCGCCTCCACCACCCAGTGGGATAGGCGTTGCTTTGTGACAGGTTTCCCCTTATGAGGGTTAGCCCAGGAGATGAACAGCTGATCGCTCCTACTGACACCCCTCGTCCTGTCCATGTAAGTGCGCACTGCACGGACGGGACATAACGCGTGCGACTGCTGCTCACCAGGTGAGGCAGCAAAAGCCACAAGGTCAATAGGAGAACATGAGCCCACAACCTTAGGCACAAAGGCCGGGTTGGGCTTCAAAATCATCCTCACATCCCCCGGGAAGAGCTGAGCGCATGAGGGATGGACGGACAGCGCATGGATGTCACTAACTCTTTTCGCTGAGGCCAGAACCAGCAACAACACTGTCTTGAGAGACACGTGTTTCAAATCCGCTCCCTCCAGCGGCTCAAAAGGGGGACCCTTGAGCCCCTCTAGAACCACAGCCAGATCCCATGGTGGTACCAGAGGTCTGGACACGGGGAGAAGCCTGCGCGCTCCCTTCATAAAACGGCAAACCAACGGGTGTTGGCTCGCTGTTTTCTTCCCAAACCCCACGTGACAGGCGGTAATAGCTGCCAAGTAAACCTTAACCGTGGAGAAAGACTTTCGTTGTCAATCAGGTCCTGCAGGAATGACAATATCACTACTACCGGACACTGAAAGGGAATGTGGCCATTTCTGTGACACCATCCCTCAAACACTCTCCACTTACAGTCACATAGAGACTTAGTGGAGACCCACAGCTGAAAGATTTAACCACTCAGGGGCCAGGCCCATAGTGCCAGGCGCTCTGGGTTCGGGTGGAGGATCGCCCCCCCCCCCCCCGCGATAGCAGATCCCTGCAAAGCGGGAGGTGCCAAGGCTGAGCGCTCAGCAGCTGATATATCTCCGCTAGCCAATGCATCGCAGGCCAGTGCGGAGCTATCAAGATTAGCGCGTGACCGTGCTCCCTCACTCTTGCCAGAGTGGGGGGTATCAGGGCCAGGGGGGGGAATGCGTAAAGACGTTCGTGCGGCCAGGCGTGTGCTAGAGCGTCTGCCCCGAGGGGAGCATCCATGCTGTGCAGAGAGCAAAACAGCGCGCACTGTGTGTTGTCTCTCGACGCGAACAGATCTACCGTGGCCTGACCGTTTCGATCAGGCCGCTCAAACCAGAGCCTCTCAACACCCTGGCTGCTCCAAGAAATTCTGTCCATAAAAGTAATGAACAGAATCGGTGACAAAGGGCAGCCCTGGTGAGTCCAACACTCACTGAGAACAACTCAGATGTACTGCCGTAAATTTGGACCAGGCTCTGGCACCAGTTATGCAGGGGGTCCACTACCCCATACTTATCATAACATCAAAATCACATGTAGACTGGTTGGATAAACTCCCATGCACCCTGGAGCACCTTATGGAGGGCATAGAGCTGGTCCACAGTTCCACAATCAGGACATAAACCACATTGCTCCTCCTGGATCAGAGGTTTGTTAATCCAGTGGACCCTCTTTTCCAGTATCTTGAATAAACTTTATCAGACAACACAAGCTCAGGACAAAAATGGAGGCTGGGTGAATTTAAGGTTATTGTCAACATGGTTTAAATAAAACATGGATGAAAAGATTGAATAAAATGTTCTCTATATTTGCAAAGTTTTTCTGATGTTTCCTTTTTGTCAGCCATTGGTAGATACAAATTAATAATATGAACAATAAATAAATAAAACAACATTTTATGGCAGGGATATAAATTTTGTTTGCCTTGAGATTTTGACTTGTTCTGTGAGACACAGACAACAAAGATTGGAACAACTGCTCTGAGACATCAATACAGGAGTAAGTTTGTAGCATTTTGAAATTTGGCAGCGTTAAATCTGGAAGCTTTAATTGTAAACATATTTATAGCAGTTAATTTATTATCTACTATTTTATTCTCATTGGGACACCAGCCTTTTTAATAAGGCAAAGTTTAATTTAATTAATTGATTACCTAGTTACCTCTTGAAACAAGGCAGATTAATCAAATCAAGTTTCATCAGTCTCAGAATCTCAAGACAGAGTTCTCGCTTCAGGGACACTGAGTTCTGAAGAACACTGACAGAGAATTTAAAATCAATAATCACAAATTTATTAAAATGAACAGGATTACAATGCATAAAATAAAATGGGAAGATTATGAATGAAACGACAATACAGAATCAGTTTGAATAAAAACTGGTTAAATCATCTTAAAATGATGGTGAGTGAGTATATGCCTATAAAAAGGAATAATTATCACCTGTATGAAAATCTGAGAGGAATTTTGGATAAATTTTGGATTAAACCAATTTCAGGTCAGAAGTCTAAGAGGGTTAGGGTTAGGAGTTGGGGTTAGGGTCAAACCTCCTTTTAAGCACAGAGTAACTGGACCTTTGCCTACTTGGTCCAGGATGACCGTCGTTGAATCAAGTTTGTTTCCTGTTGGTTTGGATTGGGAAGTCGAACCACGGATCTGGCAGTGTCTAACACCAGCGCCCTGTGGATCCCTCACAACAGCTCTCGTTGGAGAAACTTTTGGCAAACCCAGGCTTTGAAGGTGGTTGTGTCTCAAAACTCTAAAAGTGTCTAACACAAACATTAACAACTGAAAAGAACTTTTGTTGAAGAGCAGAGAGCATTTAGATTCTCGAGGGTGAATACAACTGTGGATAAATGGATATTACGCTAATAGGCACTGTTAGAACACATTGTAGCACACAGTGATCACATTGTCATTCAGTCCTGATATCCATCACAGCATATATTAATCATGCCTATAGTTGTTCCTTACCAAGAGAAGTCACTAGGTGGAGCTATTGGTCTTTCATAGAATTTAGATTAAATCTGAGATTTTATTAACTTCACTCAGGGAGGTGGTAGAGAGGCCGTTGAAAGAACATAGGGATGTACAACACACTCCTCAGGCAAACGTCCACTGCATAATAGATGTGTAGGCGCATGGGCACATGCACACAAACACATGCACACATGTAAACAGAAGCAGTAGGGCGTGCAACCGGGGAAGCTTGCCAGGTCTAATGGGACTTGGTACAGTCATATAAAATTTTAAAAAAGCAAGACACATGTACAAAACTTACCAGACAGTCCGACCTCTGCTGCTACCTGTGTCCAGGCTTCTTCCTTGGCAACACTGTCCTGATATTTGACCTTTTTGTGGGTTACAAAGGATGGGAAACCTGGACATTATGGCGATAAGCGTCTCCTCCATGTTTTGAATGAGCACAATGATGTCAGTACAAGGCTGATTGGCTGGCACACTGACGCTACACACCTGAAAAATCAACTTTTTCAACCCTGAGCAGTAGTGCAACAAGCTTTGTTTTCATGTCAAAAGTGACTGTCACTGGGGTGCTAGTGCTAGGGCGTGGTGGTCAGCACCCCATGTACATACTTCTGCCGGTCCAGGTTTGAATCCCGCTTGTGACCATTTTGCAGAGTTTCTTCTCCTACTCTCTCAGCCGCTTTCACAAGCCTATCCACTGTCTTTCTCCTATCAATAAAGGCACAAAAATGCCAAAAAAATACATTAAAAAAAAGTGACTGTCACATCACTGGAGAGTCAGCCTCCCCACATTGCGGCTGTACATTGACTTTACATGAAGAGTGAGGGGTAGAGGAAGCGCAAGTCGCTTTTGTTGTGTAGGCACTTTAAATGTTGAGTGAGTTTTGAGCCGGTGGAGCCGGAGTGATGTGTAGCGGAGAGTCATGATGAAGATGGAAGAAAAAGGCAGAAGGTGAGACAGGAGGATACACAGAGTGGAAAGTAGGACCAAGTACCGCATTGCTCTGTCACCTTTTTATACCAGAGGTTTCATTTAGCCTACATTGAATCCACGTGTCTCTGTGTTTGGTAATAAGGTGCAGCCAGATGGTCTGAAAAAAAAGTCCATCAAAGAGACTTCTTCAGAAGTCAGAGTGAAGGAATGCATCACACCATCCTGCAGCACCTTCTCTGCCTCCCAATCCACATCAAGATCCTCCAAATAAATTACAAATCTCTCAGCTTCCTTGTAAATTTTGTTCTTCTCCTCTTCCTTCTTCTTATCCCTCTTTATGTGATCCTTCTTTAGACCCTTTCTTCTTTTCCTCCTCCTGCTTCTTCTCATTTTTATTAGTGCTGTTAATGTTTATTATCAACCTAACAACTGTAGAGCCTCAACAAAGCAACAATTTAGATTTTTAAAACCTTCCATTTCATGCTAAAGAATTACACTTCTGAAATTCCTATTTCTTATTTTCACAAATTATTTCTGAGATTATACTGCAGCAACAGTAAAAAGACACAGAAATAAATTATCTCATTACCAGTGTGATTTCATTTGACCGTATGGAGTTCCTTTGCCATCAAAATATTTGATTGCTGTACCCTATTTTTTTTATCAGGTTACAGATTGTATAGATGCTGGAGGAGATGGAGGAAGAGAGGAGAAGGGTCCAGCTGAAGGCAGCACTCACGACCACACTCTCACACCCCTCAGTCTCACATGGGACAGTAAACTGTAACCCCTGCCCCATCCCTTACCCTAAACCTAACCTTAGTTTTAAGAGCTTGTCTGAACCTAACTGTTACCAAATCCACATGCCTAAACCTAACCCTGTTTCTGCAGTCCTGCAAAAACAACTTCAAATCACTGGGTGGCGCTGTTGTGAAAAACTTGCTGTCCTGAGAGTGCTGCCTGCAAGGCTGCAGCAGGATACTATTGTTTCAGGCAGCACTCTCAAGATGGTATTTTTTTTGTGTAAAATGTGGTTGTTGATTTAGGGGTACCTTTTTGTCATGGACTCCCTACGACTGTAAATGCAAACTCTTAAACTATTGGGGTCTGATTTACAAAAACCCACTCTCAGACAGTCTTAACAGTATAAAATATTGTTTTAATGTTTTAGTGGAATGAAATTGGCTAAAAATCACAAATGACTTGATCTGACCTGAAATGTCAAAACTGAAGGCTCTGGACTCGACTTGATCTGTCTGCTTTTACTTGAAGACTCAACTTAACTTTCCTGTTGTCAGACTGAACTTGACTCGAAACAGGAGAGCAAAGACTTGTGACTAACTTAAGACTTGTGCATCCCTAAGGGTATTTTTTTTACCTTTTTGGACACTCTTTTGTGGATAACTTTGGTTGTGTTGATGTAAATGCTATCAAATTTGGTCAGGTTGTGTATTTTCTGAAGCTTTTTGATATTTCAGTCATTATTTTTTTAAGTCTTTAATACACTTTAAAAATAAAAAAGCCCCACAGAAGTCCCTAAGGGTATTTTTTATCACATTGACTCCCATTCAAACCATGTTTTTTTAATACACTGCAATTGCAGTATAATATTTTATTATTAGTGTTATTTTCATTCCCTGGTGTTGATAACCCTTCAAAATATATATCTTTTTGTTCCACACGAGATAGTGTTATTTTCTCAAGTACTGTATATCGAAGACTGTGAGCTCATGACAGCATATTTCCCTTATTGTATAAAATCATGCACTGAAAAGCCAATTCCATAAACATTTACAATTATTTTGATTTGGTTGTGTTCTATGGATGTCATAGTGTGGTTTGCATGTGTGTGTTGACAAAATTTTGTGTATATGTGTGATTATGGGAGGAGCCAAAATGCAGCCCTCTAATTATGGTAATTTCAATGTAAAATGATAAAATCGTTTTTTTTGTGTTTACAATATAGTTGAAGCTTATGCGGGTATGTGTGTGCATGGGTGTTTTTGTGTATGTGGGGATGTGTTGGTGTGTGGGTGAGTGTGTGCATGTGTGTGGAGGGGGTAGGGGCTGGGGGACTACATATGCTTACTTTTTCATTCAGGCTAAAGTCTGACCTCAGCATGTACCCACTCACAGACCCGTTTTCACATGCTCTTTCAAAACATCTTGCATCTTAAACTTCAAAAGCTGACCCCCAGCGACCCCAAACAACAGCCTGAAAAAGTTTAGCTCTGTCTGCACAAAGATAAACACATTTATGTGTGTCCATCAGTTTGGGTCTAATTTCATTCTGCCTGGTCAAGTTGAGCAGACACAGCAACAGCACTGCTGAAGTCCTCAACCTCCTTGGACTGGGAGATCAGGAAGACCCTCTGATGAAGACAGCTCAGATGCTGACACAGAGGATGATGTGGACCAGAAGACACAGCATGTGGTCCCTTATTTGGATGGGAGTCCAGGACTAGGATAACTAAGTCCCCCACAAATACAGACAAAGGCTGCACCAGGCAGCTGGCACCCTTCGTCAATCTGAAACAAGTGGACAAAAGTAAGAACTGAAGGTACTGACAGATCCATGGGCCAATCATAGACCTGTCTTTGTCATATTTGTCTCTAATGAATATAATTTTACCAAAGATTAGCCCCTTGAGATGTGTGATCTTGTCTTCAAGAGGGTCCTCGTGTCTATGTGGTTGTGAAGAAAGTTACTGTCCATGAAAATCAGTACAACCACAGATATAGAAATCAGCCTGATGTTCACATTAATATCATTAATGAATTTAATCTGGAGAAGACTGATGTTAATTAATATATCAGCATCTAGCTGAACTACCATTAAAATGAGTTATCTGATCTAAAACTGATCATCAATTGATGGCGTTTCTGTTGGTGGCTGATGCAAGATAGAGCACATCAGGTTGAGCAGGTCCACAGCCACAGGTCATCCATAATTGTTTGTCAAGGTCTTACTAATATAACCTTTTGCTGTTTTGTGGGAACAAATATGTATTTACTTTTGTTGATCTCTCTAAAGTTAATATCAAATATTTCTAATGTCCTGGCATCACACACTATGTGGCCCTTAGGATGGAAAATAATTAATTGTGGGTTTTTTGTATTTTTAAAAAATCAGCATTTTCACAAATCTGGCATATAAGAAGTTAACACTCTGGAACAAAATAAAAATGTGTAATGTTTGGCTTCAGTTTAAGTTACTAAGAGTGGTTATGTAAAAAAAAAGAGTGTTACATTCATATATACATTTTTTATGGCAGTTTTTCTTGTCTAATGTATTTTATCCATAGGGACATATTTGGTTTATTTTATACATCTGACCCTGCATGAAAAAAAAATAAACATGCATCAAAATTAATTTAAATGCCAATTTTGACACTCCCAGGCTCTAATAAAATCATCCAAAATAATCAAATTTTTAATAAAATTTAATGAAAAAAAACAACTTTTTATTTTTTTGGATTTTTAAAAGTCAACTTTTTTTCACCAAAACTGGCATTGAAGGATTTAAAACTTTGAAAAAACATTAAAGTTTGTTATGTATGGTTACAGCTGAACCTCCTGAAGATGTCCTTGTAAAAAAAGTGGAATGATACATTAATTCATAATTTATTTATGGCGGTTTTTCTTAGCTGATAAATTTTACCCTTAGGGACATTTTCTGGTGCCTTTTATACGAAATGTGACTTTGCACAAAAAACAAACATGCATCCAAATTAATATTTCTACCAATCTTTGACACTCCCAGGCTCTGATAATCACCCAAAACACATGACCTTTTTAAAGCAATGGACTAAAAGTATTTCATTTTTTGTGTTTTTTTGTAATTTTTAAAAGTAAACTTTTTTCACCAAAACTGGCATTGAAGGGGTTAAACTTTGAAACAACATTAAAGTTTGTTATGTATGGTTACAGCTGAACCTCCTGAAGACGTTTTTTTTTTCTTTCCCTCTTCCTCTTCTCCCCCTCCCATGCCCTGTCAACCTGTTCACTGCAACCACCCACACCCGCGGATCAACAACAGTGCCCCACCAGAGGACCTCTAAACCCCCGCCCCACCCAGATAACAAGGCCACCACCAAGCACCTCCACAGATCCACCACTCCAGCACCAGCCCCGAGTGGAGCTATGATGCCCCACTCAGGGCAGAGACTGGTCCCAGACAGACAGCCCCCAGACCCCGAGGAGGAAGCCTGACTGTCCGAAACAGGCTCAGCCCTATTTCTGGATTTTATTTTATTTTTTATTTTATTTTATTTTGTTTTATTTTATTTATTTTAATTTATTTCTTTATCAGTTTATTTTTATAGATAATTCAAATGGACTTAAGTCTCTTTTGACAAACTGCACCCGGACCCTGAGGAGTGTGCTAATTTGTTCTTAAGTAGACTTCCTGTTATGCTGGAGCAGCAGACTGACAGATGCGCCCGGGGAGACCCTGCCACCAGGCAGGGGGGGACCACAACCCCCCTGAAGAACACCGCCATCAATCCACAAGTGCAGGCAGAAACAATAGTAAGCCAACAACAGTAATTTTCATAATCGAAACAGAAGTTCCAATAATACTACTAATAGTGAATATATATATATATATATATATATATATATACATATATATATATATATATATATACATACCCACAAATACATAAGCACAATATAGAGAAATAACTAAATATATAAAAAATTATTATAATAAAAATAATAATGGCTATGATAATGAAAAATGGAAAAGGGAACAGTACAAGTAAAGAAGAGCAATCACACTAAAGTTCCAGCATCGGTAGGTGAGGCAGTGAGAATCAGAATAACAGTAAGAGAAACAACAAAAATTTTTTGCAATGACAAAAGAAAAAAAAAAAAGGAAAAACAAATACAAAAAGTAAATTATTAGAGCAAAAATAAATAAATATGAATGTGTTATATATGGTCCCATGGGAATTGGTTTACAGGCAAGAATAATCAGAATTATTGTAATGAGTCAATTAAAACAATGTCTTATTCTAATTTATGTCAGCAAAAAGTTAGTAAATGATAGCCAGATGGATTCGTGGTCCTTGCGACTGTTTGAGGAGTATGTATTTTCAAAAGAAACATAGTCGATTAGTAGGTTTTTCCAGTGGTTGAGGTGGACAGAGTTCCTTGCTTTCCAGTTCATGAGGATAGTTTTCTTGGCAATAGTTAGGGCTGTGAGGAGTAGATGACTGTGTGTTTTATCTAGGTTTATTATAGATAAGTCTCCCAGCAGACAAAGGGAGGGTGATGATGGGATGTGGCAGCCTAGAAACAAGGAAAGTAGGTCTATGACATTTTTCCAGAATTGATTGACTGGTGTGCAGTACCAAGTGGCGTGCATGTAGGTGTCTGTGCATTTGTGAGTGCAGTGTGGACATATTTCTGAGGAGGCTCCCATTTTCAACATTTTATGGCCAGTGAGATGAGTTCTGGTAAGTACTTTGTATTGTATAAGTTGTAAATTGGAGCTTGAGGTCATGGAGTAAATGTTGTTACAAATTTTGGTCCAGAAGTCGACACCGGGAGCAAATGAAAGATCTCTTTCCCATTGTGCGGATGGTATGGATAACGTTTGGTCGATCTGGTTTATTATTTTGTAAATCTTAGATAAAAGGGATGAAATGAAATGTTAATTAATTCTGAAATGGATGGAGGCAGGTCTAAATTTATACTTCCATTCCTGAACGATGTTTCAATGGATGATTTTAATTGGTGGTATTTTAGAAACTGGTGGCTCCCAATGCCAAACTTCTGGACCAAAATAGGAAATGATAGGAGTTTATTGTGCAGGTAGATGTGTTGAAGATAAGCTGGTGGAATTTCCACCAGGCTGTCAGAGTTGTAGATATTGTTAAATTTTTGAAACAGCTATGGTGTTTGATTATTTGGCTGAGAAATGTTAAGTCGGAGATGTTGATGTCTTTGCTAAATCTTTGCTCAACAGAAACCTGGCAACAGTATAATGACTTTTCTCAACTTAACGACTCCACTCCTCCAGGGTATGTTTACCTCTGTCGTCCCATTAGCAACGGTCCTTGTGAGGTCTCATGATACTACACCGCGAGAAGTGGAAAGTCCTCCCCGTCTCATCACCTCCTGTCAGTTCATTTGAGTCTCTTGTTTTTCAGTTGCCCGGTCCATCTCCCACTATCGTTGCCACTGTTTACCGTCCACCCAAACCACACTGTGACTTTTTAAATGACATTTCTACCCTGCTCACTCA
The DNA here is from genome assembly GCA_036419115.1 of Scarus forsteni. NCBI lineage: Eukaryota > Metazoa > Chordata > Actinopteri > Labriformes > Labridae > Scarus > Scarus forsteni. The sequence continues at coordinate 871,264 of JAZDUH010000069.1, forward strand.
TCTATCCACCCTCTCACCCAACATCATTCTGGTTGGAGACTTTATTATACACATGGACAATATCAATCTACCCCTCACCAGAGATTTTTCCTCATGCCTGGACAGCTTCGGTTTCCGACAGTACACTGACTTCCCCACTCACAAAAAAGGACATAAACTGGACTTAATCTGCTGTTCTGGTCTCACCCCATCAAACTGCACAGCAGATGAACTCCCTGTTACCGATCACTTCCTCCTCACATTCAATACCACACTCACTCTCTCCTCCATCAAGCTTCCCCACCACATCTCTTTCCAGAACTTAAAGGACATCAATTCAGACACCCTCTCCTCCAAAATTGACAATATTCTCATCCTGGACACTCTCTCCTACCCTGATGATACGAGTGGAAATAGGATATTCCAAAATAGCCAAGGAGTAATGTCCTTGTGACGGTATAGCTGACCATCAATGTATAGCTTGTCTACAGAAATAACTGCTTTTTTTCCTTCTTGGATCTTTTGTTTGCGGATTGTTCACCATGGATCATCATAAATATATGAATTCAAACCAACACTATGTAGTTTTTCAAATATAATATAGTCCTTAGATATTCATCGTCATGGTCCACCACTTTCCAATGTGTTGAATGACGCCTCTGTCGTGTTCTGAAGTGGTCTGTATCTCTTTAACTGGCGCTATGTAACTTCGAGGTGGATGGTGGGAACCCTGCCACACTAAAAACTACAAGTTTGGACTGCTTTACGGCATACGTCACTTCCCCCGATTCCCGATTCGTTTAAAACACGGAAGTGTCGGCGACAGCCAAACGCAGAGCTGTAGTCATGGCGGAGGCAACAAAGAACGCAAGAAAACGAAAAGTTTATTTCGAGGATTCAAAACAAAAGCGAGAAAAACAAGCTGAATGCTCAGACTAGAATAAACATCGGTTCGGTGTTCACTCACTGGCGTGAAATAAAAGACGAGGAGGGACGTCCGACCGATGCCGACTTGGCCCTGTTATTGCTGGACTTGTAAGTGCTTGTTGATTGTTTACCATCCGTTTACAGTATTCGTGAGAACGTACCAGTATGTAGTTTTTTTTTAGACCTATTTCAAGTGTGTGATATCGCCAGCTCGTGGTTGTCTTTACTTTTATTTACTTTATCGCTTTAACATGACGGGGGCGACTTCACGGTAATAAAACCAAGATGAACTTAGCGATTTTCAACATCGTCATTTAGTCAAAAATAAATACATTACCTCATCGCTATCCATCCTGCAAACAGCCGCTGAAGACAGAAGAATACTTTTGAGTGAAGTCCTGGCTTCTGTGATTTGCCTACAAAACAAACGCACGCGACCAGCAGATCTGTATCCTTACGGAAGTATGCAGGCGCTAGCACTCATGGGTAGTTGAGTTCTCGTTCCGGTCAAGCGAGAATCTTCCGTAGTGCTGCTTTAAGTCAAGAAATCAACCAATTGATTTATTTGAAATTTTTAATGAAATAAAATAAATTTGTCAGTTTTTTTAAAAAAAGCATGAATTTAAGTTAATAAATAAATGAATTAATTGCTTTTAAATTTTTGATGTTAGACTGTTTGTGTTTACAATGGAATGTATTATCCTAAATACATGAATTTAAGTAAACGAATCAATTAATTGTTTTCAAATTTTTAATGAATCTAAAGGAGTTTAGATTGTTTTGTGTGTAAAGGTATTCTGTTTTAATGTTTTCTGTCTTGTATTCACCACATGAATTGGATTGTTATAAGTATGTATGTGTGTATTTATTAATTGATTTATTAAACAGGGTGTTTCATTTGGAATTCTAATTTGCCTTACAGGTGAGGATTAGGTTTTAGGCATTAAGAGATTGGAAGTTAAGGCTAGCAAATGGGTGACGTAAGATTTTATTTGTTCGAGTTATTAATTACATTAAAGGGGAAACAGGTTCAGGCACTAAAAGGGTGAACCTTAAGGTTAGGGATAGCAAATGGGTGACGTTAGATTGGATTTATCCATGTGAAGTAGGGTTAGGGTTTGAGATAGGGTTACCAAATTGATATAAATGGTTCAGTTTTAGGTGTGAAGTTCAAATGGTTAGGGTTAGGGTAAAGGGTTGGGGTAGGTGTATAAGATTGTTTAATAAAAGTTGCTTAAGCTTAGGCTAAAAAGGTCTGGATGGTTTAGCTTGGGATAAGGGATTGGTTTGGGATTATAAAGAATGCTGCTTAAAATTGGTTAAGAATAGGTGTGAGGCTTAAGGATTTGGTATAGTGGAAGGGTTTGAGGTCAAGTTTTTAAGTCTGATGTATATTAATAAAGTAAAAGTGAGTAAGTGGAGTAAAAATTAAATTACATATAGGATAAATGTAAAGTTGTTGTAGGTTGGATCTTTTTTAGTAGAAAGATAAATAATAATTGGTGTTTTACATTTACCAGCGCTGGATTGTTTTTGATACTAAATTTCAGAACACATCCTCAGTAGTGTACCTTGAGATCAATGGCCGATGTTTCGGCCATTTATCACTAGACACCCTCACTCAAGGAAGGCCCCATGGGTTTGATCTGGTCCCGTGTGTGTTCTGTAGCCGATTAGGTCATTTTTGTGAAATTTTTGAAGATAATATTTTTAGAAATTTTTGAGAATTATATTTTAAAGTGTTGATAGAAAATTTTGGAGTAGAGAAAGAGATATAATATTAATAATTCTAAATAAGTTGTATATTCGTTAATAATTTGTAGGGTTTTTTTCTAGAAAATTTTGGAGTAGAGAAAAGGAGAAATATTAATAATTCTGAATAAGTTGTAAATCCATGAATAATTTGTAGGGAGTTTTTTATTTTGGAAGAAGAAATCTAAAATTTATTGAGGGGATTTTTAAGAGGTTGCTGTGAGATTTTCAATAAAGTGCTCAGAAAAATTCTAAGAAACTTTGAAATTATTATTTATTAAAGCTCCTCAGGGTCCTGTTGCATCCTCAGCTTGATCCCTCGCTTGGATCAGGGGATGTGGTGCTTTGGAGGAAGGTGGCAATTTGAAGGAGTCCAATTTGGTTATGTGGGTTTTCCAATATAGTCGTGTGTGGTGTAGTATGGGCTGGTGTATGGGTGAGGCTAATCCTCATCAAAGACCTGGTTACGTTTAAGGCCCTGATACCCTGGGCCGCCCTACCCGCAGTGCTGTCCTATAGTCGGAACACGGGGGGCCGCATACTTACCCCTGACCCGCTTTGACCAGTCGTTAACACCGCAAGGTATCATGGTCAAGCCAGTCAGGGCTGCAGAGTCTGGGTCACGCCCCTCTGGACACATCGACCGACTTTGACCATTCTAAGCACCGTGAGGTATCATGGTCAAGTAGGTCAGGGTAGCAATCAATCAATCAATCAATCAGTCTTTATTTGTATAGCGCCAATTCATAACAAGTGTTATCTCAAGACACTTTACAGTAGAGCATAAGGCTCCTCAGTTTATGGATACACATATATGCATAGATACATATATACATATAAAAAACACATATACATATATATACAAATATATACATCCAACACCCAACATGAATCCAAATAGCCAATCATGGATCCCTCCATCATGGCGGCAAGAAAAAACCTTCTGTTAAGCAGCAGGAAATCTTGAATGTGGATCCCAGTCTCATGATGAACAGCAAATCCACACCATGCTGTGTTGGTGTGAGGGTGAAGGAAGGGAGGTAAGAGGAGACAAGTGGACTAAAGTAAGAACTAAAGTTAGGGACAGGTTCATGTACCATCAACCTGTCGTCTGATTTATTGGAGGGTAGCCTCTTGAGATGCTACATCTCATTTTCAAGAGGGTCCTCATGTCTGAGTGGTTGCGGTGATCATTTTATAGAAGTATAATCTTAGATATTCTTACTGAAAATAAGAATTTATGGTAGTGACGAACTCATGGGTGCCCAGACCACAAGTGCATCCCAACCATATTTGTCTCCGTTAAATATAAATGTGTTAAAGGCCTCTTGAGATGTGACATCCCATTTTCAAGAGGGACCTCATGCCTATGTGGTAGTAAAATATCAATCAATCAATCAATCAATCAATCTTTATTTGTATAGCGCTAATTCATAACAAGTGTTATCTCAAGACACTTTACAATAGAGCATAAGGCTCCTCAGTTTATGGATACACATATATGCATAGATACATATATACATATAAAATACACATATACATATATATACAAATATATACATCCAACACCCAACATGAATCCAAATAGCCAATCATGTATCCCTCCATCATGGCGGCAAGAAAAAACCTTCTGTTAAGCAGCAGGAAATCTTGAATGTGGATCCCAGTCTCATGATGAACAGCAAATCCACACGATGCTGTGTTGGTGTGAGGGTGAAGGAAGGGAGGTAAGAGGAGACAAGTGGACTAAAGTAAGAACTAAAATTAGGGACAGGTTCATGTACCATCAACCTGTCGTCTGATTTATTAGAGGGTAGCCTCTTGAGATGCTACATCTCACTTTCAGGAGGGTCCTCATGTCTGAATGGTTGTGGTGATCATTTTATAGAAGTATAATCTTAGATATTCTTACTGAAAATAAGAATTTATGGTAGTGATTAACTCATGGGTGCCCAGACCACAAGTGCATCCCAACCATATTTGTCTCCGTTAAATATAAATGTGCTAAAGGCCTCTTGAGATGTGACATCCCATTTTCAGAGGGACCTCATGCCTATGTGGTAGTAAAATATAGATACTGTAGATGTATCGATCATGGATATGGAGATCATGCTAGTATCTGTATAAATAGCTATGATGATAATGGGAATGGAGTGTTCCTAATAAAATGGTCAACTATGTGTCATGTTTATAATTGTAGTTTTGAGGCTTCGTGACTCCACAGCAGCAGGCAGTCTCCACCAAGGATCCCAGACCACCTACAAGACAAGAGCCAGAGACGAGAACAGGAGCAAACAAAAGGGGCAAAAACAGATGCTGAGAGAGAGAGAGAGAGAGAGAGAGAGAGAGAGAGAGGTAGAGCCCATTGTGCCAGACTCCCCCCCCCCCGCCAGTCTAGACCTGTTACATCTAAACTATGAGTCTAATTTATGAACTAATTTATTTATTTATTTATAAACTATGAGCTGGTCCCTAACTGAAAGCTTTATCAAAGAGTAAAGTTTTCAGTCTAACCTTAAAGGTAGAGAGAGTGTCAGACTCCCGAACTGTGGTTGGTAAATTGTTCCAGAGAAGAGGAGCCTGATAACTGAAGGCTCTACCTCCCATACTACTTTTGGAGATTAATGGTACCACAAGTAGGCCGGCATTTTGGGAGCGTAATGTTCTAGAGGGGTTGTACGGCACTACAAGCTCTTTAAGATAGACTGGTGCCTGTCCACTGAGAGCTTTATAGGTGAGGAGAAGAATCTTGAATTCTATTCTATATTTAATGGGAAGCCAATGCAGAGAAGCTAATACAGGAGTAATGTGGTCTCTTCTCCTAGTTCTAGTCAGTACGCGTGCTGCAGCATTTTGGACCAGCTGGGCGTCTTAAGTGACTTGCTGGGACAGCCTGAAAGCAGAGATTACAATAGTCCAGTCTAGAGGTAACAAAAGCATGGACTAGCTTTTCAGCATCGCTCTGGGACAGGATAGGCCTGATTTTAGCGATGCTACGAAGATGAAAAAGGCTGTTTTTGAAATTTGCTTTATGTGGGAGTTAAAGGATAAATCCTGATCAAATAGCACTCCTAGATTTCTAACAGTTGTGCTTGGTGCCAGACTAATGCCATCTATGGCAGTTAAATCACTAGAAAAGGATTCTCTAAGGTGTCGAGGGCCCAGCACAATAACCTCTGTCTTGTCTGAGTTAAGAAGAAGAAAATTTCTGGCCATCCAGGTTCTGATGTCCTTTAAACAGGCATCTAGTTTGTCTAAGTGGTTTGTCTCACCTGGCTTCAGTGATACATAAAGCTGTGTATCATCAGCGTAGCAGTGAAAATTAACAGAGTATTTCCTCATGATATCACCAAGGGGAAGCATATATATAGAGAAGAGAATTGGACCTAGCACCGAACCTTGAGGAACCCCGTAACTTACTTTAGTGTACACAGAGGACTTGTTGTTCACGTGTACAAACTGATATCTATTAGATAAGTAGGACTTAAACCAATTTAAGGCAGTCCCTGTAATCCCAAGTAACATCTCTAATCTCTGTATAAGAACATCATGATCAATGGTGTCGAAAGCTGCACTAAGATCTAACAAAACAAGAACAGAGAGCAGTCCTTTATCTGAAGCTGAAAGTAGATCATTGGTTACTTTAACTAGAGCAGTCTCTGTGCTGTGATGAGCTCTAAATCCTGACTGAAAGTCCTCAAGCAGGCTATTGTCTTGAAGGAAGTCACCTAGCTGATCAGCTACCACTTTCTCCAGGATCTTTGAGGCAAATGGAAGGTTAGAAATAGGCCTGTAGTTAGCTAATGCTCCTGAATCGAGGTTAGGTTTTTAAAGGAGGGGTTTGATTACTGCTGTTTTAAAAGACTGTGGTACGTAGCCTGTTGATAGAGATATATTTACTGTCTCCAGCAACAATGGAAAAACTAGAGGGAAGACCTCCTTAAACAGTTTAGTTGGGATCAGGTCTAAAAGGCAGGTTGATGATTTAGAGGAGGAGACAAGAGAATTTAGCTCCTGAAGGCTGATCGTAGAGAAACTGTCTAACTCAGGTCTAACTACTACTACTATATTTAGAGGTACGACAGGTTCAGCTGGTGATAGAGAGTTGCTAATTTTATCTCTAATTTTCAGAATTTTATCATTGAAAAAGTTCATAAAGTCCTCACAGCTCAGGGCTAGAGGAATCACAGGCTCAATAGAGCTCTGACTCTGTGTCAGCCTGGCTACAGTGCTGAAGAGATATCTAGGGTTGTTTCTATTTTCTTCAATAAGTGAGGAGTAGTAGGCAGCTCGAGCATGTTTTAAGGCTCTCATGTAGCTATTATGACTCTCTCGCCAAAGTATGCGTGACTCTTCCCTTTTATCAGAGCGCCACATTCTCTCTAATTTACGGGTTGTTTGTTTAAGTGTACGAGTTTCTGAGTTAAACCAAGGAGCTGTCCTCTGACGTTTAATTCTTTTTTGTCTCAGTGGGGCAATTGAGTCCAAAGTGGATCTTAGTAGACTGGCTGAGTCATCAACAAGCTGATCCAGCTGAGTGGAGCTAAAGCTAATATCACAGTTATCAGTTTGCCAATTTATTGAGCTTAAGGCAGTAGGAATGGCCTCTTTGAATTTAGCCACGGCACCACTGGACAGATTTCTACTGCTCACAGTTTTGCTGCAAAACACAGAATCTTCCAGGAGGATGCTAAAAGTTACTAAGAAGTGGTCAGATAAAAATGGATTTTCAGGAAAAACTTTCAGTTCATTAATATCAAGGCCATATGCTAAAACCAAATCAAGAGTGTGATTAAAATGATGGGTAGCTTCACTAACAAACTGAGTAAAGCCAACTGAGTCTATTAATGACATAAAAGCAGAGCTAAGACTATCACTCTCTTTGTCGACATGGATATTAAAATCACCTACAATGATTATTTTATCAGAGCTTAGGACCAAGTTTGATATGTATTCAGAGAATTCTGATAAGAATTCAGAGTATGGGCCTGGAGGACGGTAAATTATCACAAACAGAACTGTCTGGCCGGTTTTTGAATCAGTATGAGATAAATTTAGAGTAAGGCTTTCAAAAGAAGTATATTTAGCCTTTGGTCTGTGATTGATTTGGAGACAGAAATGATAAATAGCTGCTACACCACCACGGCCTGTGTCGCGTGGTATATGAATATTTGAATGACTGGGAGGAGTGGACTCATTTAAACTGACATATTCCTCTTCTCGTAGCCATGTCTCAGTTAGACAGAATAAATCAATCTGATTTTCTGATATAAGGTCGTTCACCAGTAAAGATTTGGACCTCAGTGATCTAATATTTAAGAGACCACATCTGATTCTCTGATGTTTTAAAGCCACTACATTTGAAGGTTTTATTTTAATCAGATTTCTATGGTTGACACCTCTTTTATTTATTTTTGAGTTAATATCTAAGAGAATGTTCATGTGAGATTGGAGTGTTGGAATTTACAACCTGCAGCTGCAATGGACAATTCACCATTCACAGAGACAGAGGGATTAAGACATGATGAGTAAGCTGTTTATCTCAGAAGATAAGACAGTTCAGGATGTGGCTAATGAGACTTCTCTTTGCCTTACAAAGTCTCAGCCAATCAGGCATTGCTGGACTGTCCAATGCCTGAAGAAAGTCCATTAAATCAAGAGGGGAGTCTGGTCCTGGGGGAGTGTAAAGAGCGGCCCAAACAGGGGTCACGCCAACTAGCAGGAAAAAGAGGCAATTTATGGCTCCCCATGTCCACATTATGGTGGCCTTCTCAGGGTTGGAGAGAGGGGAGAGGAAAGATTAGAAAGAAAATGATGGGGTGTCTTTTATTCCTGATGCTACACAGTCATCCTCGACCTCCTGAACGAGGTTGCTGCTCGTCTTCCTCGGGGTCATAAACAAGTTGAGGAATGACAGGACCACAGAGAACCTCCACTTCTTCACTGGCCCTCCCGCTGACCTGCTTCGTCCCTCCTCCTTCCTCTTCTCCTGCAGGTAAACGTCCCGGTGTCTCTTTGAACTCCTCTGGCAAACCTCCACTGCAGAATAGACGTGGACGCGCACGGGCACACGCACACACACACATGCACACATATAATCAGAAACAGCTGGGCGTCAGCCTTGCTTCTGCTTAATGATGACTCTTCTCTTAATTTATCCGTGCAAGATAAACGTATTCTGTGGGCCGGTCTCACTGCTGCCAAAAAGATGCTTGCTCTGAGATGGCAACCACCACATTCTTTAGCTTGGCAGCAGTGGGCCAACTCATTTCTCGAAACAATCTTTAAACTACTTAATTAGTTATAATTACATCTTCAGGCATTTCTGATTTATGTAATTTTGACATGAGTCAAATGTTTGCCTTTAAATAAAACCACTTACTTTAATTTAATATTTGAAACTTGGCCCTTTTAGATTACAGAAGAGACAGCTATATATATATATATATATATATATATATATATATATATATATATATATATATATATATATATATATATATATATATATATATATATATATATATATATATATATATATATATATATATATATATATATATATATATATATATATATATATATATATATATATATATATATATATATATATATGAGAAGTAACTTGTACTTTTGAGTACATTTTAAACTAGAGAATTTGCATTTCCTTGCAGCAAATGTGTTGAAATGCTGAGTCTGAATGCTGGAACTGTGAAATGAAATTTCTAAAGCCAGTGCAAATAAAGCTGAAAATGTGACATAAGCGGTTGGAAACAGTAAAACAAAGCCTACATGCTATGCTAAATAAAAATGTTAAAAGTTGTGAAAGTAAGCTAGAAACCTAATAAAGGTGAGCCAAATTTGCATAAGGCCGCTGATATGTTTGCCCACCCTGAAGGAGTTACAATTGTTAAAAGAGGTAAATGGATAAGACCTAAAATGACAAAGACTGTAATCAGTAGCAGAAGTTTTAATTATGTTCTGAAATAAGCATTCTAAAGAAAGAAATAGAGTATGGATACATTTCTGTTCGTGTACATATGCGTGCATATGTGTGAATAAATGATTATGGTCATTAGTCTATATGTGCATTTGTGCATGTATGTTTGCATGATGGATCTATGCATATATCAGAGTATGTGCATATGTAAATGAAAAGGTATCTTTCATTATGGGTATATTTCTGTTTATGTGTGTATGTCTGAAGAAAATGATGCATATGTATATATGCATGCATCTGTAAAATGACTGAGAGTGACATTAATGTGTTAAAGCAAAAATGCAGTTTGTAGGTGAAACTATGCCAAATGTGTAGAGCCCAGAAGTTAAAGCAGTTTTAGCAGGACTGTATAAATCTCCCATGTATTTAAGTATATTTAAGTATACCAAATCTGTAAAGCTTGAAAGATGAAGCAGGTTCAGCAGAACTGCATAAATGTCCAATTCATTTCAATGTGAAAAAAATCAGTCAAAGTATTTTTGTCTTTTAAAACTATCACAGTTATGAATTTGAGAAAAAAAAACAGGAGACTTCTGTTCAACAATCTGATTTGCGCAATTTTTTTCTCTGAACATTACGTGCAAGAGTCCGTGCATTGTGTTTTAATTTGAAACTTCCGGTCACTCCACACAGTGACTTCCTGTGAATTTACGATGTTTGGAAGCGGCCGTGCTGTAAACAGCTCCGTGCCCGCTTCATGTAGCGGGCACGGAGCTGTTAACATCCCCGCCTCGTGTCTCACCAAAACCTCGGCTGAATGTCTCTGTTTCACAGAGGCTTTGTACATCAGCTGCGGGTCTGTTCCTCAGTGCTGAGCCGAAGCCGCTAGCGCTAAGCTAAGCTAAGCTAAGCTAAGCTAAGCTCCACCTTTCACAGAGTATGCAGGAGCTGAGGGAAAAAAGCTGGGTACTTCCGGGTAAACGAAGGCTCGCTGTGCCAAAACCGTGATAGATATCAGAAAAGGGATTGCACTGTGAGCATCTCAAGAACATGCTGAAGCTATGGGTGTAATTTTTATGTCCATACAGTAAAGAATGTTGACATAGTGGCGAGTTAAAAACAGGCTTCAAAGTGAAGCGCCCAGCTGTCCGGAGGTGAATTTTTGCATTACCGCAGATGAGAAGATTTTGAGTCATACCGCAAAAGCTGAAGCTCACTGAGACAAAACGATGTCAGATTAAACTTTGAAGCGGATTTCACGTGTAACGAGGAGAAAGTTAGCGACGTTTTGATGCATAAATCATGTCTGTGGACGACGTTTTGACGAAGTTATAACAGGATAATTCTGCTGAGTCCGTGAGAATTTTTCTGTGTCTGTCCACTCTGAGAAAACGTCACAGTCGCTCTCATGCCATTGATTGCCTCAAAACTTGGTGTTGCTTAAAAATTCGCGGATGACCAAACAAAGGAATGCGCACTCTGCAATAACTAGGAGCGTAGAACAAGAAACAAAAACACAAGAAATCCCACATTCTGCTGACCCCTCTTGTGTCTGTCCACGGCTCCGTCGCTCACAGCAGAATGTGGGATTTCTTGTGTTTATGTTTCTTGTTCTACGCTCCTTGTTATTGCAGAGTGCGCATTCCTTTGTTTGGTCATCCGCGGCTCCCGTAGGCACCCGTAAGAGTATCATAGAAATACGAAGTAGTACTGTTTAGGCTATAAACATGTGCTAAATGATGTCGTTTTCAAGAGCTCAGGACACTTGGATTACAGCACACGAGCAGTATGGAGGAATATTGCCGACTTTTTGTGGACTTTTTGTGGACTTTTAAGGACACTGTTCGTTCGGGCTCGTATCAAAGTCATGATATCAATGTCAGTGGACAGCGAGGATTCCTCCAGATCTCCGGCTGCATCCTAGATGTCCCAAAACTACTCCACAGTGTTGTTCAGCATGAGGGTGAGTAGAAAATGAGGCCAAATCGTTGTTTGGGTGTCGTGTTCCTTTAAGTTTCATAAAAATATTATCTTTGCACATTTTTATCATACTGAGATATTGCATCATAAATCTAACAAATCCATCAGATGAAGGGTAAACTGAGTATTATGCCTGTTCAGATTTCACATAACTTTGTGTTTTTTATTATAAATTTTGGTGTAATTCACAAGTCAATAGTTTGATGAAACAACAATTATGCATATAAGTCAGATTTAGCTTTTCCTTTGATTTACTCTGAATAAATGTTTGTCAGAGACATGTGTTTGTGGATCTTCATGAAGTTACACTTAATTACTTTTTTATCCTGCTGAGGTATGGAGTCTAATGTAGTGGACAGATTCATAACTCTCTCAAAATATAATATTTAAAAAAATGATCTTGAACGTGTCTGAAAGTCAAAACAAACATTTTAAGAAAATATTCCTTTGTGATTTAATAATTCATGCATGAAAGGGTTAAAATATGCAGGCTTTGTAAAGTCCTCCATAGGACAGAGTCTCAGGTTGATTCTAATTTATGAGGAAAAACAAATTTGGACATCAAGAATCATGAGATAAGATTTTCATTTCAACCCCCCCAAAAAACAGTGTTTCCATTTCTCCTTTGTCTGATAAAGACTGTAAATAAGACTTTAATTTCTTTATTTCATGGAGCCCTGAGGCACCAAAGCAACATCTGCTGGGACCCTGAAGCTCCTGAAACATGGGGGGAAGTTTTTTTCTAAATAATTCATGCTATCAAGGCTTAATTTGTGAGTGGAAAAAGAATCTTTATTTGATGATGACAAAGAACTCTCTTTTCTGGTAACAGACAGAAATAATTATGAACATACGTACATACATTTATTTAGAGATAATACAATTGTTATTAAAAACACAGACTGTCCTGTGTCATGGCATGCAAATCAAGAGGATGATGCAGGAAACAATTAAAGAGAAAACATGGTATTTAATGAACATTACTGGAAAGAGCTAACTTTTTTAAGGTAGCTAGAAAACATGGATGACTGTGTCCATCTCACATGGTAAAAAGAAGGTGACCACTGAAGGAGGAATGGTGATTATTATTGTCATATATTACATGATTAGCCCACAGACGCAAAAACACAACATCTCCAACCTCTAGAAGCAGAGTGACACCATTAGCTGAGGTACCAAACAGACTATTCTGAAACTCATATGCAATAAACACATGTTCTTCATTCTTCACCAGAGTTGCAGCTGAACCATAGCTAGCTTTTCCCTGTGCTGCGATGTAGAACTCAAAGTGGTAGGCTCCTTTCACTGGTGCAGTAAAGACACCTGGAGGACATTTTAATTGACAGTGAGTGTAAAAGAAGTTCTTTCCTCCAGACTGAACATCTCAAAAACAAATGTCTGAAGGTTGTTTCTGTTAGTGTAAGAAGTACCTGTGTCTGGGCTGTAGGCATTTCCAATGTTTGAGACAACGTGTCTGAACACCAGATTAGTGTGAGTGACATATGGTCCCAAAGTCACTTCACCTGAGACCGACAGAGAGGCTGAGAAAGCCACCTGTTTGGCTGAGAGAGAGAGAGAGAGAAGTGTTGACAATATTAGTGTTAACCAATGTAATCCACATACTAAACACTGTTTTTAATAATCATAGACACTGAATCGAATCGAGGCATCATAGAGATCTGAGAAGAGGAGTTTTGAGCAGTACTGACAGCTTTATAAGACCTTACAAAATGATCATGACAGTCACAATGAATGTAAGCTTTTTATCATTTAGTGCTTTAATCCTGGTCGTTTAGTTCATTAAAGTTATTTATTAAATACACAAGTTACAGGCAGAAACAATGCTGTACTGAGCTGACATGATTTATGAGGGTTACAGTCAGGACAGTGGCAATCCTCATTCTCCCCATAACAAGCAAAAGGCCATAACAGGAAGTGTTGGACATATATGGAAAAGATGAAGAAACACCATGTTATAGCATGATTGCAAACCTTCATAAATAAGTTAATTAATATTTTTTGGTGACAATATACTGTACAGAACTTCAACTTACAAAAAAACGTACATATAAACATAAATGAAGCTGAGCATTTTCTAAAGAAAAAAAGAAAACAATTAGAGAACAATGAAAAAGAATAGACACTATTAGAAAAAGAAAGGCTAACAAATAAAAAGAAATGGAACAATGAATCTGATGATTTAAAGTTTATGTGGCAGAGCATTTTGGACGGCAATTATTCTTGACTGTACGCAGTCAAAGTCACCTGTTATTAAATTCACTTGAATCTAATTTATGGCTAAATCTATAAAAACTTTAGTTCATCTAGAATCTGACTGTCTGTGGGTTTTTTCTAGTTAAGGACTCGTTTTGGAACAGACAGTTACTACATTTAAAAAAAACAATGATTATAGCTTTTTGAATCTGACTGAGCCAGCTCATCAAATCTTTGAGAAATTTTCTGAGACGCCATGAGAGAGAGAGAGAGAGAGAGAGAGAGAGACAGAGAGAGAGACAGAGAGAGGGAGAGAGAGAGAGAGACAGAGAGAGAGAGAGACCAAGAGAGAGAGAGAGACCACGAGAGAGAGAGAGAGAGAGAGACCACGAGAGAGAGACCACGAGAGAGAGACAGAGAGAGGGAGAGAGAGAGAGAGACCAAGAGAGAGAGAGAGACCACGAGAGAGAGAGAGAGACCAAGAGAGAGAGAGAGACCACGAGAGAGAGAGAGAGAGAGAGACCACGAGAGAGAGAGAGAGAGAGAGAGAGAGAGAGACCACGAGAGAGAGAGAGACCACGAGAGAGAGAGAGAGAAAGAGAGAGAGAGAGAGAGAGAGAGAGAGAGAGCTGTGTTACCAAGTCCTGACATCTGTTGCTCTCCACCTTCAGAATAGTTTTCAGAGTCTAAAGTCCAAATGTAAACTGCAGGTTTAGATTTGTGTCTGACCTTCTCCAGCTCCAACATTGAACACATTGAAAAATCACACCAATGAACTACCATGTTTCTTCAGCTGATGGAGTGTGCTTTTGTGGTCAAATGTAATCGATTCCTGCTGTTGTGTATCAAATACCTTCAAGGCTTTGCTTTAGTTTCTCCACCTCCACCTTCTGCCTCTCAACCTCTGCTCTCTGTGACTCCAGTTTAACTTCTTGAGCTAAAAACAGAATGAAACAATCTTTTGTTAGTTTTTACTTGGCACCATGATCTTTTCCTGTGAGCAGCTGCAGCATGACTCCACTGTACCTTTATTCTTTCCCTGTAAGTCACTCATCGAGGCCCTCAGCTCTCTCAGAACAGCATGGATGCCTGCTGAACTTGTCTGTTCCTGGTTTGAAGCATCAGTTGTTGCTCTTCTCTGGCGCTCAGTTTGCTCTCCAGAAGCAGTAATGTGTTTGTCAGTGTGGCTCTGAAGCTGAGCCGTGGAGAGGGAGCAGAGGAGCAGCAGCAGGAAACACACTGTCTTCTCCATTCTCACAGTCGTCTTCTGTGCAGTTGGTCTGTAGCTCCTGTCTTTATTCAGCCTGCTGAAGTTTGATGACCTGAATTACACTGAACCTACAGATATGACACAATCTTTGTATTATTCCACAAAAAACAAGAGTGTGTGCAGATTAAACATGACTGGGTCAAAGCAGACATGGCAGCAGGTCAGGATTAAACATAACAACATCCTTTAAATGGTAAGTGTCCTGAAAACACTTAAAAGTCTACACTGTATCCAGGAGGTGCCTGTTCACACATTGTCTGGACTGTTTGAGCAATAAAAACATAATTAAAACATTTGCAGGGCATGGTTAGTGGGTCACCATCAGGAAAAGGAAAGTTTGTGCCTGGGAAATTTGCACAAACATACAGTGGGACTGGAATATTGTTATATTGCAGCCATTTCCTAAAATCATTTATTTAAATTCATTTTTTTCCTCATTAATGTACACAAAGCACCCCATATTGACAAAAAACAACAGAATCGTAGACACTTTTGAAGATTTATTAAAAAAGAAAAACTGAAATATCACATGTTCATAAGTATTCAGACCCTTTACTGTGACACTTGTTTTTATAACTGAGGCGTTGTCCATTTCTTCTGATCATCCTTGAGATGGGTCGACACCGTCATTGGAGTCCAGCTGTGTTTAATTGTATTGATCGGACTTGATTAGGAAAAGCTCACACCTGTCTCTATAAGACCTTTCAGCTCTCAGTGCATGTCAGAAGAAATGAGAAGCATGAGGTCGAAGGAACTGCCTGAAGAACTCAGAAACAGAACTGTGGAAAGGCTCAGATCAGGACAAGGCTACAAAAGAGTTTCTGCTGCTTAAGGTTCCTCAGAGCACAGTGGCCTCCATAATCCTTAAATGGAAGAAGTTTGGGACAACAGGAACTCTTCTTAGAGCTGGACATCGATCAGGGGAGAAGAGCCTTGGTGAGAGAGGTAAAGAAGAACCCAAAGATCACTGTAGCTGATCTCCAGAGATCCAGAGGGGAGATGGAGAAAGTTCATGGAAGAGACTTCAAACAAGGTCTGTGCATTTCTTCAATGTTTTTGTCAAAATAGTTGTATAACAGCAGCAGTCTGATTTTGAACAGCCATACATTGTATGTACCTAAAGTGTAATTAATAAAACTTAATCCTTTGAGCTAAATACAGACTTAAACCCAGTTTCTGCTTATTCTTCATGCCACAGCATTTACTAGATACCAAAAACGTTTATTTATTTCTATCTTGACAAATGCATAAAGGAGATGTTCTCAGAGACTGTTATTGAAACTACAGCTTTATTTTCTTGAAGTCATTACTGTTTTATTTTGTCAGATTTCGTCAGGTTCTCTTTTAAAAGACTGTTTTTCGGATTTTAATCTGAGTGGCCTTCTGCATTAAGGTGATATCAGGGCCTCATGTGGACTCCAGCTGCCCAGTCCAGGTCTTGTTTGGACCATAGACCAGTGGCTCTGAAATATTGTGGTGGGGCTCAACGGTTTTCCTTCAGTCCAGTTTGAGTGAGCCATGTAACATGTTAAAAACAGAAGTTTTTATTGTAACTATGCAGCAAATGATCAGCACCTATGCTGCATTAATTTCCATCTCTGAAAAATTCTAAGAAACTCTGAAAGAGGATTGGAGGGAGTTATTGGCCTTTATGTTGCTCTAATGTTTTAGTTTACCTGATTTATTTTTGATACCTTGCCTTGCCTTGGTCTGATGTGGGCGTGGGCAGGCATCCACATCATCAGTCGCTGCCCAAGTGCTGTTCCAATGTTCATGTCCTCCGGAGGCATATGTCCTCCGTTTGGTTAGCATGTGGCTAATTGACTCCTTGCCATGGCTATAAATACCCAACATGCAACGCGCGACTCTACAAAAAAAGGAAATAAATGGAGGGAAAAGACGCACCAGAGAGAGACGCTCCAGCGGAGGAGTAAATTCCAATTCAAATATAAGTAACAAAATACACCTCTGAAAATAACAAGATGGTAGATGCTGAACAGTGATTTGCATCGGAAGTAATGCATTACTAAGGTGGAGATTGAGATTTGATGTGAACTTCAATGCACAAAGAAGCTGCATAAAACTAATGTGTGAATCTGATGAACAAGGCATATTGACGTACTTCTCCATTTCTGCAGGAAAAAAATGCTTCAACAATGAACCTTACTCTAGTTCATATTAAACATACACAATGCGTTTTTGTGTACCTTCATTTATTACAACAAAAATATCAGAAACCAAAATACCATCAAACATAGGCAAACAAAATAAGCAATTCATCCTCGGTCATGTCTGCAAGATATGAAACAATAAACCAATTAGTAAAGCATCCACATCCATAAAACTCCACAAAGAGGCGGGTCTGACGTTTCCAGATGCCTTTGTAGGTTGTTCCATTAGCATCTCCTTTGAGCAGAGGCAGGACACTTGCTTTGGATTGGAAGGAAGTGGCTTCGGAGGCACTGCCTTCCAAGGCAAGGCAAGGCAATTTGGGAAACAGCCGGGATCTTCCAGCAGAGACATGGACTTACTGACACCTGCTGTCCTGTTGCTGCACTCACACATGGACATGTACATGTACATGTAAAATGTAAATGTTCTTTATCTATACAGCCCTTTACAACAACCCTTTGGTTAACCAAAGTGCTTTACAATAGGTGGAAGTAAAAAGCAATAAATAACACATTTAAAAACTAGAAAAGCAGTCGGGGAGCGCAGACCTCCACCAGCACAACAGTCCTCTCCCATATTATGATTTATCTCATAAATATTAGTCCTCCCTTTATTTCATGTAAATATTTAGATTCCTTGACCATGAAAACATACCATTACCAACTGGATTCAAAATTATATCTATTTTAGTTCAGTAGTTATTCACAAAATCACATTTTTGGTCAAGGCAGATCCAGATGCTGATCCGTATCAACACCAAAACTAAATCAGTTCTTCCTTTTCCCATGCTGAACATTTGCTGAAAATTTTTATCAGAATTCTTCCATGACTTTTTGAGTTATTTTGTTCACAAACAGACAGACAGATAAACAAACTCCCCGAAAACATTAACCTCCTGGGGGAGGTACTAAAGTAACATAGTAAAAGTAAAGTGTCACCACACTACTGGGTATTAAAGCCATCCTGAATAAATATGTCTTCAGTCTAGATTTGAAAAAGGCCCGGGTCAGAAATGAGACGCATTTCAACAGGGAGCTTATTCCAAAGCCTGGAGCAGAGATGGAAAAGGCTTGATCACCCCAGTGTCTGTATTTTGACCTGGACACTTCAGCAAAAGTTGGTTTGACGACCTCAGCACTCTACCAGGCCCCTGAACCGTTAAAAGCTCAGTTAAGTACACTGGGGTGAGACCATTAAGAGCTTTAAAAACAAACATTAACATTTTAAAATCAATCCTGTACTGGACAGGACGCCAATGAAGGGATTTAAGAACAGGAGTGATGAGCTCTCGTCTGTTCGTGCTGCAGCGTTTTTGCACCAGCTGGAGGCGACCAAGAGAAGCCTGGGAGACACCAACATAAAGAGCATTACAGTCAAGTTTTGAGCTTATAAGAGCATGGATGGCTATTTCAAGGTCGTGGTGACTTAAAAACATTTTGACTTTGGCCAGGAGACGAAGCTGGACAAAACTTTCCTAACAACACTGTCTGATTGTTTGTTGAACTGAAGGTCTGAGTCGAGAAACACTCCCAGATTTCTGACATTTTGACTAAGTGTTGGAAACAAGGCTCCAAAGCCAGGAACCCTGTGTCTCCAAACATGATGCACTCTGTTTTACTATCGTTGAGATAAAGAGAATTTTGGCCAACCACTGCTTGATTTCTGCAAAACAAGAAAACAAATAATTCTGTGCACTGTAACTGTTGGGCTTCACTGGCAGATAGATTTACAGATCATCTGCATAACAGTGAAAAGAGAGGTTGTGTACATAAAGAAAGGAGAATAAGGCCAGGACCAACCTCCAGTGACTCTTTCATGTAGGTCTGCACCACAGGGATCATCTTTACCAAACATGTGGAAAATGACATCACAGTTTTGCTCTGAATTTGTGATATGACAAACTCATCAGCAGAAATTATTAGACCTTGACTCGGTGTATATCCACATGTTCCCTGACTCCTTAAACTTCTATGCCCATGTCTGGTAGGAGGTCCTGGTGTCACGGAGTAATGTCATCCATGGAAGCAGCCACCCTGTCATGGACTTCCTGTAAGTGTCCCTCACCCATGATTTCATGGTTATGGTCAGAGCTCAGAGACCAGACCAGACTGAGGTCAATCAAACACAGCACAGACCAATCAGGGCTCTGGAAACAGAGGGCAGTTTGTTGACTTTCTCCACTGTTCAGCCCGAGTAGCCAAGGTTCAAAGATACATTTTCTCTTCCCGTAACTTTTCCTCAATTTACCATCTAGGGCTCAAAAGTACATCTAACTATCGATCTGATGATCTAACTTCATTTACTTTTAGTGGTGAAATCAAACAACATCACATTTTTAAATATTTACACAGGTGGACAAAATTGTTGGTACCCTTCATTTAATGAAAAGAAAAACCCACATGGTGGCTGAAATAACTTGAAAATAACAAAAGTAATAAATAAAAAAATACTGAAAATCAGCTAATGAAAATCAGGCATTGATTTTAAATTTTGGTTCAGGAAAAATATTTTAAAAAACAAAATAATGAAACTGGCTTGGACAAAAATGATGGTACCCCTACAAAGGATTGAAAATGGTGTGACCATAGGGACATGTTAAACTAAGGTGTGTCCTGTAATTATCATCACAGGTGTCTCCAAGCTTGTAATCAGCCAGTCTGCCCATTTAAAGGCTGAAAAGTGGTCACTGTGCTGTTTGGTATCATGGTGTGTACCACACTGAACATGGAGCACAGAAAGCTAAGGAGAGAGCTGTCTCAGGAGATTAGAAATAAAATGATAGACAAGCCTGTTAAAGGTAAAGGCTATAAGACCATCTCCAAGCAGCTTGATGTTCCTGTGACTACAGCTGCACAGATTATTCAGAAGTTTAAGGTCCACAGGACTGTAGCCATCCTCCCTGGCCGTGGCTGCAGGAGGAAAACTGATGACAAACTGAAGAGACGGAGAATACGAATGGAAACCAAAGAGCCCAGAACAACTTCAAAGAGATTAGAGGAGAACTCCAAGGTCAAGGTACATCAGTGTCAGATCACACCATCCATCACTGTTTGAGCCAAAGTGGACTGAATGGAGGACATCACTGTTCAAAGCAAATCATGAAAAAGTGAGACTGGAATTTTCCAAAATGCATATTGACAAGCCACAAAGCTTCTGGGAGAATGTCCTTTGGACAGATGAGACTAAACTGGAGCTTTTTGGTAAGTCACATCAGCTCTATGTTCACAGACACAAAAATGAAGCATACAAAGAAAAGAGCACTGTACCTACTGTGAAACATGGAGGAGGCTCAGTTATGTTCTGGGGCTGCTTTGCTGCATCTGGCACAGGGTGTCTTGAATCTGTGCAGGTCCAATGAAATCTGAAGACTATCAAGACATTCTGGAGTGAAATGTGCTGCCCAGTGTCAGAAAGCTTGGTCTCAGTCACAGGTCATGGGTCCTCCAACAGGATAATGAGCCAATCACACAGCTAAAAACACCCAAGAATGGCTCAGAACTAAACACTGGACTATTCTGAAGTGGCCTTCTATGATCCCTGATCTAAATCCTGTTGAACATTTGTGGAAGGAGCTGAAACATGCAGTCTGGAGAAGACAGCCTTCAAACCTGAGACAGCTGGAACAGTTTGCTCATGAGGAGTGGGCCAACATACCTGTGGACAGGTGCAGAAGTCTCACTGAGAGCTACAGAAATCACCTGATTACAGTGATTGACTCAAAAGATTGTGCAATAAAATATATAGTTAAGGGTACCATCATTTTTGTTCAGGCCAGTTTCATTAGTTTGTTTTTAAAAAATAACTCTTTTGAACCTCAATTCAAAAGCAAAATCTGATTTTCATTAGTTGATCTCAGTAAATTTTTATTTATTATTACTTTTGTCAGTTTTAGCTTATTTCAGTGACCATGTGGGTTTTTCTCTTTTTAATGGAAGGGTACCAACAATTTTGTCCACGTCTGTATACACTTTATTTAAGAAACATCATCAGTGGTGGACATCATAAAGATATGATGTCCACCACTTTTCAGCATAAGTTAGGACTGGGTAGAAAAACAATCTCTGAACAGGATCAGGATAAATGTTACATCTGAGCATGATGAGCTCTGGGTGTATTTAGTCCATAAAGAAAGGCAAAAACAGACGTGGATCTATGGCAGTATCCACACACATCCTTCTCTGTGGTTTATGGACAATGGCCTGACATACTGTAGATAAGGTATCCAGAGAAATATAACAGCGGCTATTTTTAAAAATTACACTTTTCCAGTCTGTTGGAAAAAGTGTTATATGTTTTATTCTGATTAAATGTGACAAACATTTAATCAGAATAAAAATTCAGAGTGGTCCCTACAGTCTTAACTCCTTCCAATTAAAAAATAGCTCACACTGTTGAATTTTGGTCAAATTTCATGATCAATCAATCAATCTTTACTTTTATATCCCCACTTCATAACAGGTGTTATCTCAAGACACCTTACAACAGAGCAGGCTGAAGACAAACTCTTCATTTATAGACACGTGTTTGCATATAAACATGCACAAATAGATATTTATTTGTACATACTCATACAAACACCCAGAGATGGATCCATCCAGGCAGAGACAAAGGAAGTAAAAATAAGAATTTATGACAGAGACAGACCCATGGAGACCCAGACCATAAATCTGTCCACATCATGTCTTTGTTGAATATAAATGTATTTGGGATCATAGCCCTCTGAAATGTGGCCTCCCATTTTCAAAGTGTCCCTATGATTATAAAGATGTCTAAGATGGATGGATAATCTAGACAACCATGGATAGAGAGATCATCCTAATTTTAATGTTAACATCTGAAATGAATATAATGTGTAGAGGAATGGATGTTGATAAATACAGCAGCATGGACTACCATTAAATTGAACTGGTCTGAAAAATAATAATTCATGTTAAATGGTGTCATTTCTGTTGATGGTTGATGCAGGATAGAGCACATGGAGTGGAGCAGGTCCACAGCAGCAGGTCATCCATGATCGTTTGTCATGGTCATACTAATATATATATGTACTGTTTATTTACTATTTCTCTTTTAAGCACTGTCCAGAGAAGCACCTTAAATTTGGTGTGTAAATACACTGTTTTTGATGACATGACGATAAAGCTTCTATTATTCTGTTAACATGAACTACCATGTCTTTAATGTTGTTGAGCTCTCTGAAGGTACTATTCAGGAACTTTAATGGAGCTAGAGGAAAGGAGAAATATCTGTAGCACTTTATAATACGGCCCGTGTCTTACAGTGTAGTTTCCTCAACTTTTAGGGTAACTTTCCCAAAGGTACACGTCATTTTGTGGAACCTGTGTAGTGGTTACACTACTGTCGACCCAGATTCTCTACCAAACTTTAGCTGCAATGCTTACCTTGATACATGTACTCCCAGGATGTTCTGACTACTTTGTAGACTAAGTGTTTTCTCTTTTTTGACCTTTTTACATTCCATACAGTTTTACTCTAATGTCATGCTTATTCATCAACACTGGTCTACATTTGGCAATCATCAGTCAACTGTTATTGCTATCACAGTACACTTTTTCATTCAGAATAAAACCCTTACAGTCATGGAGTGGGCATAATTGTTACATGTAAAACAGGGATCCTTTCAAAATATAAACACAAATGATTCAAAATAAATGGAACTTGAACATATAAAGCAATAAAGTGGAAAAATCATTTTATATTAACTACATTTAAATACATTTTATATTAACTATTCCTTTTGCTGCACAAAAATGAACACAAAGTATAAAGTATTAAAGTGATCTTTGTGTGATAGAAACTCTCCTTTTTTAATATTAACTTCTTTGTGAGGCATTGTAAAATATAAGCGGGGTGATGTTTTTGGCCTCCTTTAGCCCTCCTCAGGACATTGGGCTGGTGCCTGCCTCAAGTGCTCTCCCATCGCTGCTCAGACCTTTTCCTTCGTCACCTCTGGGAAAGGCAATGCAAACGGACTCTGCAAACATGTAAAAAAAAACCATAAAATTTTAATGCTTCATACAAAACCCAAAACCAGTGAAGTTGGCACGTTGTGTAAATCTTAAATAAAAACAGAATACAATGATTTCCAAATCCCTTTCAACTTATATTCAGTTGAATACACAGCAAAGACAAGATATTTAATGTTCAAACTAAGAAACTTTATTTTCTTTTGCAAATAATCATCAACTTAGAATTTAATGGCAGCAACATGTTGCAAAAAAGTTGTCACAGGGTCATTTTTACCAATGTGTTACATCGCCTTTCCTTTTAACAACACTCAGTAAACGTTTGGGAACTGAGGAGACCAATTTTTGAAGCTTTTCAGGTGGAATTCTTTCCCATTCTTGCTTGATGTACAGCTTAAGTTGTTCAACAGTCCGGGGTCTCCGTTGTTGTATTTTACGCTTCATAATGTGCCACACATTTTCAATGGGGGACAGGTCTGGACTACAGGCAGGCCAGTCTAGTACCTACACTCTTTTACTACGAAGCCACGCTGTTGTAACACGTGCAGAATGTGGCTTGGCATTGTCTTGCTGAAATATGCAGGGGCGTCCATGAAAAAGACGTTGCTTGGATGGCAACATATGTTGCTCCAAAACCTGTATGTACCTTTCAGCATTAATGGTGCCTTCACAGATGTGTAAGTTACCCATGCCTTGGGCACTAATACACCCCCATACCATCACAGATGCTGGCTTTTGAACTTTGCGCCTATAACAGTCCGGATGGTTCTTTTCCTCTTTGGTCCGGAGGACACGACGACCACAGTTTCCAAAAACAATTGTAAATGTGGACTGGTCAGACCACAGAACACTTTTCCACTTTGCATCAGTCCATCTTAGATGAGCTCGGGCCCAGTGAAGCCGGGGGTGTTTCTGGGTGTTGTTGATAAATGGCTTTGGCTTTGCATAGTAGAGTTTTAACTTGCACTTACAGATGTAGACGAACTGTAGTTACTGACAGTGGTTTTCTGAAGTGTTCCTGAGCCCATGTGCTGATATCCTTTACACGGTGATGCCGCTTTTTGATGCAGTACCGCCTGAGGGATCGAAGGTCACGGGCATTCAGTGTTGGTTTTGGGCCTTGCTGCTTACGTGCAGTAATTTCTCCAGATTCTCTGAACCTTTTGATGATATTACGGACCGTAGATGATGAAATCCCTAAATTCCTTGCAATAGCTGGTTGAGAAATGTTGTTCTTAAACTGTTGGACAATTTGCTGATGCATTTGTTCACAAAGTGGTGACCCTCGCCCCATCCTTGTTTGTGAATGACTGAGCATTTCAGGGAAGCTGCTTTTATACCCAATCATGGCACCCACCTGTTCCCAATTAGCCTGTTCACCTGTGGGATGTTCCAAATAAGTGTTTGATGAGCATTCCTCAACTTTCTCAGTCTTTTTTGACACTTGTGCAGCTTTTTTGAAACATGTTGCATGCGTCAAATTCCAAATGAGCTAATATTTGCAAAAAAAAAAGTTTCTCAGTTCAAACATTAAGTACCTTGTCTTTGCTGTGTATTCAATTGAATATAAGTTGAAAAGGATTTGCAAATCATTGTATTCTGTTTTTATTTACAATTTACACAACGTGCCAACTTCACTGGTTTTGGGGTTGTAGAACAACAGAGAAGAAGTTTCATTCAAACCACTGACCGTTATACTGTCATGTTAACAATGTCATGTTTGTGAAATTCAATTTCTATTCATACCTGTCCAGGATCCGAGTTAAAGGATCCGGTATTGCAAAAACATTCCCTCTTATCATAGGCCAGGGCTAAACAGAGCTGAGGAGGGAGTGTGGCATCAAGTTACAACTTACAGCTAAAAAACTGTTTTTTCATAATGTTGACCTGCATTTTCATTTTAATTTTGATGGCAGTGTAACTAGGCAATAATAATATTGCTTTTTGTATTCTTTAATGCTGGAATCTATTAGATAACTTGGAGAAGATTTTTAGCATTTTAATTTAACTAGATAACCTTAGCATCTGATGGGTTCCTTATGCCATCATAGCCCTGTGACACAATGGTAGACATTTACCCCCAGAAATGTATAGTAACTCCAATACCTGATCTGTGTCACATACATTTTGCAGTATTTTAAGTGGGTCATAAGTGCTTAATTAACTTTTTATTTTATTGATATGCATATTTTTTGACCATAAAATGAAGGCACATTGATACTAATCCATCTTGTGTTCCATTCTGAGCCACAACAAAGGGAAAAAGCAAATAATAATGTGCCACACAGTCAAAAAATCAATATCCCAATATAAAACAATGCTTTAAAAGTAATGGTCTGCATTCAAAATATTACTTGAGTAAAGTACTGACATCAATAAATACTAAATTTTCAACACTGAACAATAAAATATTTGCAAAGTAGCCTAAATATGAGCTTCTAACCTTGGCTCCAACAGAGAGAGCAGGCCCTTAATTAATTTCATGGCGTCTTTGAAAGAAAAACAAATCACTGAACGCCAAATGAGCAGCACTGACTGGTCCATGCTGTTGGGTCCACGCTGGCTAGGCTAGCAACACGCTAGCCCTCATGCTACCAACCAACACACTAGGCCTACATGCAAACAAATGTTAAACAGATGCATAACAGTAAAGGACCAGTATTACAAAACAAAACATTTTTTGATCTTTTTTCCTTCAGCACCCACCTCTTTTTCACACTTAGTGACAATTCTTGAACTCCGACGTTCACTCAGTCCTACGGGAGTAAAGATGAGTAGTCCGTGTGTGCAGGAGTTCTTCGCTGCAAGTTGCGTTGTCCACAAAGTGAGACAGTTTTCATCGTACACAATCTCCATACAGATGTAAAGCACGGGTCCTGCAAACCCAACAACATTTTTTTCGTCACTGATCTCGAGGCCCTGCATTTATGCAGATAACTTTGAGGATGGACTACTTTGCTCTAAGGCGGAGTAAGATTGTGCCTGAAAGTGGTTGCATGGTGCGTCATGACTGTGGGCTACAACCACCTAGCTCACGCTAGGTGGTTGTGTTTTGTCAAGCAGGGACAACATTAAAGCAACATGCGCTTACCCAGATAGCAAAATGCGTTTATTCAACGTTGGATTTTGGTCAGATTGGTTATTTTTGGTTGAGGTTGAAAAAGCTACGTTGACTCAATATTTAGTTACAGTTACCATTTCTACAATTGAAAAACTAATGTTGAATCAATTTAGAAAAGATGATGTATTTTCAATGTTGAAAATTCCTACATTGATTTGACTTTGTATAGATGATGTATTTTCAATGTTGAATTTGCCTACATTTGTCTACATTGATTTGGCATGTAATAGATGTTGCATTTTCAATGTTGAATTTGCCTATGTTGATTTGACATGATTTCAATATGTGGTATTGATATCATAAAAAACATTATAATTATGATCATTATAATTATTATTATTAGTAAAACCTACCCAGAGGGAAAGTTTCAGATTCTGTTGTCCATTTGTATCTGCGTCATTTCTAGGCCTCAGGGCCGCCCAAAACGCTATTTAAATGAGCTGGCGACCCTTTGAATTTTGGCCTTACCTTTAAGGCTCCTCTATAGGAGGGCTAAATCATGCTGTGGCCCTCAACTGCCTTCAGCTCAACAAAGACAAAACAGAGGTGATTTTATTTGGCCCCTTTCCTTCCACGGCGGACACAGCAGCTCTTCTCGGGCCTCTCGCACCTCGCAAACACACACGCACGCACACACCCACCCTTCCTGTCACTCTTCATTCATCGATCTCCAGCCGACGCAACACACGCACACACACACTGCAATTTAGGGTTAAAATGTTGAAACTGAACGATTTTTCCTATACCTGGTTAGGGCAGAAGGCATGAGATGACAGCCAAAAAGAAAAAAAATCAACTTTTAATTTATGGATTATTTTATGGACTCATTGACTGAAAGTACCCAGGACTGGGCCGAGAAATCCTTCTCGTGAAATTTTCTTGAGATATATATCAGGGTTAAAAACAAAAATAAATGCCCCTCCCTAAGTGATTTAATAAAAAAGACAGACCATCCCCTCATTAAAAACATAAACAAATATTTAAAACATAATCTTATTAAACCCATTATTTAGTAAAAGTAGCATTCTATTAGTGGAAATAAAACAAGGGAAAATGAGCGCTATGAAACTTTGCCGTAGGCGAGTACTGTACGCCTGTCTACTGAGTAAAAATCCCCACCACTGGGAGTACTGTTTAATCGACAAGTCAAGCGGCTAATTAACTGAGTGAGGAGGGACGTGATGGGAGATTTACTGCTTTAGCAGTGGTCAGGTGTACATGAATAATAGTTTTGTTAGAATAAGTACTTGTAACAGAAAATGATCCCTTCCCATCGTCTTCCCCTACCTGAAACCCCGCCCCCCTTAGTTACTGTTGCTAGGTCCGACAAGCTACATGCAGCTGATGAAGTTTTATGGCGGAGAAAGACATCACAGCGCGCGTCAGTGACTCTTTTGGAGCAATTCCTTCACAATATCTCCCAGATGAAGGCAAAAGAAGTTACAGTATGCAGTGGAGGGATATATTAAAGTAAAGAAACGAAGGTGACGCTACGACTACAGCGGCGAAAGCACACCGGGATCATGACCTCTTCCTCAAATTCAGCGATCACAGCCTAGTGTAGCAGTGATGTTCCTGCTCTGCCAGGTGAGTTCTCTTGGACTATTATTGTTGGAATATATATGTCTGTGTCCACATCCTCCTCGTTGGTACATAAATTTACAGGTGCCCCGGGGGGAATGAGCGAGGGACGGTAGTGCACTTTATCCGTGATAGGGGCCGATTTCGAACAAAGCTTAGCAATATGGTGAAGTGATGTGTACATAATGTTTGTGAGTCAGACAGTCTGTACCCCAAGAATATGGGGGAGTCATCTTCTTTCCATTTTCAAAGAAGAAAACACAGAAGGAGCGAGTCTGCAGTGGATAAAACAGTGTGGAGGTCCCTCTGCCAGCTATTGTACTCCTGTATACCACAATGCAATGCGGTCGTGTTTTTCCATAGAAGAAGAAGAGACAAGGAGGGCTGTAGGCGCTGCTTTCATTCATAAATGTATAAAAAGTATATTTAAGACGATTATAGCATAGCTCTTTTACGTCTTTCAGCAGCTGTAAACAACTTCACAATTTGCTAATTATCTTCCAGAGTGCCTGGTTTGTTTACGTGATTTTGAGGCTTGTCGGACTCATGGATAGTCGGACTACGCTTACATAGCAACGGTTGCTGGGACGTGTGATTGGACAGTGGGGGCAGAGGGGCGGAGTTTTGCAAAAGGTCAAACAACTCGCGAGACCCGCGATGTTTCACGGGATTTGACATTCAAACGGACCTTGCTGAGACGATACCGCTTCATAATTCTGAGACAAATTGTTAAGTCCCAGAGAATGTATTTAATTTTGCCTTTTAGATAATAAAACCTATCTTTAATCGTTTGACCAAACGCTATCTTTATTTAAATTCTTGTCATGTGGAGGATAACTTGTTTTTTGGAGCATTAGTGTTTAGCTTGGATGCTAGAAGCTAACTGGTAGGTGAGTATATCCCTTTCAGACATCATCTGCCCATCATCTTTTGATTAAATGTTTACTTTGCGAATTATTTTCGTGAAAAACCTAAGTATGGAGTTTGTAGCTTGGTGCAATGATTAAAAATAGCAAGGCATGTTACTCTGGCGCGCTGGCAAACACTGCTCCCGCTTTTTTTTTTTTTTTTTGCATTCCTTCAACCCCATCTGTGTATGTGTAAATGTGAAAATTTACAGGTGTAGAAGGCGGGCTAAAGATCGCGTCCGACTCAGCACATTGTAATGGACACCAGTGCTCGTAGACTCAGACCCCATTCTTTGGGTAATCCTTTTGCAATAGCACATTTTAATAAAAAAAAAAGCGAAGTCTTTGCTGTAGTGAGGCAACATTTGGGGAAACTATGAAAACAAAATGCCTCGGGGGCGGGCGGCGACTTCGACCCCACCGCTACACACCCACATCTCGCCCCACCTGACCTAGCTGTGGTTCGTGGCCCCCCTCTGGGGAGGGGTCTGGTCCCGGGGGTCTGGCTCCTGGGTGGCTTGGGGCCCCCGGCCTGCCGCGGGGGGGTGGGGGTGGCTGGGGGCGGGGAGCTTGGGGCCGGGTGGGCGGGTGGTTGGGGAGGGCGGGTGCTGTCTGCGGAGGGGCTGCCACTCTGGGCCCTGGGTGCTGTCTTTGGTGTCGGCGGGAGGGGGGGCGGGTCTGTGCCCCCTTGGGTCCTGGGGCTGTCCCTGGGCCTGGTAGTTTGGGGACTGTGTGGGGGTCTCGGTTGCCCTGGTGGCCCATGGCCGTGTTTTCCCTGGGTTTGGGCAACTACTCGGGTATTCGGTGACCACCTCACATGCATGCATATTCAGATACTCAAGCTCCTGTCGAGACTAACTAAGAGACATGATAGATCCCGTCAGAATATGCTGAGTCAGGTACTCTTACACGTCTTCTCACATCCTGGGATGCATGCCACTCCATCTCTTATTCATGTAGGCTCACACCACCCCTACTATCAAGACCCCACAGTTCTGGTGTCCCTGGTTCCCTTCCCTCATCCACTACCCGAACCAGGGTCTTCATCCCTTTCCTACCCCCCCTCCCAAACCCACTACCCGAACCAGGGTCTTCATCCCCTTCCCTGTCCCACCCCCCCCCCACACCCACCACCGAACCAGGGTCTTCATCCTGCTCCAACCCTCCCTGTCCTAACCCACTACCCGAACCAGGGTCTTCATCCCCTTCCCTGTCCCACCCCCCTCCCCACACCCACTACCCAACCAGGGTCTTTATCCCTTCCCTACCCCCTCCCACACCCACTACCCGAACCAGGGTTAACCCCCCCCCCCCCCCCCACTCTACACATGAGCCACCCTCTTCATACACACCACATACTTCCAGTATGGACTTGCATCAGCACAGCACTCGAACTATCTTAAACTAGCTATACTACCTGTTTGTTCTTCTCCCAGTTGTCATGTCTTGTCCTGTCTTGTCTGTCACTATTTCCCCTTCTTTCACACTGTGGTGTGGCACGGCCCTCCCCCTCAGCTCCCATCAGGGGTTAAATAAAGTTTTATATGATGGAGTAGCCTACAGGGAGGGCTGGTGATGGTCACTATAGCAGTGAATCATATTCACATATCTCTCACTACCAGAAAAAAAATGCATTAGTCTTTCCAACTCTGCCACCGGACACAGTGCTCAGCTGTAAAGATAATGCAGACAAGACACTGTAAACAAACCAGCTTTCACTATGGAAACAGGCAGACGTCACTGCGCAAAAGTAAGAGGTTGAGACCGAGATAGCCATGCTAAAGTCTAGGAAAGGATGTGACATCTACTGGGATACTCTTAACAAGGCTGCCAGGGACGGATATATGGATAAAATAAGCCTTATAACCGGTTTGGATCCTTATGACGTCCTAAACAAAGAGTGGGGCACAGACAGAGGACTGTTACCGCCTTTCTGTTTAATGGACCTTTTTCTCTATCTCGTTCATGGTGAGTGCCTACACATTGGGACAGGTCAAAAGCTACTAGTCTTTGGAATCCCACAGTTTACAACGACCACACAGTCATCCTGACAAAGGTAAGCTAAGCCGCAGCCCATCTGTTTCCACGCATGTGCTTTCAAGTATTTGTTTTGAGAATACATTTAGCTATGTAAATTAATATTCATATATGAATATTCCTATGAATTAATATTCAGATGGTATATGTTTCTAGATGAGATTAAATAAATAATATAAATATGTGTGTATATATATATATGTGTGTATATATATCTATATATATCTATATATCTATATATATATATATATAGAGAGAGAGAGAGATAGATATATAGATATATATAGATATATATATATATATACATATATGTGTGTGTGTGTGTGTGTATGTATATATCTATATATATATATATATATATATATATATATATACACAGTCATGGAAGAAACTATTTTTTTCCTTCAATCTCTTTTTCACTTTAATGCCTGGCCCTGGTACCACTAAAGAAATATTTGTTTGAAGTAATATAATGATAACAACAAAAGTAGCTCATTTGAGTTTAATATAATAGATGACGTGGCCGTTTTCCATGATTTTTGATAGTAGCTAAAATCATTTATTTTTTTTTACATCAATAGCTATGGGATTGTACAGCAAAAAACAGTGATTTTAGGCATTCCTCTCTTCTTTTTTGTCAAGAGCATTACTTCAGTCCAGATGGAAAGGGGGGTCCACGCGCACCCCCCAGATTTTTTTTCGCCACCTGATTTTTTTTACTCCTTGGAGTGTCTATTTTCAGAATCTGGTGGTTACCAAGCTGAAATAGGGGGCCAAAGGCTTTTTTTGGTGCTTCATTGTATCCAACCCAAAAAAAGGCGAAATAGAAATATGATGTAGAAATAGGCATAACTTTTGATGTAAACAACATAGAGAAACAAACCAATACATTTTCTCATGTAATTTTGACCCAAGGAAATCATTGGAATAGTTATTTTTGACATTTGATGACATTTAGACTCCATTTCTGGCCAAAAACAGCAAAAAAATGGCCAAAAATGCCCGTATGACCATCTATCTTTTCATTTTTTAAAGCTCACAGGTTGACTTTTATTCACCACCAGTTTTTTCTTAATCCTTTAAGTGTCTATTTAAAGATTATATTGAGTACCAAGCTGAAACTATGTCCAAAAGCCTTCATTTTAACACTTTACTGTACCTAGCCCAAAACCGAAAAATAGATGTGATGTGTAAATATAGGCATAACTTTGGGAGTAAACAACATACAAAGACAAATGAACAACATCTGCCATACAATTCTGACCCCGGGAATTAATTTGAATGGTTATTTCTTACATTTGATAACATTTATACTGTATAACAGGACAAAAACAGCAAAAAAATAAAATAAAATAAAAATAAAAAAAACAGCAAAAATGTATGTAGGGCCTGTTTACCTCTTTATAGTGCACCAGAAAATATAGGAATGTAATACTTCTAATACTTTTTGATGAAATTGGAACTTTTTTGTCTACATAAGTACACTTCCAAATACACTTCCCAGTATACCCATCCAAATGCTACAAAAATACTAGTCATGCACGTCTAGTCCACATTTTAGTTTACTGAAGTATACTATAGGTATACTTTGTCAAGCTAAAAATTAATATTTTTTGAGTCTAGGTTGAAGCTAGTTTACTTGTTGCATACTTGTAAGTTCTACATTCTTGTAATTCCCCTGCAAAAAGCTCTTGACAGACTAAAGAACAGAAACAACAGTGCTTTATGCTTGAAAGATGGTACATTTGGTTGAATTAACTTGGTTATTCTTGAACAATCGCATTCACATCAATTGAATTGAATATAAGTTGAAAGGGATTTGCAAATCATTGTATTCTGTTTTTATTTACAATTTACACAACGCGCTAACTTGACTGGTTTTGGTTGGTTTTGTAGATGTAGAGATGAACTGTGTTAACCAATGAAGCTGCTTTATAAGGCATTCAATGAGGTTCAAGCATCTCCAGATCATCAGAATCTTTTGATGATATCATGGACTGTAAACAAGATAAGTTTCATCAAACATAAAAATATATTTAAGAAAAAGCTTTAGGCATTAAAATGCAACCAATAAATATGAAAAAAACAACAATTTAACCATGGAAGAGCAACAACTTCTTAGCACAGTAAAAATTAAAAACACAGGCACTGTACAAAGGATAGTGAGTGATGAAATTCATAAACTATTTGCAGTTAAATGTTGAGAAATGTTCTTACTGTTCAAATGTTCTTATATTTGATAATTAGTTGATCACTCATTTGTTCACACAGTGTTGAACCTCACCACAGCCTTTTTGGCACGCTCCTTTAATGCTCAATCATGACACTCACTTGTTTCCAGTTCACCTGTGCGATGATCCAAACAGGTGTTTTTCCTCAACTTTGATTTAATTTATTTTAATAAATCTGCAGAACGTTTCTTCTGGATATTTCTGCATAGTGACCTTCGTTGTCGCAGCTCTATTTGGCAGTCAGGTCCACTTCAGATTTTTTTGTTCTCGATAACTTGTATCAGTTTCAGATTTTTGGGGACTGCCTTTGAAAAGAAGTGACTTTTCAGGTGAGTGGACTCTGCCTCCATCTTAGAGGAGCTGTTTCTGCTCCATAAGGGGTTTCAGGAGTCTCCAGTGAAACAGTGGTGCAATGTTGTATCAAAAATACTCTTATATAGAGTCAAATTTATATTTCATCGATATATAACTCATAGTTCCAAAGTTACATAAATAATAATGTCAAATAATTACTGAAATTGCTGCCCAGTATGCTGAAATTGTTCCAAAAGAGGGAGCAGTGGAAGCCAGCCATCATCACCTATTAATATAATACAGTGGGTCAGAATTGTATATATTTTTGTCAATGGAAGTTGTCAGCATTGATGCAAAAAGTTGGAGATGAAACATTTGGGATATAATTTCAGCTTGGTACCTAATAAAATCATATAAAGAGATAAACAGGCCATACATACATTTTTGCTGTTTCTTTTATTTTTATTTTATTTTATTTTTTTGCTGTTTTTGTCCTGTTATACAGTATAAATGTTATCAAATGTAAGAAATAACCATTCAAATTAATTCCCGGGGTCAGAATTGTATGGCAGATGTTGTTCATTTGTCTTTGTATGTTGTTTACTCCCAAAGTTATGCCTATATTTGCACATCATATCTATTTTTCGGTTTTGGGCTAGGTACAGTAAAGTGTTAAAATGAAGGCTTTTGGACATAGTTTCAGCTTGGTACTCAATATAATCTTTAAATAGACACTTAAAGGATTAAGAAAAAACTGGTGGTGAATAAAAGTCAACCTGTGAGCTTGAAAAAATGAAAAGATAGATGGTCATACGGGCATTTTTGGCAATTTTCTTTGCTGTTTTTGGCCAGAAATGGAGTCTAAATGTCATCAAATGTCAAAAATAACTATTCCAATGATTTCCTTGGGTCAAAATTATATGAGAAAATGTATTGTTTTGTCCCTGTATGTTGTTTACATCAAAAGTTAGGCCTATTTCTACATCATATTTCTATTTCGCCTTTTTTTGGGTTGGATACAATGAAGCACCAAAAAAAGCCTTTGGTCCCCTATTTCAGCTTGGTAACCACCAGATTCTGAAAATAGACACTCCAAGGAGTAAAAAAAATCAGGTGGCGAAAAAAAATCCGGGGGGTGCGCGTGGACCCCCCTTTCCATCTGGACTACTTCTTATGACATGTAATGACCTCTTATGTACAGCTTATGCATGTCAAATAGGACATAAAATATTATGTAATCAGCTTCATTTTTGTCATGTTCATTGTATATTGTATTCTTCACGTAATAAACCTTTAGTGGTACCAGGCAATAAAATTAACAAGAAATTGAAAAAACAAGGGTGGAAAAATTTTTTCCATGACTGTAAACACACACATATATATATATATATATATCAGGGTTCGCGCAGATCCTTGAAAGTCTTAAAAGGCATTGAATTCATAATTCCAAAAATAAGGCCTTAATTGGCATTAAAATGTCTTAAATCCAAATTTCAAAAGTCTTAAATATTTGAACACATTAGTAAGATTTATGTTAGATTGGACAAAAAAAAAATTAAGTAACATTTATCTATTTTTCAAAAATGATTCACCGATTTACTCTCAAGGCAACATTGTGTAATTACAATAGCAGAACTAACAAATTGATGATGTGGTTGCACCAGGATCTTTTAGAGCAAACGCATGTCTTAATTCTGCCTAGAGTGCCTGGAGAGAGAAAAAAAATGGGGGAAAACTGGCAAAAAAAATCCAAAAGTAACTTTGGATTTCCAAAAATGGTTCTGACAGTGGCCAAAAAAAGATGAATGGGGGCAAAATAGGTAGAAAGTTGTAAAAATGTTAAAGGAAAGGTAAAGAAGGTCCAAAAGTGGGACAAAGTTTGTGAATAGAGGTAAAAACGAGGGATGAAATTGCAAAAATTGGGTAAAAATTGTATGACAGTGGAAAAGGGTTAATAAATAGGTGTAAGATAGGTATGAAATGGAAAAAAAATCCAAGTGTCTTAGGAAAATTGATTATGGCAGCAAAATTGGGAATTAAATTTGATTTTAAATTTCAAAAACCATGTAAAAATTCCAAAAATGGTACTGACTGTGGCCAAAAAAAGATGAATGAGGGCAAAAAATGCATAAAGTTGTAAAGATTGGGTTAAAAACAAGGCAGAAAGTGATCTTTTATTTAAAATAAACATTGGGTTAAAGTTACCTCTATCCCAGGTAATGCATGTGGTGTTTTTGCTTGTTCTCTTTTGTTTGTTTCAATTGTGGTTCGTTGTCGACTTGGTCTTAAATTTTATTTCAAATGGTCTTAAAAAAGTCTTTAAAAGTCTTGAATTTAACCTGGCCTGAGCTGTAGGAACCCTGTATATATATAGTTTTAAAAGTAAAATATTATCAAACATTATAAAATAAAACATTATATATTATATGTAATTTTATTTATAAATAAAAGTGGTTAATGTCAAATATGTAACTACTAGTGCTGTCAGACGAGTAAAAAAATTAATCACCTGATTTATTATGAATCAATCTAATTAATGGCATCGCATTTTAATCTCATATCTCCTTCAAGTACCCAAATAAAGAATTTTAATTCTAGGATATTATAGAATTGTAGTGCAGGACTAATCAAATGAATACACTAAGAAGTGAAGATTTGTAAATCCACATTTTTATTGGTGACTAAATAAAACCAAAGTCAGGGCAACTTGTCCAGAAAATTCTAAGCTCAATCAGGCAACTCAAATTACACTTTAAGTGTGTTTCATAAATCAAATTCAAAATAAGAAAAAGGTCGAGGACATCCAGCAAAACAATTAGGCCTGATGCATTATTAAAGAATGTAGTACAAATATAGATAAATACATTCAAAAATAAAATCAGACTAAGTCTTAAATATGCCATTCCTGTTGTCACCTGGGCTTTGTTTGGTTTGACTAGAGACGCATGTGTGAAGTGACACATGCCACTGCCATGTACGGGTCCTCCGTACAATACAGGGCTCTAGACTAACTTTTTGAGTTGGTTGCAACGGTGCACCTAAAAAATTTTTTAAGGTGCACCAGCACAAAATTTAGGTGCACCCAAATTTTTCAGTGGCGCCTTTGACGCCATAAGGTCACCATTTTATTACTCTCCATAAATTGTATATAATGTAAATGCTTTTTAAATAAGACGAAGAAATACTTGTCTTTATTTGAAGCAAAATTATACATTTAATGTAAAACAGAGCGTTTAAAGTGCTTCACTGAATGAAATTTACAACTTTAAACTAAAACATTAAGCAGAATAAAACATCTTCAAATTAAAGTGCTTGTTCTTAACCCTTTAAGGTCCAAGACCGTAGATGATAGCCAGAAAATTCTATTTTTAGGAGATTAAATTTTTATTTCACTTTCTGGTAAAATCCTACAAAAATCAGAAAATCCATAAAATTCTACATATAGATTTTTTGTATCTCATTTGATACATTAGGTGTTTTTGGCAACTGATAATCCATTTGAGGACATTTTTATCATTTATCTGATTTTATTCTGATTTTTTTTGTCATTTGATGATCAAATTGTGTAGATAGAGGTATTATAAAAGTATGTATCAAATATGGTACAATTGGCTTTATAGGGTTAAAGTGTTTTACTGAACTGAAATGTAATATTTCAAACTCAAACATCTCAAGTTAAATAAAATATTTCAAAATAAATAAAGCTAATGTTTAAGGTGCTATACTGAGCTGAAAAATGAATTAAATATCCATATTTTAACAAACAACAACAGAACATTTTACTGGATGGACTTACTCTCTAATAAATTTGAACCTAGAATAAGACTTCACACACTGTATTCAATATTTACAAAACTGAAACTAAGGTAAATAATAAAAAACAATTTTCAAACTAATTTATGAAAACGACTTTAAGGGCAGAATATTTCTGACTTTTTGAATATTGCCACGACTTTTATACCAACATTTGCTCACAGAACACCAACAACACCACCTTCGGCAACAACAGCTACAAGGTCTCACACAGAGATGAAGCATGTTACGCGTGCATGAGCACTTGTTGATGTGGAATCCACCTCGGAGCAGAACTGTAATGTTACGAGTGTAGTAACCCAAGAACTACATTACCCAGCATGCAGTATGGGTTGGGAGCATGCGTGGGAACCCATAGGTACGTCCCGGTGTGGATTTTGCGTTCTCAAGCAAATACACAAGCCTATCTACAATACGATGTGTAAACAGCGATACATGATTTGATGCCGATGCCAAAACAATACGGTGCCGTCCTCGTGTGAGGAGGGCCTAAGACGATTCAGCGGAGCTTCGCTGTGTCTTCCTGCTGTAGCCTGACACCGCAGAGTCTGGGCTCCTCTGCATACTGACGGCTGATTGGATGATTACTGAGGGCTGTGTGGGTGCATGCGTACGTGCGTGCCTGCGTGTGTGTGCAGGACCTGCTGTTGAACGGAGAGGCAGAGAGACAGAGAGAGACTGCAGGCGCGGTGTTTTGTCCGGTTTTAGCGGATTTTCTGCTACCGCCGTTACCTTTGTTTTGTTTTTTTTCACCCGGGGAGCGCAGGGTGCACCAGTGCGACCAACAGAAAAAGTTAGGCGCACTCTTACAAATTTTGGTCGCATATGCGACCAAAATGGTCGCACTTGAGAGCCCTGCAATATCAAAATGTTTGTGTGCTATGATTAATCATGATTAATTTTTTTAACTCATTAATTTACGGTGTAATTAATTTATCTAATTAATGCACGAAAGTGACAGCCATAGTAACTACTTTTGCTATGCCATGAATACAATATACACACTACTGAGAGGTTGAGATTCATGCTTGGTTTCCTGAATAGAAAGACACAGTGTTGCCCTTTTCTGTTAATTTTACAATATTAAGTGTAGCTTTATTGTTACTGTAATTTTCTCAATTTAAGGCAAATGAAGTAACGCTTAATGTATGTTCATTTTTATGTCTCCTCAGGTCATGCACTCACAGCGAGACCCCTCTGAAGCCATGGGTTATGGCTGCCTAAACCTCCATAATACATAAAAAAAAAAACATGATTAAAATTATTTGTAATAGATATAGAACAGATAAATATGCACATTTGTGCATATACATAGGTAAAATGTGTATTTTGTGTTAATGCTTTTATTCCTATTTTTTTTTCCCTCTATTTTACAGGGTTGCTACAACTGGGCACCAGGGGAAACCGGGCCAAGTAGTAATTATAGCAGCACCACCTCACTTTACACGCCTGTCAAACCAAGGCTCACCTCTCTCATTGGTATTTGCTTTACGTCTAGTCACATAATTTGTTTTACTTTTTCTGTCTTGGATAAGAATTTGATTGTTTTCAGTTTGTTTTAGAATACATTTTGAGAAACGGTATTAGATCTAAATTGATTAAGATGGCTTCCTATTGGACTAAAAGACGTAGACTCAACAGAACTGTAAGGGACATAGAGAAAGAGATCATTGAGGAATATGAGGAAACTCTGCATAATCAAAGGGAAGCCGTATACCCCTGTGTAAATAGGGCACCTCCCTTCACAGTCTCACATGTTCCCGAACTAGATACACCAGCACCATCCCATGTACCCTTGGAAAATTATATTGATGGCAGTGCAGCTGTAAATGATCCATTTGAATCTGATTACATGCAAATAGAAAATGATCATACAGATGGTAGTGTAGTAAATGGAAATGAAGTTGTTGAACCAGATCATGTGCAAGTGGAAGATAACCATACAGATGATAGTGAAGTGATGAATGATAGTGATGCTGAATCAGATTCTCACTCTGACAGCGACAGTGAGCATCTTCCTAGTCAGGATCTGCTTATAAGGAGTCTAAGACATTGGGCAACATCCTACTCCATCAGTCTCGTTGCTGTGTCTGCTCTGCTCTCCATCTTAAAATTATTTCACCCTAAGCTCCCTAAAGATGGAAGAACTCTGCTTAGAACACAGTCTCATGTTGCAACAACTCAAATACAAGGGGGCGAATACTATCATTTTGGATTAGTGCGAGGCATACTTTCACAATTGAAATGTCTGACTTTACCAGTGAACCTCAAGTCTTTCTTTGCAATTCAACATAGATGGCCTCCCCCTCTTTAGGAGTTCAAGACTTTAATTTTGGCCTATACTTGCAATCCTGAAATGTGATTATACCAAGTCCCCATTTATTGTTGGTTTATTTAGTGGTTTAAGTAAGCCAAAGTGTGTAGTTGAGTATCTGCAACCATTTGTTAATGACATTAAAAATGTTCTGGCCAATGGCATTGATCATAATGGTAAGCGATTGAATGTACAGGTTTCCTCATTTGTGTGTGATGCCCCCGCCAGAGCTTTCGTTAAGAATATTAAGTCACATAATGGTTATTCAGGATGCGACAAGTGTGATCAAGAGGGTGTGTGGGTGAACAACAAAATGACATATCCTGAAACTGATGTCAGGCTGAGAACAGACTCAAGTTATTGTGATATGGTTGATGAGGAGCACCACTTGAAACAGAAACTCAGTCCTTTAACAGGGATTGTAAAGATGGTTTCTTCATTCCCAATAGATTATATGCACCTCTGTTGTCTTGGGTTGATGAGAAAACTGTTGAATATGTGGTTAAAGGGCAATCTAGCCTATAGGCTTCCTTCACAAACTGTTAACAGTATATCAAGTAAACTGCTGGTGTTACACGCCCACACCCCTTCTGAATTCAACCGCAAGCCAAGAGGTTTTAATGAGCTTGATCGCTGGAAAGCTTCATGTTATACTGGGGTCCTGTTGTGCTAAAGGGCAGCCTTCCCAGTGAGTTTTATGACAACTTTATGTTATTTTCAGTGGCCATGTATTTGTTTCTGTCTGCTGGAATTTCTGAACAAATGGTTGAATTTGCACATGGATTGATGATTTCCTTTGTGGGACACTTTGGACAATTGTATGGTAGGGATGAGATTGTCTTCAGCGTTCACCAGCTAATACATTTAGCAGAGGAATACAAACAATTTGGACCTTTAGATAATGTTTCAGGATTCCCTTTTGAGAATTATCTTGGCCAAATAAAGCATCTTTTACGCAGGCCACACCAACCTCTTCAACAAGTTGTCAAAAGGCTGTCCGAAATGCCACATGCTAAGGTTCCATTAGCAACAGATGAGCCTGTATTACAGCACATTCACACTGATGGTCCACTTCCTCAACATTTCAGTGTTGCCCTACAGTACTCAAAGGTATCCAACAGTCAGTTTACCTTGTCTACAAAGCAGGGGGATAATTGTATTTTGGTTGGAGATAGAATTGCAGTAGTGCAGAATATAGTCCAGGAAGAAGATGATGTGTATGTCATATACAGAAGGTTCAGACAACAAGAATCATATTACTCATATCCCTGTGAGTCCTCACACATAGGAACATACAAGATTCGAGAGTTGTGTGATGATGTTGGGGTTTGTAAACTTGGCTCTATTAAAAGTAAATGTGTTCTGTATCCAGAGTCAGAGGGAGATAGCCTCATAGCTATTCCAATAGCTCATATAAAGTAGACATGGTGCTTTGGGCCGCTGTACTTTTTCCAAATGGTGGAACTGCAACAGTTCGTGCCAGCTGGTTCAATCCAATGGAAGGTACATTGTTATGGCCCCCCAAAAATGTAAATTTTACAAAGGCCCTTAGAGAAAACATGACACCAAGCAAAGGATGGACCACATATGAAAATGCTCGAGTCTTAATTACCTTTGGTAAGTAGTCATTGTGTCTTTATTGTTGTCTGATGTGAATTGTTC
Source organism: Scarus forsteni (assembly GCA_036419115.1). Classification (NCBI taxonomy): domain Eukaryota; kingdom Metazoa; phylum Chordata; class Actinopteri; order Labriformes; family Labridae; genus Scarus; species Scarus forsteni. The sequence continues at coordinate 912,446 of JAZDUH010000069.1, forward strand.
ATTATCTAGGCTTGTCAGTCCCATTTGTGACAGTGTCTTGGAACATTTCCTTTTCATACTACTGTGTGTACTTTCCCATGTATTTTACGTGTCCATGTGTTCTTTAAGATTGTAGTGTGCTGCCGTACAGGGCAGGCACATGGCGTTCTTATGATATGTCATTACTTCGATGGTGCTTTGGTTTGACACTCTCCATTGACTAACACTATCCATAACCCTAACCATAATTGAACTATTTACACATCTTGATCTTAAGATTCTCCCATGCCCTACATCACTCAAAAATGGAATTAGTCAATCGGGTTTATTAATTCATTAAATTCACTTCATTAGGCTATAGATGGCTAACTAAACAGTATTCAGTATTTGAATAAAAGTGATTTTTGGAGCCGCTTAGCTGGCACTGTGTTGAAGTACTAGCCCACCATGACAAAGGATTTGGGTTCGACTCCACAGTGGTGCAGTCGGCCATGTAAGGCATTTATCCCGACACAATTGTCGGGTGTTTGGGGGAGAGAGACAGGGAGACTGAGACTGATCATTGCATACTCTTGCTGGCTGGGCTTATACCTGTCAGCAGGGGGTGTTGGGTGGGGGGAGTAGATTGGAGGCTTTATGTCCTCCTGGTGGGGCTCCCCTCTGGCAGGTGATTCAGTACTACATGTGTCAGGAGGAAACAATTTGGCATTATTAACTAAAAAAGGGTTTAAAAAGTACAAGATTTATTTTCTATACCCTCATTATATAAAGTTGTTATACCTCTCAATGTCATAATGTATATTCTGCTTGTTCTTGTACAGACTCCTTTGAAAAGGCCAAAAAACAAGAAGGCAAGTATGTAACTACTGGATGTGCAACCACAGAATTGGAATCGGAGGAGGAAGTAGATGCACATCAGAAGAAAAGGAAATCAAGGTACAATCGGAATTCCTTTGTTTATATATATTGGTTTATTAAATTAGTCTATACTTAGACAAGATCCATAAATGGCTACAAAGGAATTAGAGATCCCTGATGTCATCAATACATGTCCTTGTCCCTTCTATGCCCCAACATGGAGATCTTTGATGTAATCAAGATTAAGTCTATACATGGACATATTGTGTCAGTCTCATGTAGTCTTTGCAACCACTCATGTCTGTAGTTGATAATGTCATATTTCCATGTGGGGTCTAGCCCTATGGGATGTATGAAATGCATTATGCTGATAAAACCTATGTAAAATGTTGCTTGTGTTTTTTTTTCAAGGCCAAATCCTGCGTACCAGGACTCTGATGAGGAGCCAGCAACCAGCAGTGTGAAGAGAAAATTTGCTGCACCACCTGATGTTCATTTTCCAGGTAAAGTGGTGGCATTGTCTACTGACTTCTGTGCTACAGTAGTGAAGTAACACTACACCTACTTTAAGGATTGCCATGTTTATTTATTTGTTAATACAGCGCTGACAGGATCCAGTCAGTACCCCTCAGTTGGAACCCCAAGCACAAGCAGTGGTATGACCTTACTAACATGACAGAAACAAAATCTAATTGCATCAGAGCTGTACCTTACAAGCATTCAATTCAAAAGCAAACATATCAGTGATATGCTCAAAAGTTAAAGCATCCACTATTCATGCTATGTTCCCTTTTAGCATCTGGAGGAAACTGCTCTGAGGACCATTTGAGTCCGACATTTGACCAGCCTACTAATGGTAAGTTACTATCTCGGGATGCTTTGTCTTAGTCAGAATATAGCTCATATTTTTTGTTCTCTCATTGTAGGCTTTTGTGGAAGCTACTTGGCAGCATTAGAGTCAACGGACCCCTGTTATGATGGTAAATAGACTAATAGGCTTCATATTACTGTAAATCTGTTATTGGATTTCTGTTCTGCCTTACTGGAGTTAAATGGGTGAAAGTGTTGTTGAGTGTATGAAGTAGCTTATTCTGTGTATCACTTTTTTAAAAGGAGCTGTTAATGTTGGCATATTATGACAACAATGGATTTTACATTGACTAATTTTGGTTCCTTTGAATCAATTTCAAAGCAGTAAGTAATGGTATCTCTGTCTGTCCCTCTGTAAACAAGAGCCTTTTGTACAGATTTAATTCTTTCATTTGCCAGCACTCAACAATTGATGTGCCTTTGACCACAGCGCCATGGCTCTGAACTTATTATAGACTGAAATATTGTAACTTTCAACCTCTTGCTATTCTAAACATTGAAAAGTATACAGTTTTCAAATACTGTGCAAGAATTTTTGAATATTTTCTTTGTTGTCTTTTTAGATGTTAATGGTAACAATCCCCAAATCTATAAGGGTAAGTCAACTAAAGAGATTCTCTATTTTTATTTATTTATTTATTTATTTTTGCCTTTTTAGTACCAGTACATGGAGCTTAGTTGTATGGTGCACAATTGCCTTTTTTCCGTATTTCTCTAGGAATACTGCCAGTGTATAGTTCCAGCCCAGAGCCGGCAAGGAATCGTATGTATTTATTTATTTGTTTTCGTTGTTTTTTTTCCTCAGCAGTGTTCAGTGTATACAATGATGTGTGTTCTTGCGTTTAGATGACAGCCGCGCACATGGCTCCAGATCTGCTATCTTCAGATCACCTGATCCAGGTATATATTGTCCAATTTAACCCCCCCACCCCCGCCCCTTTTTTTTTTAAATTTTAACTTTCAAGCTCTTGCAGGATATGATGTTGTTATCAAAAGTGGTGTGGACTCTGCATGACAGGGGCATCCTCCTCCCTGAGCTAAGCTTGTGTCTGACCGCAGCATACCTTTTGAGTGGGATGTTAATACTTGAAGCACCACGGTGGGGTGTTCATTCAAGTGATGGCGTTGAGCTGTCAAGTAGGTACCCCACTTCCTGTTTTGATGATAGGCCCACGACACCTCCAGAGGGTTTAGCAGTAAATCCCAGCGTCACAGGCTCACTCCCTAGATGCCATCCACGCACCTGAAGGCCCGTGGGGAGTCCTTACTCTTTGTTCACCCCCACTGGTTTCCCTTTTCAGCAGAGGTCCTTGACTGCCTGCTGGCGGGTCGGTGTACTGGCTCCGAGGACCACTCCTCCCCTCCTGCACTCGGCCCATGATGTCACTGTGCCTGAGTGCTGCCTCAGCCAGTGGGGTCCATTTAACCCCCCCCCCTCCCCCCCCCCCCCATTCTCCTTTTTTCCCTTCATTCTCGATGATCTAATGTGTCTGAGACAAAATGTGTAATGCTGATGCCATCATGCCTTGTTGTTGGTTTCTTAAAGGTACACCTCCTGAAACGCCACGTGGACGATTACGTGGGGAGCACAGTCAAATGTTGCAAGGCAAGAATCACTGCTCTAAGCCATTAGAGAGTTGCTTAGTGTCATTCTAGTTTGAAAATGCTTCATCTATTCTTGAAATTTAATGTAAACCTAATTGTTTTCCTTCAAGACATTGCTGCCAGAAAGAACACCAGGATGCTTACAGAGTTACTCATGGAGGTGAAGGAAATGTCTCGGGACGTTCAGTGGATTAAGGCTGAAATCACCAAATCCCTCTTGAATGCTCCCAAAGCTGGACCTGAAGCACAGCGAGAAGAGACCTTCCCCATCGTTCTTCCACTTACCAGCGAGGAGCAGTTTAATGAGGCTGAAACTGCACTCAAGGAGGAAACAGTCCGTCGAAAGATGGTGAACAATTGTGTATTTTGTCATTGAAAAATTGTGCATGCAGGCAATCTACAAGTTAAGAAAGCCTTAATGATATGAGGGACAACATTTATTTCTTAGTCAATATAAGTATAAAATGAATTAATCATTACTAATTAGAAATGGCACACTTTACACTCTAGCACATTAACCATTTTCTCTCTAATCTGTTCAGATACTCGTCTGTCATTAGTTGGAGGGATCAGCTCAGACAAAATGATCAGGCGAATGCCAGCTGCCACCATGACCAACAGCCTGGCCTGCAGGTTCAACTGGGCGGGAAAGTCACCGAAGAGAGCCTTCAAGGAGACGCTGATGCAGGACTGCATGTTTGGTTAGTTGGCATATTGATGGATATTGATTTAAATCCATTCATAAAGTGCTCACAAAAGTAAGGAAACTTGACTTCAGGCCAATAAATGTCTCATTTAATAATACCAATCATTAGTGTGTTTTATATCATTTTCATCGTTGATTTGTGACCTTTACAACAAAGTATAGCATGGTATGAATGAGGCAATTGTGGAATGAGCAACATAACAATACGTTTTATTTTTTTGGCGCCTTTTAGAGCACCCACAGTCGCATCACAGACATGGCAAAAACCAATAAAAGCACTTTAAAACAAATACGATCAATGATAAAAGTTGAAAAATTATCAATCAGACAAAATACAATTAATGATAAGATGTTAACAGTGGAGCATACAGGGCAAATAACTATAGGGGCAAAGAGAGAGATGATGAGCTGTAAAAGACAGAGTAATGAGTTTTGAAGAGGTGAGTTTTAAGTGTGCAGTGAGTTCAGGTTGTGGATGTGTGGAGGTAAAGTGTTCCATAGTCTGGGTGCTAAGCAGCTAAATGATGGAGCATATGCCGGTTTCCAGCATGGTATCTAATGCTGTGACGTACAGGCCTCGGACCGTACGGTCGGCAGGAGCATGTCACCTATTCCCCCAGTCTCCTACCTCCTCCCTGCTACTCCTCACCTGTCTTCCCTCCTAACTCCCAACTCCTCCTGCCTCCTAGCACAACCGCCACCGCCGCAAGCTGTCTTTCCTCGCTCCACGGCACTCTCCAACTATGTGTGTGTTTGTGTGCGTGCGTGTGTGTCTCGCTCTCACCTGCCTCTCGCCTCAAATCACAACACTCGTGTTTTTTTTAACAAGCCGTCTTTGGGTTTGTTATGGTTTGCCACAAGCATGTTATAAGCGTTCCTTTTCATTCACTGACCATGATCACGTGATTTTTAAGTTCCTTTTGATGTAGAGGTCCCATTTAAAGCCACCAGATGCGGAAGACTATCTTTGATCATAATCAAAAAATAAAAGACGTTAACCCGAGATATCTCGGGTTTGGTACTCAATGTGTTAAAGGGGAGATATTATGGCCTGAAGTTACGTTTCCATACTTTTTGTGAGCGTTTTATATATTTCAGCTATCTCTAGTAAATAAGACTCTGGTACACTTAATAAGGACACTGGACATTTGTCACTTTGGAATGGAACGTGTCCACTGCTGCTTTTATAATAACTATTTCTTTCTTTTTCACAGCAGCTGCTCGTCAATTTGACCGAAAACTGACGGACAAGCAGTTCGAGGTGGAAATACAAAATTGGCTGCGCTTTGGGAACGAGAGAAGTGGCGGGGTGCCAAGGAAGGACATGCCTTTAAGAACTTAATGGGACAAAAGGTTTGGAGGTGGAGGGTAGTGGGTTTTATGGGGTGAACCACAGTGCTTTCGAGAGTTATAAACTTTTTTTGTTTTGTTCATGTTGAACTGTGGCTTTTTTTTTTTTTTTTTTTTTTGTAGAATCAGAAGCATTTTTATTGCCAAGTTTGTAACACAAACAAGGAATTTGACTCCGTCAGGTGTTGTCTCTAGTTCAAGGAGGTTAATAGAACCAGGAGGTAAATCGAAAAGTACAATTGTAAACGATTGTGGATGAGCCTCTTTTTCAATGAAGTTGGAATGTTGTGTAAGATTTAAAAAACAAAACAATGAATTTCACAAAATCTACTGTAAATTCAGTCAAATAAAATATGAAGTAAAGAGTAAGGCTTTTTTAATATTCCTTGAATTTCTGAAGTCAGTAAAATGATACATCTATCAACACTTTACTGAATGCTCGTAAAGTTTGAATGTATAATGAACAGCAATTAATTAAACTTTTGTGTGAAACGCAGTTATCTTTACTTTGGCTACTGGGTAGAGCATCTCAGTTAAAATACCAGAACTGTCAACAAACAGTGAACCTGCCCTACATGAATATTTCAATTCATAAAGAGAGCAGCTCTGATTGGATCACAACCAAAGTAGCTGTGATTGGATATATATTCCAAACTTATCTCTACTTTATACTTGACTAAATTAGATACTTTATACTTGGACAAGCTAGATTGGATTGATTCTCTATTAGAGATGCACGAAATGAAAATTTGTGGCTTGACAAGCTAATAAATAAATGCTGGGCGAATACCAAATACCGAATATCCAATGCGGAGGCAAAGTAGTTCACTATATATATATATTTTTTTTTAATGTACACTGATGGATATATACCAATAGACCATAATACCAACAATACTGCTTTAAAGCTGTCACTTTATATTCAATATTTGAATAACCGATCAAATATGGGAATAAATATCCGTAATTGAATTGTAAATAAATATTTGAATGTAAAATATTGAGTGTGGCGACACATCAGGCCTGGAGCAGTGGACCGTTCTCCGTGTGGCGCAGCTTGACCCTCAGTCACATCCGCTGCTCTCGAGTCAAAGTTTCCAAACAAAGCCCAGGTGACAACAGCTCTAATTTGGGCTTTAACTGTTCTGAGGAGAGCTGTGTGGAAGTAGTGTTGGTTTTACTATATTTGCAAACTTAAATTCAAAGACCAGGCTGTGTGTTCCGTGAAATACAGTTTTCTGGATGTCCTCACTTTTTCTTATTTTGAATTTGATTTATCACACTTAAAGTTATTTGAGTTGCCGATTGAGCTTAGAATGGACAAGTTAACCCTGTGTGTCTGTGTTTAGTCACCAATAAAAATGTGGATTTATAAATCTTTTTTTCTTTTCATATTCATTTGATTAGTCTGTGCACACTTTTATTTTATCCTATCCTTATTGTTTTTTTTTATTTTTTTTTTTTTATCGATGAGATTAATATGTGATTTTCTAGATTATTAATTTAATTATTATATAAATTATTTTATATACTTTATTTTTCCAATTTTCAAAACAGAAAAGAAATATTGCAGCTCTGCCAAGTGACATTGTTATACACTCCAGAGAGAAAATTGAAACAAGAGATTAAGCAGACTCGTGAAATAACAAAGAAATAACAATCAGAGTCAGAAATTTTAAAAAAAATTAAAAAAGGGGGGGGGGGGGGGGGCAAGAAGAATAGTAAATAAAATAATAATAGTATTCAGGTGGACATTTATGTACATTCAAAAGCACATACATACTTACATACCCTATACACGTTGGCACGCATTCATACGGTCATATGTACAGATGTGTGGACATTATTTAATGTTTAATAAATGACTAAATGAATATAATAATTTGTCTGTTTCTGTTCATAGAGCATGTAGATAAAGCAGCTGTTCTCAACCTTGATTTGAATGCAAACTCCCAATGTATTTTTGAATATTCATCTTGAAGGGCATAATTACAATACATTTTGGGGTCCCCAAAAGTTTTCCTCTGAAGTGGGGTCTGTATAAAAAGGTTGAGAGCCACTGCAGTAAGCATACTTAATGAACCGTTTCAGCATTTTTCAAACTTCCTGTTTAATATACCTCATTTAAGCCAAACAATTTTACTTGACCAATTTTGTTCTTTCATAGTTCCGCAAGGGTTAGTCCAGACTTGTTGTCCAGTAGTGACATCATTACAATTCAGGCATATGGCAGTAATATGATCACCACAACCATTCAGACATGAGGACCCTCCTGAAAACCAGATGTAGCATCTCAAGAGGCTAACCTCTAATAAATCAGACGACAGGTCTATGGTTCATGGATCTGTCTCTAACTTTAGTTCTTACTTTAGTCCACTTGTCTCCTCTTACCTCCCTTCCTTCACCCTCACACCAACACAGCATGGTGTGGATTTGCTGTTCATCATGAGACTGGGATCCACATTCAAGATTTCCTGCTGCTTAACAGAAGGTTTTTTCTTGCCGCCATGATGGAGGGATCCATGATTGGCTATATGGATTCATGTTGGTGTTGGATGTATATATTTGTATATATATGTATATGTGTATTTTATATGTATATATGTATCTATGCATATATGTGTATCCATAAAATGAAGAGCTTTATGCTCTATTGTAAAGTGTCTTGAGATAACACTTGTTATGAATTGGCGCTATACAAATAAAGATTGATTGATTGATTGATATCACTAGTAGATGACTTTGGCAAGCCCCCGCTGTAATTCTGCCAAATATAGTTAAAAGATTATTTTTGGCATAATTTGAGGCATATTAAAAATAGAGGGAGGTTGAAAACTGCTGAAATGGCCCTTTAATAATAATATTCTTTAAATGTGTATACATAGTTGAATCAATGTTGATGCAATTCTATGTTCTTTTAATGTTGATTATAACATAGTTGAATCAGCGTTGATTCATTAGTTATATTAGTTTAATCAGTGTTAGTGAAGTTCCATGTTCTTTCAATGTTGATTATAACATGGTTGAATCAAGGTTGATTCATTGTCTAGGTTCGTTGAAAATTCAATGGTAATTCAATGCAGATCATATCGAGCAACATCAATGTTCTTGTCAATGTTCTGACATCAATGTTAATCTCAATCTTCAGCCTAACCAAATTTCAATGTTGATTCAATAACTTTTTGCTATCTGGGTAGCGCTTCAGCTGAAAGCATATGTTGACTCCTGCCCTGCGCTACAGTAAAAAATCAACCTAATACAAAAAACAACAAACTCCTGCCACTGAAATGGTGTTTTAGGTTCTAAATCTTCAGGTAATTGGTTAATTGTTGTTATATTGCTGTTGCCATTGTTTCAAGTTACTTTGCTGTTTGAAATGAAACATTAAGACACGGAAAACTACACTGTAAGAAAACAGCACTCACTTTAAAGATCTCATATGATGCTCTTTTTCTGCAGTGTAATATTGATCTTTGATGTCTTCATGAAGCCTTAGTAGCATGCTTTGGTCAAAAAAGACAATAAAACAAGCACAGCTGCATCGTTTCCAGGCCCTCTTAGCTCCTGCCTGCACAACGCGCTGATTTTGTGGGCGTAACTATATGTTAATGAGCCCCCGCTGAAACCGCCCCGCACTTCCATGTCGGCGCAGTCGGCGCATGCACGGGACCATGTCAACAGAGCTCCGGTTAGCGTCTGTGTTGCTACATGAGGACCGCAGCACTGAACACTTTAACCGAGTCAGAACCCGAAAATAAGAGGAACCAGGAGAGAGTCAAGGACCGAGGATAAACCGGGATGTTTCTCAGTGGTCTGTATATAAAGTTTGTTTCTTCAATGCTATTATGTTGACGAATTAAAGGTTAACGCTTCCTTTTACGGTACTATAATTACCATGTATTTCCATGGTAATTACTAGGTAAGTACCATGTAATAAGGGGTAGTTACTGTAAAATTACCATGTAATTACAAGGTAACTATATAGGTAATTACCTTGTACTTTTAAAGTAATTACTTAGTCAATTCCAGGCAAATACCAAGTACCTACCTGGTAATAAGTATTAATTACTGGGTGATTACTCAGTAATTATTAAGTATTTATATGGTAACTATGTGATTAATTATTAGGTACTCACTAAGTAATTATTATATTATTTCCTAACAACCACATATAATAATTCGTAATTACTGGGAGTTCCTTAAAGTAATTACAAGGTAATTGTATAGTAATTAATAATGTACTAATTTCATGAGTACCAAGTAATTTTCTGACAACTACCAAGTAACTACAAGGTCATATACAGCAATTACTGAGTAATTACTAAGTAACACATGGTAAAAACCTTATTATTTACACTGTAAATACTTAGTAAATATATTATTGATTATATTTATAAAACAAACATTATTGATTGTATTTATTTTGTAACTACACAGTAACTACCCTTCAATTGTACATGACAACTACCTAAGAAGGCTATGTATTGTATTGGTAAATACACAGTAAGTACTGTAAAATTTAAAAAGAAATTATGACACTACCAGTTACTTTCCTATTGGCTACCAGGTGTAATTACCAAGAAATTATAAGTTTCTACTAGATACTTACCATGTAATTACTAGGACATGAAGAGTATTTACTACTTATTACTAGGTACTACTAGGTATTAACGCCATGTATTTCCCTAGCAGTCAATAGGTTTTTACTACTTACCTGGAAACTTCTTAGTATTTACCCAGTAACTACAACATTTACCTGGTAATTATAGTTGAACTGTGCTGTAAAAGGAAGTGAGGTCTGTTTCCATGCTATTACCTGGTAATTACTTATTTGTTACCCAGGAACAAGAAAAATATCTACATGGAAATTACATAGTTATTAAAGTGTGACTGTACTGTAAAAGGAAGTGAGGTCTGTTTTCATGCTATAACCTGGTAATTAGTCAGTATTTTGCCCTAAACTAGGAAACTGTTACATCACACAAGACACTTGGACCGAAAATGCCGCAAAACTGACCAGTGACTATGATACAGTGTCAGAGTACACTGATACAGAGTCTGAGTCTCCCCCCTGAACAGCACACTGTATCTGTCTGGACATAAGAGTTTCCATCAAAAACCACCATTACCAACCATCAAATTACATTAAGATGAATGCATGATTTTTACACTTCCTCACTCAAAACACCTCGCTGTGACACATATACCAAAACAAATGAGCTGCCAAAGATAAACGTTTTAATCCAATGGATTTCAAATTCTCATAAAACAATTTCAAAAACAGTGCAAATTTGGTAACACTTTATAAGTACACACTATTAAGCATTAATAAATATTGAATTCATCATTTATAAAGCATTTTTCTGACATGAATAATTAGTAATAACACATTTATACACGGAATTATAAATAATTTACTCATCATAAATAAGCATATCAGTAAAGGATTTTACTGAATTCATCATTTATAAAGCATTTTTCTGACATGATTATTTAGTAATAATTCATTTATACACACAATTACAAATGCTTTACCCATCAATAATAAGCTTTAGAAAAAAAAATAATAATTGCAGCCTATCAGCATATTGTGACTGTGTAACACGAACAAGGGTAAACGCGGCCAAATCAAAACTAGCCAACACCAACTGCGCATCACAGAAAATTACAGTAGGCAAAATAAATTCAAGTTAATAATTTTGTATCCAAGTACACAAAATAAATCTTAAAGTTATATGTATATATATATATATACATATATATATATATATATATATATATATATAGATATAGATATAGATATACAGTCATGGAAAAAATTATTAGACCACCCTTGTTTTCTTCAATTTCTTGTTCATTCTAATATCTGGTACCACTAAACGTATAATACAATGAACACAACAAAAAATGCAGCTGGTCACATAATACTTTATGTCCTATTTGACATTCTTAAGCAATTGATTCCCAGGGTATATAAGAGGCCATTTCATGTCACAAGCAGCACTGCACATGCAAAGGCCTAGAGTGGTTTCCTGCTTACATTCAAGCCGTAGCACAACTCAGAAGTTGTCAGCTCTCACATAATGCCTAAAACAAAAGAATTATGTGAAGCCACAAAGGCAACCATCTTGGCACTGGTGGAAATTGGCATGAGTGAGAGACAGGTAGGGAAAAAAACTACAGACCTCAAAGACAGCCGTACCATACAACAAAAAAACACGAGCTGAACATGGCACTGCCATAGTGCTAACTGGCCGTGGCAGAAGCGTCTTTCTACCCCGCGAGATGACCGTGCACTCATCCGTTCCTGTGTCAGGAATCGTCGTCAGACCTCCAGGGACCTTAAAATGAGTGGGCACTGTCGAGAAATGTGACTTGTTCAGCAAGGACAGTTAAAACCGACTTGTTGAAGCTGGTTTGAAGTCACACAGAACGCAGAAGCCCTTCATCAATGAAAGGCAGAGGAAGGCCGGTTACTCTTTGCTCGAGACCACAAGGATTGGACTGTTGATGATTGGGCTAAGGTTCTCTTCAGTGATGAATCAATTTTGAATTGATGCCCTCCAGCCAACTTACTGGTTAGGAGGAAGCCTGGAGAAGCTTACAACCCAGACTGTCTTGCCCTACAGTAAAACATGGGGGTGGATCAGTCATGATCTGGGGTTGTTTCAGTCTGAGTGGAACAGGGCAAATGCAATTGGGGGAAGGAGAATATGACCAGGTCATGTACAGGACTACCCTTGTAAACAGTCTTCTTCCATCAGCTGGAAAACTCTTTCCTGCCTCGAATGACTGGATTTTCCAACAAGACAATGCCCCTTGCCACCGGCAAGGTCAGTTAAAACCTGGATGGAGAACCACAACATTAGCACCATGCCTTGGCCTGCTCAATCACCAGATCTTAATCCAATTGAAAACCTGTGGAAAATCATCAAACTCAAAATGGAGAACCACAAGCCCAAAAACAAAGAAAATTTGTTTGAATTTGTCCAACAGGAATGGGCTGCTGTGACAGCAGAACAATGTCAGAAGCTGGTGGAGAGCATGCCAAGACGCATGGCTGCAGTCATCAAAAACAATGATTATGCAATCAAGTATTAACTCTTGTGTGTATCATGTGTTTAAAGCAAACAGAAAAGAAAACATGGAATGCTTAAAAGTAGTGTTTTTATGTACAATGCCATAGCTATTGATGTAAGAATTTAAGTAATTTTGGTTATTATCAAGAAAACCATGGAAAATGAATAGTTCTTAGTTCTTAAATTAAACTCTCATGAGCTATTTTTGTTGTTATCATTATAATTGTCCAAACAAATGTACCTTTAGTTGAGCCAGGCATTAAAAATTAACAAGAAATTGAAGAAAACAAGTGTGGTCTAATAATTTTTTTCATGACTGTATATATACACATATATATATATACATACATATATATATATACACACATATACATATACATACATACATATATATGTGTGTATATATATACATATATACATACATATATATATACACATATATATGTATATATATATATTTGTGTGTGTATATATATATATATATATATATGTATGTATATATATATATATATACACATATCTATATCTATATCTATATCTATATCTATATCTATATCTATATCTATATATATATATATATATATATATATATGTATATAAATAAAAGATGTTCTGCTAGTATCAAAAAAAAAGTTCAGAAATATTTCGCTGTTATTTGGTACTATTCTTAACCCTTTCACTGAGTAAAAATTCAAAAATGATAATTTAACCCCTAAAATAAATACACTTAATACCCCATAAAATTATTATACAAATAAAAAATGCTGTGAAAAATCAAAAGAAAATCTTCAAGAGTGTCCAACTTCAACAGTGAACTTTGATTCAACATTCAGCACTGTAGCCTACTTTTTTTTTAGGGGAAGGAGTTTCCTGGAAACCTTGAAGGCTTTAACTTTTTCAGCTATGTCTGTATCCTCCTGAATTGAAGTGGCACACTGTGTGGCAAACACACTGAGTTTCACCTGACTGTTATAGTTTTCAAGGAGTTCCTTGTATTTACTGGGAGCATCAATGAACAGCTCTGCGATTGGAGCGCTGACAACAACAGTGTTCTGGTTCACCCCAACACTCTTGAAAGCAGCAGACACCGTCTTTCCTTGAATGAACAGCCGGAGGACTTCTTTGTGACGGGCCACCACCTGAGCAGGATTTTTGGCTGTAATTCAGAGGACAAAGAATTAGGGTTATCCAAAGTAACAAAAAAATGATGACACTTACACAAATTTCTTGTCACTTTCAATGAAGAGGCAGTACTTTCAAGAAAATAGAGCCCCGAGACCCTTTTCAGCATCGTGATCAAACCCAGGTATTGGCCTTGCCAACAGAACACAGAGGGCATCCAGGACAGAACTGTGTTCGGAGGACAGAACTCTCAAATATTCAGAGCAAGAAACCTAAAAACAAGTTGAATAGGGTAATTGTTTCCTAAATAACTGCTTTATTTTCTGTGACAATTGAGATTTTTTGTGAAGCATTATAAGGTAATTTGAGTAACTATAGCATTTTTCTACAGGTAGGGATAATATGATTCATTGATCCTGAAAACCTACACCTTGCATTTGGAATCATACTGATATCATTGTTAGTTTGGCAGTTATTGAACAAAAACGCTCATTCACTAATGGTAGTTATCTGGATCACCACCAAATTATAACAACCTCCTTAGGGAAGGTAAACAATTTAGCTTCTTGGACAGCTCTGTTGCCATTTGGGCAGATGAAATGCCAGTTCTTAGATTCATGCAATGCTATTATCTTAAACTATCCACAAAAGGTCTAAAGACAGTAACATCAGTACTTGTAGCTCACGGAATAAGTTGACAAAACTACAGAAATATTGGAAAACCAACATGTTTTGACAGTTGCTGAGTGACATACAGAACAAGCACTTTCAGACACAGCATTAATGATATAAGGTGATCAGAGTTTGGGGAAATATAAGTATGCTTAATGTGGCAGGGTTGCTTTTCATATTCAGGATTATTTCCTGGTAAAAATCATGCATGATCTCATGCTATCTGAGATCGAGGTACTGTGGCTGCAGTTAAATCTACCTTGGATCAGGTCTGTTATGATTGGTTGCTGTAACAGACTGCTTGGTGTTTATCTTGACAAAATATTTATAATATTAGAGCGAGAATGTGAATTAAACAATGAAAGTTATTTTTTGGTGACCTGAATATAGACTGGGGCTCAGCAGACTGCTCTGTAAAACTCAAACTCAGACCTGCAGATGCATGTGGGTTATCCCAGATTATTAACTAGATTAAGGTTAACAGCGTGTGGCACTGTGAGTTCTACAAGAGTCCTACATTAGTTCTACATACATGGATCAGATTTTTACTAATGTAGCTGAGTTATTCTCCAAAACGGTATCTATAACTGTAGGTTGTAATGATCAAATTTTGGTTGCTGTTGTGAGAAAGCTGCAAGTGCCTAAGAGAAGACCAAAGGTATAATATAAAAAAATAAAAATAAATGTTCAACCGAGAATTATTTGTAGAAGACGTAAATTGGTTCACATAACATGAGAACAAGATCCAGAGGTGGTACTGGTTAACTTAATAAAATGTTCAAGCCAATAGTACAAAAAATTGCACCACTAAAGAAAAACACAATTAAAATATAAGCACACCATGGTTAGACGATGACTTAAAGGAATGCATGCATAAGTGTAATCCAGCAAAATCAATAGCTTTTATGTATGAAATAAAATCTGGCAAATATACTGCATATTAAGGAATTCACTTGCTAAATCAAATAAGAAAAAACTATTTTGAATATGTATTTAGTGAGCAAAGTAATGGAGTGGTTAAAAAAAACCTCTTTACCTCTCTCAGGTGTCTTTGTTTCCATTTCTTTGACTTCTTGGCCTTTCTCTCTCTCCCCTTCTTCTTTTTCTTCTTCTTCTTGTCTTCCTCTGATGAGGATGATTCAAAGGAGGAGTCAGATGAAGCATCAGAGAATATTCACTTGAGCTATCACAAGAGGAAGATGAAGGCAATCGACTGCCTGGGTGGAACTGCTGCACCCCTTTTTAAGAGCTGTTAAAATAAATACAAACATTAGGCTAACGTGGCACAAAGAGGCATAAATATATATGTATATAAAGATAGATATATAGATACTCAAGTGTCCAGAGATAAACTAACAAAGTAAGACCAAGGTGTACTTAAATGTGTGTTCATACTGTGTGTAGTAAATCTTACCTGCTGCCAGCTGCTCTTTTAGATAGTCTCTTTCCTTGGTAAGCTCTTCAGCCTTCTGCTTTAGGACTTCTACCCTCAGCTAACACATCTCCAAATCCTGTGGTTGACTTTTGTCTTTCAGTTGTGCAGTAGGGCGAGGGAAACACCTTTAAAAACAAACAAACAAACAAACAAACAAAAAACATTTTAAAATGTATTCAAACATTCAGTACCAACAAAGGTTTTCATTCATCTCTGATCTCGGCTAGTCTGTTGTATCTGTAACTGATCCAGTGGATCTCCTGTATTTTGTTAGATCATAATTTGAACATACACAACTTCTTTTTCCCTTTGTCTAATACTCTTAGACTAAGGGATTTAGCCATATTTACAGAAAAAACACTTTAATTGTGAAAATAAATCTGGAAATCTCTGTGATAAATTACCAAGCTTTACTTTGCAGCGTATATGTGAACATAGCAGCTTCTTGCATCATTTGGGACGTAAATAACAGAGACATTGGTTTATAATAACATCTAAGATGTTGATTCAGCAGTTAAAACTGAGATTTAATGTCTGCAGAGAAACCCTTTCACCACAGTGTTTGTACCAGCCATTCAATGCAGGTGGAGACAAAACTGTTCTGGCATCACACAGTCAACACACTATCAGGCCTACCTGTGTGACTATTTTAGCCCAATTTGATGGCATTAATTAAAGAAAAAATAATACAATAATATTTCAGAACTTAATGTCATGTATCTATTTTTGATCACCATACATACATGTAAATACTTATATAGGTCTGCCTGAAGCACTCAGAGCATGTGGTTTATTTTATGTAAAGCCCTTGTTCATTTATATTGCTGTAATTATCAAAAAATAATTCATAAATATAGATAAATTTTTTTGTAATATTTCCTAAAAAGATTTTGTTTTTATTGAACAAAATATTCTGAACCAGAGTATAGTGAGGTGATGCTCTATGGTCTAACACCAGCCAGCATGATTAATGTATGTCAGTTTAAAAAAAAAAAAAAAAACGTACTTACCACTGGTGCCATCGACGGCCACAGACTCTCTTATATCCACACCAACAATCTTTTCGCACAAATCTTCGTGTTTTGCCAGAGTTCAGCATGATATTGGCGACATTTAAGTTTCTTCCAGGGAAATGTGACGTCTGCTCCCGCCTGCGTTTACCTGCGACGACACGTTGATGACGCAGAAGAAGCATGTTCGCCCCACGCTGATGACGTATTCAGAGCGGGATTGTAGTCCTTCAGTGAATCAGAGCGGTTCAGTGATAATGAGCGGATTCACTCGATTAAAACAACTGAGTAAGAAAGAAATATCAAAAAGAAATGCCCTGAAGCTAATAAAGTGGCTGCAGAGGAGGAGACTGCTTCAAAGAAGAGTTAAATGCAGAATTTGCCATACGGACATGAAACTGAAGAGAAGGACGAACAGTGGAGACAGATATGCAGGTAAGACACAATGATAGATATAGGTAAATTAAACAAATGTGCAGTTATTTGTATATATATACATATGCGTGGCGTATATAATATATATATATATATACACACACATATATTTATATATATATATATATATATACACATATATATATACACATATATATATATATATATATATATATATATATATATATATATATATATATATATATATATATATATATATATATATATACATGAAATTAGAATATTGCATAATTGTAATTAATCCTTAACTTCCTAATGTGAACAAACAGACAGAAGAACAAAAACTGTATCTTTAATTCATTAAACAAACGACCATATCAATGAATAGCCATTTCAAAAAGTAGCAACATGAGGAGAGAATTACTCATTACCAAACATTTAGAACAGGTCAAATCAATTACCCCCTACAAAAAGCAAAGTGTTCATGAAGGTCTACAGCCTTACTATGTAATTTTATAATGATGAAATTGACAAATTTAAATTTGTAATAAAAGTCTTAGCAAATAATCCTTGTGACAAACTACAATCTAATTACACATTTTTTTGTGTTGTGCTTCTTATATTATCATTTTATGGTAACCTGATTATGCCATCTTGATTATATTTATTGTTTATTATTGCTACCTAAACCTGTGTGCCAGTGTGTGTCCTAATTACAGTCTGTTCCTTTTCTTTTTAAAAGGACTGGTCGCCAAATACCACATAAAGGACAGGAAAAACAAATTTCAGTGAGGCACACGTCCATCTTCAGTCATTCAAATGTCTCTCACAGTAACGATGCAGTTCATGTACAGGTGGGTAATAATAATAATAATAATAATAACAATAATAATAGTATAAACATTAAAGCCATTTTCATTTTCAGCACAAAAGAAAAGTTTGTTAATTCAATTGTGAATTTGAATAAGTTTCGAGGAGAGTTGAGAAAGTTGTTGTACATAGAATGTGTACATTTAGGTTTTTTATGTTTGTTTATGCCTCAGTATGGGAGAGGAAGAATGACCAGTGGGTGGAAAAGAAAGAAGTGGGTCTCTGGGATGTTGGGTGTGAGGCATCATCAAGGACGAAGAAAACACATCCAGCGCCTTGTGAAGAGGCGATCTTGAAGACATCTGATTCCTTTAATTGTTCATCATGTGAGGCCTAGATCTTCAGTTATCAGTGACGAGTGGCGTGCTTATCGGGTGCTCTCTGGACTAGGATACAACCATCACACTGTTAACCACAGCAGGTGGTATGTAGATCCTCAAGCTGGTGCCCACACAAAGCATCTTAAGAGGGCCTGGAGATCCTACAAAGAGCAGATCTGGAGGGGAAACCCCACTGACACTTTGCTCTCTGACCACCTTTCACTGATTGAATGGAATGAGTGGCTCGCAAAGAATCACCCTGATGGTGCTTTTGGCAGGTTAATTTATGACATTTCCAAAAAGTACAAGTAATTTGCAGTCACTGTTACCAATGCAGGAATCTTCTTTTGAAGGTGGTAGTCAGGTAATCACTGCAGTTTGTTTTTGTCGTGTCTTTAAAATTACATTGCCAGGATTATTTTCTCTGCTGTTGATTGTTTTGTCTGGCTGAATAATTTTGTCAGAGAAAGGGTTTAGAAAAACAGTGACAGTGAAATATCTTTGAACTTTTATATTTGATACTAGAAGAACAAATATAAATATTTGTGTGCATGTGTGTATATATGTATAAACACGCACACACACATATATATATATATATATAAAATATATATATGTATATATATATATATATATATATATATATATATATATATATATATATATATATATATATATAAAATATATATAAATGTATATATATATACATATATATATATATATATACATAACTTAAAGATTTATTTTGTGTACTTGGATACAAAATTATTAACTTGAATTTATTTTGCGTACTGTAATTTTCTGTGATGCGCAGTTGGTGTTGGCAAGTTTTGATTTGGCCGCGTTTACCCTTGTTCGTGTTACACAGTCACAATATGCTGATAGGCTGCAATTATTATTTTTTTTTCTAAAGCTTATTAATGATGGGTAAAGCATTTGTAATTGTGTGTATAAATGAATTATTACTAAATAATCATGTCAGAAAAATGCTTTATAAATGATGAATTCAGTAAAATCCTTTACTGACATGCTTATTTATGATGAGTAAATTATTTATAATTCCGTGTATAAATGTGTTATTACTAATTATTCATGTCAGAAAAATGCTTTATAAATGATGAATTCAATATTTATTAATGCTTAATAGTGTGTACTTATAAAGTGTTACCAAAATTTGCACTGTTTTTGAAATTGTTTTATGAGAATTTGAAATCCATTGGATTAAAACGTTTATCTTTGGCAGCTCATTTGTTTTGGTATATGTGTCACAGCGAGGTGTTTTGAGTGAGGAAGTGTAAAAATCATGCATTCATCTTAATGTAATTTGATGGTTGGTAATGGTGGTTTTTGATGGAAACTCTTATGTCCTGACAGATACAGTGTGCTGTTCAGGGGGGAGACTCAGACTCTGTATCTGTATCAGTGTACTCTGACACTGTATCATAGTCACTGGTCAGTTTTGCGGCATTTTCGGTGTCTTGTGTGATGTAACAGTTTCCTAGTTTAGGGCAAAATACTGACTAATTACCAGGTTATAGCATGAAAACAGACCTCACTTCCTTTTACAGTACAGTCACACTTTAATAACTATGTAATTTCCATGTAGATATTTTTCTTGTTCCTGGGTAACAAATAAGTAATTACCAGGTAATAGCATGGAAACAGACCTCACTTCCTTTTACAGCACAGTTCAACTATAATTACCAGGTAAATGTTGTAGTTACTGGGTAAATACTAAGAAGTTTCCAGGTAAGTAGTAAAAACCTATTGACTGCTAGGGAAATACATGGCGTTAATACCTAGTAGTACCTAGTAATAAGTAGTAAATACTCTTCATGTCCTAGTAATTACATGGTAAGTATCTAGTAGAAACTTATAATTTCTTGGTAATTACACCTGGTAGCCAATAGGAAAGTAACTGGTAGTGTCATAATTTCTTTTTAAATTTTACAGTACTTACTGTGTATTTACCAATACAATACATAGCCTTCTTAGGTAGTTGTCATGTACAATTGAAGGGTAGTTACTGTGTAGTTACAAAATAAATACAATCAATAATGTTTGTTTTATAAATATAATCAATAATATATTTACTAAGTATTTACAGTGTAAATAATAAGGTTTTTACCATGTGTTACTTAGTAATTACTCAGTAATTGCTATTTATGACCTTGTAGTTACTTGGTAGTTGTCAGAAAATTACTTGGTACTCATGAAATAAGTACATTATTCATTACTATACAATTACCTTGTAATTACTTTAAGGAACACCCAGTAATTACGAATTATTATATGTGGTTGTTAGGAAATAATATAATAATTACTTAGTGAGTACCTAATAATTAATCACATAGTTACCATATAAATACTTAATAATTACTGAGTAATTACCCAGTAATTAATACTTATTACCAGGTAGGTACTTGGTATTTGCCTGGAATTGACTAGGTAATTACTTTAAAAGTACAAGGTAATTACCTATATAGTTACCTTGTAATTACATGGTAATTTTACAGTAACTACCCCTTATTACATGGTACTTACCTAGTAATTACCATGGAAATACATGGTAATTATAGTACCGTAAAAGGAAGCGTTACCAATTAAAGTTATTCTGCTGTTCCTCTCCCCCTCCCCCTGTTGTTGTCGATGTTAGCGTGTCTGTTAGCAGACGTGCAGTGCTTAGACTGGCGTTAGATAGAGTCTAGTAAGAGCTAATGTAGAGTGAGCGGGTTACTGCAGAGACGTGAATTAACTAAAACCCCGATGTGAATTAACTTTCACTTCTAAGTAACACTGAAGGGGCCGTTGCTGCTGATAGTGAAATAAGACAGAGAGAGGGGGTCTTCTCTGTTGTGATGTGTAAATAATGTCTGGGCTCTTCAGTGTTTTACAGAAATAACATTAGTAATGTGACTGACCCATCAGAATACAGCATTTAATAGAGCCATAGCCTTTAGTGACAGTAACAGTAACTGAGAAGGTTTATTACCTGTAACTGTGAGCAGCCAGCAGTTTTCTGTGAACCTTATTTTAAAAGGTTATTTTCTTTTCTATATGCCACACAGTAGCTGTCTTAAAAACCTCTTCACTTGCATTATTGTATGTTATGACAGCTCTGTGTATATTCTTATACAATAACAGAACATTTCCTTTATATAAAAATTCTCCTGAACATCCTGTTTTCACTCTTCTCCTACAGAGGTGCTCCTGTGGCAATTTTGTGAAAATTCCTTCAGCCTGAAAATGTTTGTTGAATGGAGATACCAAAGGTATTGTGAAAAATCAGTGCTAAATAACAATTTAGTACATTACCTTTCCTGTACTGTGTCACTGACTTACCTGTTTTAATTAAGTAGGTCAGAGGAAAACTGCAGGAACTCCCAGTCCAACCATCCTGGACTCTGACTCTGAGTGTGTTTTTCACTACAACATGCATTCTATATTTATAGAGCAGACTATGAGCCTTTACATCTAAGAGGAGTAATGCATAAGTATTTTGATATAAACACTTCCATGACTGTTGAACAAAAACAGTAAAGATTAAAAGAACTGTTTCCTCCATCTCGTTTTTTGTCTTTCTTGTTATTTAATTATTAACATTACATGTAACATATGGAAAACTGAAAACACACAAAACAGTTCATTTAGACTTTTTATTGTTAAAAATAATTTGACATATAAAAACACCAAATGTACCGGCTGGTACTCTAGACATTTTTACATAAAGGAGGTAAAAAAGACATGAAAAAAGAAAAGGAATTTTTAAACACAAGCCATAGAACCATATTGATAAAAATATGAACATATAGATAAAAACACCTATGACAGTAATTTTCATTTCTGACATAATCTTCTCATGTCCAGCCCTTACAGATGCCTGGCCTACAGAGCCTTTGTGAGCTGATGCTGCCTGTGTTGTACTGCAGAGTTTCCTGATGCAGAAGACCAGTATGAGGGGTTCAGTTCTTCCTGGTATTTGGAAAAGAAGCATATGGTCTGGTATTTTCTGCAGCTCCTTCAGGTGTGGAGCATGGTCCTGGAAAACCTTCTCAAAGACAAGGTCCAACAGTGCATCTGCATGATCTGAAATACAAGACACAAAAATATATGTTTACAAGAAATGGCACCAAAACCAAAACACCTCACTGCAGGGTTGTCATTTTTTTTCATAGTCTTTTATTGACACAATGTCCTTAAGGCTTATTTAACTTATTGAAAGCTGGCTCTGCTCTCACTGGCTTTGCTGTACATCCTTCCTCCTTGGATTTTGAGAAGCTGACTGTAACCAGCGGTTCACCATCAGAAGATGCTGCCTGAGGTCGACCAGCATAGACACAAGAAAGAAAAATATTTAACCTGTTAGTGCATGAAAACACAAATAATAGCCATGCAAATAATAGCCATGCATTTTTACCTTTTTTTAGACAAAATGTTTATTTCACGTTGTACTAAAATCTAAATAAATTACATGAGATGTTACAAATAGTTATTGTTACTCAATAGATACATTAGGTATTTCTGGCAACTGATAATTCAGCTGAGGACTTTTATATTTATCATTTATCTGACTGTATTCATTTGGGGTTTTTTTTGTAATATTCTTTGATAATTTTGATTAGACACATGTATCAAAAGTAAGTCTCAAATAAGATTCAACAGGCTTTTCAGGGGTTAATGAGTTTTTCCTTACTTATGTCACATTATGTGATGCATTATAAAATGTCTATGCCCATATATTGTTAGTAAAGAAAACGGGAGGATAACTAAATCACAGATCTTATTTGCCTCCCTCCGTTTTTCATAAATCACTGACCTGTTAGTAATTGTAACTTATCCCCAGTCACACAGCTCGTATGACAGCATTCTGTGGGCATTCCTGAGTGTTTAAACTCACAGACATCTGATTAAATTAGTTTGGTGACAACGACATCTGCAGCGTTAGCGTCACACGTCATATACACTCCCTGTTGTTATCAATATTTACATGATCTGCTGTAACATACAGAAGAACAAAGCCTGATCGTTTCCCTCATCCACAGCTTAGACACGAAATGAGTTTGGATACCTTCTGAGATAATTTATTGACTACAATGCCTCAGTGACTGGGTGCAGAGAGCTGCAGGCCTCGTCCTCAGATCGCTGTACATTTAACAATGTACAGCAAAGTAATACACAACAGAGACTAATATTACGGCCCAGAAAAGACACGACTGTACTGCCTTGTGTTTAGAAAACAGCGAAGCTCGTTTATCGTAACATTACAGGCTAACACAACAGGCTAACCACAGCTAAGCTTAGCCTCCTGAAGCTAACACAGGAATAGCTCTTACATCTGCTCCTCTTCCCTCTGCTGTTAGCAGCTCGTAGCAATTAACAAAATAACAGCACACAGCATTTGGAATACTCACATTTCCAGGGTCTGAGGTTTGTTGGTGGATGGTTGGCACTGATCCTGGATTAAGGATTTGCTAGCCCTCTTGTGTACTGTCCGAAGTTTGCAAAGCAGTCGGCCTTGAAGTGCTTAGCACAAACGTGCACATTTTTACTTTGTTTTGCTGGCACATTTCCATGATAGATGAACTCCAGCCACTTAGTCTTTAGGTCTTCAGAGGTAGGAAGTTTGTGATAGGAAGTGTGTGGCTTGTTACAGCCCACAACACTGCAGCAGTAACTACAGCACTACAGCATCCTGAACTCTGACCTCTCACTGCCGGTAAATCCATCATGGCTGCTCTTCAGCAGCTCTCACTGGAGATCTCTGCAGCAGCTGAGAGAGGGGGTGGTACGGGTGTCTGTCAATCAGATCAGACTCGTTCCTGATTGGTCAAAATAGTGAACTGTGACGTCGGCACAACCCCAATGAAAAAATGCCTCATTAGGGGGTGGAATTTTACATTCACAAGCACTACGAAGCACAGGATTTGTCACTAAATATCACATTTTTTGGGCTGGGGGGAAAGCCACAGACCCCAAAATTTCACCAAATGAATTAATCAAGTGGTTTTTGCATAATATGAGCCCTTTAAGATCTTCCTTCAACGCACTCAAGGCTGTGGCAATCCACAAAACAGGCAGGTTGGATTTGAGATGAAACAAACACTGTTCTGTTATTTTTAAATCCTCAAAATAACATTAATGTTTGACCATAGCAATCCTGCTTTTAAGTCTTTTCCATGTGACAAAGACTCATTTCATTGTAGTACTGGTGCGTAAATATAGCCGAGCTTACTTATTGCTGGGGGAAGCAGGTTCCAAGCACATCAACATCATTCTTCAAATTAAATCAGTATGCCCCCCCTTTGACTGTCAGCTTGAGCAAGATGCTAGGGGTGTAATGAAACTTAGTGCCACGAAATTTCGCGGGATAAAAAATGATGAAATAAAATTCAAAGACTCATGCAATAAAAGCATGAAATAAAAAAACGCGAAGGGGCACTGTTGATTTTTTCCACCTCCTCGCCTACCGTAGCAAAACACTGGCTTCACTCGAGGAATTAGCTGACGCTCCTTCGCCAAATCAGTTGTGTGAACCTATTTTGGCTTCCCATGTAAAAGACGAGAGAACGGTGAGAAGATTGTGGACAAAACAACAACCATGTGCAAAATATGGCGCTACAGTTCACCGTATACTGCGGCGAGTACAACTACCAACTACTTTGAACTGGAGACAGGCAGCAACTGTATGTTTGTGTAAGTCTGCATAAAAAACAATCTTTGATTTTTGCATCTACTGTTGAGTTGACAGAATTTGATCATACTTGAAGATCAGAAGTATATGCACTGTTATAGGCTAAATATTATAGTTCACAGTTCAGACATTTATAGGTCTAAACTGCAGCTCTGAGGACTGCTGTTTGTTTTCCTTTGCATTCAAGAATGTACTTATCCTGATTGTTACAACAACAAAGCACTTTTTATTGAGATTTTATGTTTGGATTTGCACTGTAGTCTAAATAAGGGGAAAAAACTACAATATTATTTTTTTAAAGAGCATTTATTTTGTACTGATGCAGCAATATTTTTTATATGTCTGCATTAAGAAGAAAATAAAGAAAATGAGATTTTTGCACAACTTCCTACTGTTGGGGATTTTCTATAATCTTTATTTTGTATTGTGAGTATGTCGTATTGTGAGCCCTGTTTTTTATTTCATATCGTTTTGTGAGAATACCATTTCATTACACCCTAATAAATGCTCTGATAATGCTGATTATACTGGCTAAAAGTAACCCAGTGATACCAGTGTTGTGTTACCATACCATGCCATCTTCTTGTCAATACTTGAACTTCTCCACTCGGGGCAGAATCTTGTCCCGACCTGAAGAGGGAACTCGACCCTCTCCAGGGTGAGGATCATGGACTCAGATTTGGAGGTGCTGATTCTCATCCCAGTCACAGCTCGATGAAGCCAACAGGACCACATCATCTGCAGAAAGCAGTGACCCCATCCTGAGGTCATCAAACCAGAGCCTCTCAACACCCTGGCTGCTCCAAGAAATTCTGTCCATAAAAATAATGAACAGAATCTGTGACAAAGGGCAGCCCTGTTGAGTCCAACCCTCACTGGAAACAACTCAGATGTACTGCTGTGGACCAGGCTCTGGTCATACGGGGGGTCCACTACCCCATACTTACCAAACATCAAAAACACATATGGACTGGTTGGGCACACTCCCATGCACCCTCGAGCACCTTATGGAGGGCATAGAGCTGGTCCACAGTTCCACAACCAGGACGAAAACCACATTGCTCCTCCTGGATCTGAGGTATCCAGTGGACCCTCTTTTCCAACATCTCGAATAAACCTTATGGAACAAGATAAGCTCAGGACAAAAGTGGAGGCTGGGTGAATTTAAACTTAATGTTGACAGATTTAAAAAAAAACAACAAATAAAATCTGTCTGGGTGAGAAGCTTGAATAAACCATGTTCACTATATTTACAGAGTTTTTCTGATGTTTCCTTTTTGTCATCCATTAGTAGATACAAATTAATAATAAACACAATAAATAAATAAAAAATAAAAAATAATAAATGAATAAATAATAATAAAATAAATAAAACAACATTTAATGGTGTGGATATAAATTTGGTTTGCCTTGAGATTTTGACTTGTTCTACTGTGTGACAAACAACAAAGATTGGAACAACTGCTCTGGGACATCAATACAGGAGTAAGTTTGTAGCAATTTGAAATTTGGCAGCATAAAATTGGGAAGATTTAATTGTAAACTTATTAATTGCAGTTAATTAATAATCTACTATTTTATTCTCATTGGGGCACCAGCCTTTTTAATGAGGCAAACTTTAATGTAATTAATTGATTACCTAGTTACCTCTTGAAACAAGGCAGATTAATCAAATTAAGTTTTATCAGTCTCAGAATCTCAAGACAGAGTTCTCACTTCAGGGTCACTGAGTTCTGAAGAACACTAACAGACAGAAAATTCAAAAGCAATAATCGCAAATTTATTTAAATGAATAGGATTACAACGCATAAAATAAATTGGGAGGATTATTAATGAAACGACAATACACAATCAGTTTGAATGAAAACAGTGGCTAAATCAGGAACCTTAAAATGATGGTGAGTGAGTTAGGGATGTAACGGTTACCGGTAAAACGGTAAACCGCAGTAAAATTTCCCACTGTAATCATTACCGTGTCTTTTCAAAATCACCGTTTTACCGTGTTTGATCACCACCCTGTCAATAACGCACCGTGATGCTGCTGTTTGACTGGAAAAGCCGGACTCATGTATCTGTCCTCGATTAAGCAGCCTAAACCGGTGTGTGCATGCACAGTTTGCATTATTTGGCCTCTGAGTCTGAGAGCGAAGTTCGAGCCACAGCGGAGTTTACTCAAAACGGAATCTGGAGTCTGGTTCAATTTTTGATTTTTACAAAGATGCTGAGGGGAAACTGATACATGACAGTCTCTCTGTCTAAACACGAAGCTGCAGTGAAAAAAAATGACGTGTGTGATTTCAACGTCTGGAACTCTTCGAGTAAATGAACTGACGGAGCCGTAGGGAGAGACAGAGAGAGAGAGAGAGGGAGGATTCAGTGAGCCATACCTGAGAGAATAACAGGTAACTTATCAGTAATTCTATCAATAAATGTATAAATCTTATAAATAACAGAATTAGTATCATTCTGGAGTGTGTTCTTGCCTTTATTTTGCTGTGCATTCGCCGTATTTTGACATAGATCATCTTTTTTCGTCAAAGTTCGTGTGTTATGGATTTCATCGATCATAAATTGGAAATATTTAGAGGAGAAAATATTGAGGAGATCTGCCGGGGAGAGGGGAGACCAGAGGAGAATCATGAAGGGGGTTAATTGCTTCAGGGACTATTGTCATTTAAAAAAAAGTCCTGGACATGGTCTAATATAAGGAGCTGTAACATGGACACTAATGCTGTAGGCAAACTAAAATGTGAGTGTATACAAAATAGGTAAAGCTTATTTTTTGTCATCTCAAAACTTTGAACATGTTCATTTACAATTGTTTATAAAGAGAATACTGTTTGAAGTTCAAATCTTTTGTTTTCTTGTCTTGTAATTGCACCGTTTATAACAAAATAATGACAAATACTTTCCAGGATTGTTTATTTTTATTATTCATGAAAGAAGGATACGTATGTGCTTAAAAAGCATTTCTTGACACAATATTGATAAAAAAAGACAAAAAAGAACCATTATGATAATAATATTGAAGGGGTTAAGTGATTAAATTGTGTGTTAAAGTACTTTCTGAACATTTTGAGCACACTGCAACAATACCGTGATAATAATGATTGTAACAATTCACCTATTTTTCAAGGGATTAAAGCTACAACTAAACTATCAGGTCACGGGAGGATCCAATCACATCAGCAGGAATGAAATAAAGACAGAAAATGAAATGATTTTGGCCTCACAAACCGGCTTTTTAATTACAATGCCGGCAACAATGAAACCACCCCACGCTCGAGCGCTTCCCCACTTTTCACACCGATTACAATGTATTAATCACAAATTACAATCCACACAAACAACTTACTTTCCACCCACCTCCCCGATGAATTTCTCAAAGTTCCAACTCACACATCAACCAGTCCGAAAAGTTTGTCGCGTTTGCACCCAAGTTTTGTACTCACGGTACCCCGCAAAACTCTTCAGTCCGCCTGGAGAAGATACCAGTCCAGCAGCTTCCACGGAGGGTTTTTATCCACAAACGGTCAGAACACTTAAAGTAATTCCCAATACATAATCCACAAGGAACAGCTTTACTCCGCAGCCTTGACAGCGCTGGCATGAATCTCCGTTGGCGTGTGACGTCACCACAGCTTTTTTCCCCCCATCCGTGCGCACGTCCGGTCCCCATTTATGGCCGTATCCATGGAGACTGACGCAAACAATTTTTACTTTCATTAGTAGCCTTAAACACTTAACATTATGGACCAGTTTTAACTCAAGAAAGAAAAATGGCAACAGATAAATTTCACCTCTGCTGAGTGATTCAGGCCTCTGTAAGACCTAAGTGGTCTTTACATGATAACCGTGATAATTTTGGTCACAATAACCGTGATACAAAATTTTCATATCGTTACATCCCTAGAGTGAGTATATGCCCATAAAAGGAATAATTATCACCTACATGAAAATCAGAGAGGAATTTTGGATAATTGCTGGATGAAACCAATCTAATGTCAGAACACCTTTTTAAGTCTAAGAGCGTATCAAACATCCCTTTAAGTACAGAGTAACTGGATGTATGCCTACTTGGTCGAGGACGACTCTTGTGGTATTCTCCGAGGCTCAGGATGGTCCAGACTCAGGGTGGATCAGGTCAGACCGTCGTTGGATCAAGTTGGTTCGGGTTGGTTTGGATTGGGAAGCCGAACCGTGGATCTGGCGTGTCTAACACCAACGCCCCATGGATCTCTCACAACAGCTCACGTTGGAGAATCTTTTGGCAAACCCAGGCTTTGAAGGTGGTTACACCTCAAAACTCTTAAAGTGTCGAACAAAAAATATTAATGACTGAAAAGAACTTTTGTTGAAGAGCAGAGAGCATCTAGATTCTTGAGGATGAATTTAAATGAAGGACTTGTTTAAGTCGAGGATCAAAATGAAGAAAAATTAACTTAGAAATCATGATCTGCAAACAAAAGAAAAGGTTACATGTGCTTATAAGGCAGAGGCCTAATGGTGCAACAAAGTAGTATAAGAATGAAGAGTTAAGATGTAAAAGTACGAGTAAAGTAACGGGGTAAGAGAAAGAGAGGCAAAGCGAAGACAAGAGAGCGATGAAGAGTTGTCAGGAGTTTTTAAAGCATCTTTGGGTGGGAGGATGCTGACGTAACCGACAACTTTCATCATCTTCGTGCTGATATGTGGACTAACAAAGTTTAACTTTAATGAATGAATTACTCATATCACTCGACCCATCATAAGTATAAGGTCTTAGACAACACATGAACAAATGATAAGAGGATGATATCAAATAATTCTGACACATTAATGAAAAACCACAGTAACAATAGCACAGTTACTGTCATACTTGTTGTGAATTACCAACATATTGCTGTGTACAACTGCAGATAAATGGATATTACGCTAATAAGCACTGTGAGAACACATTGTAGCACACAGTGATTAAATTGTCAAAAAGTCCTGATATTCATTGCAGCATACAGTATATTAATCATGACTATAGTTTTTCTTTACCAAGAGAAGTCGCTAGGTGGAGCTATTGGTCTTTCACAGAATTTAGATTAAATCTGAGATTTTATTAACTTCACTCAGGGAGGTGATAGAGAGGCCACTGAAAGAACATAGGGATGTACAACACACACTGACTTCAAATCAACACACAGGTTATGATTTGGAACATTTATACCCAGGGCTTGACATTAACACCCGCCAACCCGCCAATTGCGGGTGGATTTCGGCAGTGGCTGGCAACACCGCCGCTCCCACTAGCCACTTTGGCGGGTTGAATTTTATGTACACGTTTAATTGTAGTTTTCTCAAACGGCATCTGAAATAATGAACCAATTGCAGTATAAGACCACGACACTACAACTCCCATGAGGACTGCCTGCATAAAGTGTTTGCTCATCATTGGTCCATTCGTGGAAGCCTTTGCGACGTCACTGCTGACAGGGGATCAGGTCAGACTCGGGTCAAACGATAAGCGGAGGAGCGATGTGGCGGCATTTCCAAGGAGTTACGAGACCCGGAGAGAAACAAGAGAAACCAAACAAGAGAAAACCCGATGAACCGAAGGATGAGGAGGCGAAAAAGAAAAGATTTTTTAATGAAAAATGGAAGACAGGTCAAGAATGGCTGGTGTATGACCTGGGAGAGAAGGTGATGTTCTGCTCTGACTGTCGGACAGGTCCTCAGGTATTAAGCTCTGATAAAGTTGTGTGTAACATTGTGCTCCTTTCATATGAAGATATGCAGTATATTAAGACAAAGTAATTAAAGTAGTAGTTTGTTATTGCTTATAATAAAATGGTAAAGGGGTACAGAAGATTAATTGAACGGATAAAAATTCAGCAAGAGACACTGTCTGCTTAAATATTTATTAACAATTGTAATCAGAAAATCATTTCTTTTTTCATGAGAATGACAATGAAGGAGAAGTCAATTAAATTTCCTCAGGGCTTTCATTGATGTAGTCTTGTTTTAAGTGTGCATAGGGGTCATTTACATTTAAAGAGGTTGTAAATCTTTTTTAAGTAACCTTTAGCATGTCATCATCGGCTTTAATCACATTGAACATAATAATCCAATAACAAATTATGGCTAGTGAAAATACTGAGTGGCTAGTAACTCTTGGAAACCACTAGCCACAGTGGCTGATGAGCAAAAAAGTTAATGTCAAGCCCTGTTTATACCAGTCCTTTAAGGTTTCTTTACCATCTGAGATTGTTCTGGATGCTTTGGAATGTAAGAGAATGTTCATGTGAGATTGGAGTGTTGGAATTTACAACCTACAGCTGCAATGGACAATTCACCGTTCACAGAGACAGAGGGAATAAGACATGATGAGTAAGCTGTTTATCTCAGAAGATAAGACAGTTCAGGATGTGGCTAATGAGACTTCTCTTTGCCTTACAAAGTCTCAGCCAATCAGGCATTGCTGGACTGTCCAATGCCTGAAGAAAGTCCATTAAATCAAGAGGGCAGTCTGGTCCTGGGGTAGTGTAAAGAGCAGCCCAAACAGGGGTCACGCCAACTAGCAGGAAAAAGAGGCAATTTATGGCTCCTCATCTCCACATGTTATGGTGGCCTTCTCAGGGTTGGAGAGAGGGGAGAGGAAAGATTAGAAAGAAAATGATGGGGTGTCTTTTATTCCTGACGCTATAAGATCATCCTCAACCTCCCGAGCGAGGTAACTGCTCGTCTTCCTCGGTGTTATAAACGGGTCGAGGAATGACAGGACAGAGAGAACCTCCACTTCTTCACTGGCCCCTCCCGCTGACCTGCTTCTTCCCTCCTCCTTCCTCTTCTCCCACAGGAAAACGTCCTGGAGTCCCGTCCAAGTCCTCGGGCAAACCTCCACTGCAGAATACTTATGGACGTGCACGGGCACACGCACACATACACATGGACACATGTAAACAGAAACAGCTGGGCGTCCAAGCGGGGCAGCTTGCCAGGTAGAATAGGATTTCATATATAGAATTTTTAGGTGGAATTTTAAAAAAGCAGGACATTCACAAAACTGACCAGACAGTCAGACCTCTGCTGCTACCTGTGTCCAGACTTGCTCCTTGGCAACACTGTCCTGATATTGAACACTTTTATGGGTTACAAAGGATGGGAAACCTGGACATTATGGTGATAAGCATCTCCTCCATGTTTTGAATGAGCACAATGATGTCAGCACAGCTGATTGGCTGGCACACTGGCAGTACACACTTGAATATCAACTTTTTCAACTTTGAGGAGTAGCGTAACAAGCTATGTGTTCATGTAAAAAGTGACTGTCACATCGCTGGACAGTCAGCCTCGCCGCATTCCTCTATTTTAGTCTTTATTTTTAACGTGATCTAAAAAGATGGAGAGCATTATTGCAAGGAGGATGAGGAGGAGACACCGGGAGAGTATACAGTTTATCACTAAAGGCTCTGCTATTTGGCGATGACAAACCAGGAGTGCAGGTGGATCACAAGTATTATGAATGGATAAGCCAGCGGGTGTGAAACTGTCTCTTATTTTTTTCACTCCTATTAATGACAAAGGAACAGATTACATCTGTCCCGGGAGCTGGCCCACACGATGATGCGCCCTGCTGTCCATTCTCATGCTGAAGGGACAGCGTCTCCACTGCTGGGTCTTTCCAGCACACTGTTTCCGCGGTGGCGGGGATAATTCAGACCAATCAGATGCTGCGCCTCAGCCGCAGCGCATTTAAAGGCGAGGAGAGGCGCTCATTTGATTGGTGAAGACGGCGATCGGCTGTGTTAATCCCACTCACGTCTATTCTCCTCCTGTTCTGATATTTGCACGGAGAGGCAGAGACGTGGGCGTGGACGCGCAACCTCTGCGCCCCTGTGCGCCATAAGTGCGCCTCTCTTGGCACTGCAGGAAACTTGCGAAGTGCGCAGGTCACACCCAGTCCGCGCGGCGAAGGCGGACTGGGTGTGACTTGCGCCTGGTCTACGAAATTAGAGCCCTCTGTGTTTGATAATAAGTTGCATCCAGGATGTTGGAAAAAAAAGTCGACCCAAGAGACTTCTTCAGAAGTCAGAGTGAAGGAATGCATCACACCATCCTGCAGCACATTCAGTGGCTCCGAAACCACTTCAAGATCCTCCAAATAAGTTACCAATCTCTCAATAACCTTGTAAATTTTGTTCTTGTCCTCCTCCTTCTTATCCTTCTTTTTGTCACCCTTCTTTCTACCCTTTTTTCTTTTCCTCCTCCTGCTTCTCATTCTTATTATTGTTGTTATTGTTATTATCAACCTAAACAGCTGTAGAGCCTCAATGCAAAGTTTTAGATTTTAAAATCTTCCATTTAATGCCATAGAAATACACTTTTGTCTAATTTATTTGTTATTTTTAGATATTATGTCTGTGTTTTTTACAGCAGCAAAAGTAAAAAGACAGAAATAAATCATCTCATTACCAGTGTGATTTTATACGACCATGTGGAGTTGCTTTGCCATCAAAATCTTTGACTGTTGAACCCCATTTTTTTAATCAGGTTACAGATAGTACAGATGCTGGAGGAGATGGAGGAAGAGAGGAGAAGGGTCCAGCTGAAGGCAGCACTCACGACCACACTCTCACACCCCTCAGTCTCACATGGGACAGTAAACTGTAACCCCTGCCCCATCCCTTACCCTAAACCTAACCTTAGTTTTAAGAGCTTGCCTGAACCTAACTTTAACCAAATCCAAATTTCTGCTGTCCTGCAGAGACAACTTCAATTCACTGGGTGGCGCTGTTGTCAAAAATATGGTCCTGAGAGTGCTGCTTGCAAGGCTGCAGCAGGATACTATTTTTGCAGGCAGCTCTCTCAAGATGATAGTTTTTTGTTTTTTTGTTTTTTTTTGCAAAATGTGGTTGTTTATTTAAGAGTACCTTTTTGTCATTGACTCCCTACGGCTGTTAATGCATCCACTTAAACAACTGGGGTCTGGTGTACAAAAACCCACTCTCAGCCAGTCTTAACAGTATAAAATATTGTTTTAATGTTTCAGTGGAATGAAATTGGCTAAAAATCACAAATGACTTGATCTGACCTGAAATGTTAAAACTGAAGGCTCTGGACTCGACTTGATCTGCCTGCTTTTACTTTAAGACTCAACTTAACTTTCCTGTTGTCAGACTGAACTTGACTCAAAACAGGAGAGCAGAGACTTGTGACTAACTTAACCCTCCTATTCTCCTCAAATATTACTAATGCTTTTTACCCTTGGGGTCAATCTGACCCCAGGGATATTTGCCTCCAGAAAATGATTTCCAGAAAATTGTTTTAGGAACTTTATTTATTTGTTGAAAACATAAATAACCCCTTGATAATGAAACCTTGACCTGTCCTCTAGCACCACCATCAGGCCAAACTTTTCAATCAGAAATAATTTATCTTGAAAAGTTTTCATGCAAGTCTTCTCAAATTTACTGACAACATTAATGACCACAAGAGTATGAAGACTATTGTTTATGGTGATGACATGACCTTTCCTGCAGCGCCACCATCAGGTCAAACTTTCAGTTTTAGAGTTTGTGTATCTTTCAAATCTTTCATCCAAATCTTTTCTAATCTGAGTGCACATTCATGACTCTCACAGAATGAACCATATTGATTGATGTTGGTAACCTCCCTTTCCTCTCATAAACATATTTACTTATTTTTATCTACATTTTTGTAACATATCTGTGGTCACTATAAAATCTGACTCACCCTCCTCTTTTGTTATCTGGGCTTGGGACCAGCAGTGGCAGAGTTAAAGAGGTTTTTTGTTTTTTTTATGATTTTTTTTTTATGATTTTTTTCTTTTTTTTGTTTCTTTTTTGTGTGTATGAGGGGGTTTACATGTTATAAAATTCACCCATTTGTGAAACAGAAAATCATAACTAGAATATCAGTCAGAACATGGAACAGTTCTTTAGTTCAGTTCTATTTGGCAGGTGTGAGTAGTAGGTCACACATACACCCATAGACACACACATTCATTACACCCATGTTCCCTCTCCCCCATGTCATGTATCAACTCAAAAGTATCAAATCTGCACCTGCAGGTGTGGGAATGTTAGGTCACACATGGATCATTCACAGACAGACAAGTTTTACACAGCTAAAACAGCTTGGGGTCAAATTGACCCCAGAGGAACACCGATATGCAACATGTGTACAGCACAATGAAAAAATATCATCATAATAATTTTAGGCCAAATCAATAGTACCATCAAATTAGGAAAGTCATGAAATATGAAGCCAAAAAAAAGTCAATTATTTTTTGAATGATAAACATTGAATGGGGTCAAATTGACCCCAAGGATAATAGGAGGGTTAAGATTTGCAGAACAATGACTCGTTCCCACCTCTGACAAACAGGAAAACAAACTTTTAACTACCTAATTAGTTATAATTACATCTTCAGGCATTTCTGATATATGTAATTTTGATAGTTTAAGTCAAAGGTTTGCCTCTAAATAAAACCACTTACTTTAATTTAATATTTGTAACTTGCCCTTTTTAGATTGCAGAAGAGAGAGATATATAAATATATAAGAAGTAACTCATACTGTGAGTACATTTTAAACCAGATACTTGTAACTTTAACTCAAGTACATTTTTAGGGAAGTACTTTTACTTGTACTTACTTGTATTTTCATCCCAGTAGTGGTACTTTTACTTCAATATTTAAATTTTCCTTCCACCTCAGCACACAGTAAATGTATTTATCTGTGTAAGCCATGTCTTATTCTTTTTATAATAAGTATTATCAATTTCTTTATTTAAATATGCAGGCTTTGTAAAGTCCTCCATAGGACAGAGTCTCAGGGTTGATTCTAATTTATGAGGAAAAAATAAATTCTGACATCAAAAATCATGAGATTTGATTTTCATTTCAATACCCCCTAAAAAATGTGTTTCCTTTTCTGCTTTGTCTGAAAAAGACTGTAAACAAGACTTTAATTTCTTTATTTCATGGAGCCCTGAGGCACCAAAGCAACATCTGCTGGGACCCTGAAGCTCCTGAAACCTGGGGATAAGTTTTTCTAAATAATTCATGCTATCAAGGGTTAATTTGTGATTGGAAAAGAAGTCTTTATTTGATGATGACAAAGAACTCTCTTTTCTGGTAAAAGACAGAAATAATTTTGAACATGCATTTATTTAGAGATAATACAATTGTTATTAAAACACAGACTGTCCTGTGTCATGGCATGAAAATCAAGAGAATGATGCAGGAAAAAGGTAAAGAGAAAGCAACATGATATTTAATTAACATTACTGGACAGAGCTAACTTTTTAAGGTAGCTAGAAAACATGGATGACTGTGTCCATCTTACATGGTAAAAAGAAGGTGACCACTGAAGGTGGAATGACGATTTTCATTGTCATATATTCTTGTATTACGCCACAGACGCAAAAACACAACATCTCCAACCTCTAGGAGCAGAGTGGCACCATTAGCTGAGGTACCATATCCATTATTCTGAAGCTCCCACGCAGCAAACACATGTTCTCCATTCTTCACCAGAACTGTAGCTGAACCATAGTCAGCATGTCCATATGCTCCGATGTAGAACTCAAAGTGGTAGGCTCCTCTCACTGGTGCAGTAAAGACACCTGGAGGACATTTTAATTGACAGTGAGTGTAAAAGAAGTTCTTTCCTCCAGACTGAACATCTCAAAAACAAATGTCTGAAGGTTGTTTCTGTTAATGTAAGAAGTACCTGTGTCTGGACTGTAGGCATTTCCAATGTTTGAGACAACGTGCTGGAACACCAGAGGAGTGTGAGTGTTATACGGTCCCAAATGCCCAGAACCTGAAGCCAACAGAGAGGCTGAGAAAGCCACCTGTTTGACTGAGAGAGAGAGAAGTGTTGACACTATTAGCGTTAACAAGATTCTGAATGTAATCCACATACTAAACACTGTTTTTAATAATCACAAACACTGAATTGAATCGAGGCATCTTAGAGGTCTGAGAAGGGAAGGAGTTTTGAACAGTACTGACAGCTTTATTAAACCTTACAAAATAATCATGATAGTCACAGTAAATGTATGCTTTTTATCACTTAGAGCTGTAACCCTAGTCATTTAGTTCAATAATAAATACACAAGGTACAGGCAGAAACAATACTGTATTGAACTGACATGATTTATGAGGGTTACAGTCAGGACAGTGGCAATCCTCATTCTCCCCATAACAAGCACAAGGCCATAACAGGAAGTGTTGGACACATTTGGAAAAGATGAAGGAACACCATGTTATAGCATGATTGCAAACCTTGTTAAATTAATGAGGGAATATTTTCTTTTGGTGACATACATGTACAGAACTTAAACTTACAAAAAGCAACATCAAGCATGAACAAAGCTAAACATTTTCTCAAGAAGAAAAGGAAAACAATTAGAGAAAAATGAAAAAGAATAGACACCATTAGTGAAGGAAAGGACAACAAATAAGAAGAAATGGCACAATGAGTTTGAGGATTTAAAGGGTTTGTGGCAGAGTCAAAGTCACTTTTTATTAAATTCACTTGAATCTTATTTATAGCTAAATGTAAAACAAACTTTAGTTCATCTAGAATCTGACTGTCTGTGGGTTTTTTCTAGTGAAGGAGACGTTTTGGAACAGACTGTTGCTACATTTAAAAAAACAATTATCACAGCTTTTGAAGCTGACTGAGACAGCTCATCAAATCTTTAAGAACTTATTGAGACACCACGAGCGAGAGAGAGAGAGAGAGAGAGGGAGAGAGACAGAGAGAGAGAGAGACAGAGGGAGACAGATAGAGAGACAGAGAGAGAGAGGAGAGAGAGAGACACAGAGAGAGAGACAGAGAGAGAGAGAGAGAGAGAGAGACAGAGAGAGAGAGAGACAGAGAGAGAGAGAGAGAGAGAGAGAGACAGAGAGAGAGAGAGAGAGAGAGAGAGAGAGAGAGAGAGAGAGAGAGAGAGAGAGAGAGAGAGAGAGAGCTGTGTTACCAAGTCCTGACATCTGTTGCTCTCCACCTTCAGAATAGTTTTCAGAGTCTAAAGTCCAAATGTAAACTTTAACAATAAAACATAAAACATCATTAGTGTCCCTAAAGAGGTGTGCTCTGGGTACGAAATACCTTTAAGGTTTTGCTTTAGTTTCTCCACCTCTGCTCTCTGTGACTCCAGTTCGGCTTCTTGTGCTGCGAAACAGAATGAAAAAAAATATTTTGCCAGTTTTTACTTGGCACCATGATCTTTTCCTGTGAGCTGCATGACTCCACTGTACCTTCATTCTCTCCGTTAAAATGATGCCATGTTATAATGGAACTTCTTTTAAATTTTATTAAGTTTTCAATTAAAAAACATTTGCAGAAAAGCTTCAACATTACTAACTAATTAATCAGATATATAAATTGTACCTTCATTCATTTGTTTCTGCCTCTCCATCTCTGCTCTCTGTGACTCCAGTCTGGCTTCTTGTGCTGCAAAACAGAATGAAACAATCTTTTGTTAGTTTTTACTTGGCACCATGATCTTTTCCTGTGAGCAGGTGCAGCATGACTCCACTGTACCTTCATTCTCTCTCTGTAAGTGTCTCATCTCCACCCTCTGTTCAGCCACAGAGGCGCTCAGCTCTCTCAGAACAGCATGGATGTCTTGTAGACATATCTGTTCCTGGTTTGAAGCATCAGCTGTTTCTCCCTCAGGTTGCTCTCCAGGAGCATTAATGTGGTTGTCAGTGTGGCTCTGAAGCTGAGCCGTGGAGAGAGAGCAGAGGAGCAGCAGCAGGAAACACACTGTCATCTCCATTCTCACAGTCGTCTTCTGTGCAGTTGGTCTGTAGCTCCTGTCTTTATTCAGCCTGCTGAAGGTTGATGACGTGAATTACACTGAACCTACAAAGATAACACAAAGTTTGTTTAATTACACAAAAAACAAGGATGTGTGCAGATTAAACATGACTGGGTCAAAGCAGACATGGCAGCAGGTCAGGATTAAACATAACAACGTCCTTTAAATGGTAAGTGTCCTGAAAATACTTAGAAAGTCTACACTGTATCCAGGAGGTGTCTGTTCACACATTGTCTGGACTGTTTGGGCTATAATATAATAATAAAAAACATTTTTAGGGCATGGTTAGTGGGTCACCATCAGGAAAAGGAAAGTTGGTGCCTGGGAAATTTGCAAAATCATACAGTGGGTACAGAATGTATTCAGACCCCATTACATTTTTCACATTTTGTAATATTGGAGCCATCTCCTGAAATCCTTTGAATTAATTTTTTCCTCATTTATTTAAACAAAACACCCCATATTGACAAAAAACAACAATCATGGAAATTTTTGGAAGATTTGTTAAAAAAGAAAAACTGAAATATATGGAATCAGATTTGTGCCAATAGAATAAAGCAAAGCTTTCTAGAATAAAGCAAAGCTTTCTAAAACTCAAATGAATAAAATAGATTTAATCAAAAATAAAATGTACTCAAACAATAAAAATCTTGTCAAAAGCAAAAAATATCACTCATTGTGAAAACTGTTTGACTGTTTTCTGAAGTGTTTCCATTGCTTCATTCTCTCTTCTCTCTCTCTTTTGGCTTCGCTTCTCTGTTTTTTGGTTTTGATTCCAGCTTCTTTGGTTATTCTTCTGACACAAACCTCTCGTGTGGGCGGGTTCTATGAGGGGCACGTTCCTATTGGCTGATGAGTTTTTGAGTATCACTGCTGTGAACCGGATGTTATTTGTGCAGCTCGGAACAGCAAAGCAAAACAACCAAACATGAGGAGTCGTGTGTCGTCCTGTGTTTACCTTTCTGGATACCATGCAGTGAACAATACTTACCTAAGGAATATTTGAAGAACAAGAACACAGGACGACACACGACTCCTCACCATGGATGTATTATTTTAACTGGATGCCGGACGGAAACATGTTCATTTCTATTGGAGTTGATCACCCAGAACAAACCATTGACATTATATACACTGGCGCTGACATAGCAACTGGCCGCCATCTTGGAGGGGTCTCACATGCGGCCTCAGTGCGTTTATTATACTGAAAGAGGATTTTTATGCCAAACTATAATGAGCTTAACTCAGCGAATTTTTACCCAATTTTCACACGGATAAGGTTTTTACAAACAACAGAGATGCACTCAAAACAAACACATTAAAATACTTTTTATTATGCTCTTTTTCCGTTGCAATGAGACAGTACAGTGAGACGAACAGACAAAACGTATGAGCAACAACATTTTTGTGGTCATATTTTATATATACATATATATATATATATATATACAGTATATATATACATATATATATATATATATATATATATATATATATATATATATATATATATATATATATGTATGTATATATATATATATATATATATATATATATATATATATATATATATATGCACAAATCTGACTCCATAGAAATCTCACATGGTCATAAGAATTCAGACCCTTTACTGTGACACTTGTTTTTTTAACTGAGGCATTGTCCAGTTCTTCTGATCATCCTTGAGATGGGTCGACACCTTCATTGGAGTCCAGCTGTGTTTAATTGTGTTGATTGGACTTGATTAGGAAAAGCACACACCTGTCTCTATAAGACCTTTCAGCTCACAGTGCATGTCAGAAGAAATGAGAAGCATGAGGTCGAAGGAACTGCCTGAAGAACTCAGAAACAGAACTGTGGAAAGGCACAGATCTGGACAAGGCTACAAAACAGTTTCTGCTGCACTTAAGGTTCCTAATGATGCGTTCACACCGGACACGAATTGGCGTATTTAGACGCACGTAACGCCCGAGGCTGGACGCCGAGGTACGACGCGCGTCCTGGCGCAGGCGCAGTAGAGAGCCAGAGCTTGTCGGACTCAGTGATGACCCGTGCAGGCAAATCCAGATGGAAACGAATATTTACAGAACTAAGCTTCAAAACCTGTCTCCTCAGAGACTTTCACCCAAGCCTGCTCCTTTTTGTTCTGGGCTCTGTAGAGCACACACGCCGAATAGTATAGCTCCTGATGATAGCAAACAGCTCAGATAAACCTCTCCTTCATCTTTCAGAGGGGTTTGAGCGGGTGCAGGGGGCAGTAGCATCACACATCAACAAAACATTGTCGGGGGTCATGGCTCATTGGCTGCCGCTCCATAGCATCAAGCGTATTTGCATCAAAAGTTCAATATTTTCAACTCGAGCGTCGAGGCGTTAAGCGTCGAGGAGTTTGACGCCTCAAACGCGCCAGACGCTCGAAATGCGCCGCGCCAAATGCGTCCAACGCGCCGCCGGGCCGAATCAGCGTCCAAACGCGCCTTTGCATTGACATTGCATGTAATCTCCGTGCAAATTCGTGTCAGGTGTGAACACACCATAAGAGCACAGTGGCCTCCATAATCCTGAAATGGAAGAAGTTTGGGACAACAGGAACTCTTCCTAGAGCTGGACGTCAATTGGGAGAGAAGAGCCTTGGTGACAGAGGTAAAGAAGAACCCAAAGATCACTGTAGCTGAACTCCAGAGATCCAGTGGGGAGATGGAGAAAGTTCATGGAAGAGACTTCAAACAAGGTCTGTGCATTTCTTAAATGTTTTTGTCAAAATAGTTGTATTCCAGCATTACATTATTACTGTTTTATTTTGTTAGATATTGTCATGCTCTCTTTTAAAAGATTGTTTTTGGATTTTAATCTGAGTGGCCTTCTGAATTAAGGTGATATTAGGGTCACATGTGGACTCCAGCTGCCCAGTCCAGGTCTTGTTAGGACCATAGACCAGTGGCTCTGAATATTGTGGTGGGGCACAACAGGTTTCCTTCAGTCTAGTTTGGGTGAGCAGTGGAACTTGTTAAAAACAGAAGTTTTTATTGTAACTATGTAGCAAATGATCAGCACCAATGCTGCATTAATTCCATCTCTGAAAAATTCTAAGAAACTCTGAAAGAGGAATGGAGGGAGTTATTGGTCTTTATGTTGCTCTAATGTTTTAGTTTACCTGATTTATCTTTGACACGTCTTTTTATTGACTTTGTTTTAAACTAGAATGAAAGAGAAACAAATATTAAAATAATAACTGAACACTAACACTGCCAGACTGGTCCTCATAAAAGGAGACAAACTGTGACACTAACAATGAGATGAGAGGAAGCACTCCACTTCTAATTTATATTATAGATTTATCCAAAATAAAATATCAGTCCTGTGCTCATAGCCCACTCCAAAGGTAAGACAGTTCTCAGTGTAGTTAGGTATACAAGTCCAGGTTATAGGTCACTCCCTGTAGTTCCAGTGTCTCCTCCTGTGCAGAAAAAGATGTGTCCTTCCACATCATGGGGCGTCGGTGGCGCAGTTGGATAGTGCGCTTGGTCAGTGATCGGGAGGTTGCAGGTTCAAGCCCAGCTCCGGGCGACACATGGCGATGTGTCCTTGGGCAAGACACTTAACCCCAAGTTGCTCCCACTGCTGCGTCAGTGGCTTGTAAATGGGCATGAAAGGGTGTGCATGCGTTAGAGATACTGATGGATAACTAACATAGAAACTCAGAACCATCAGTGAGTGCGAATGGGTATGAATGGGTAGGTGTGACCTGCGGTGTAAAGCAGCTTTGAGTAGTCAAAAGACTAGAAAAGCGCTATATAAGCTCAAGTCCATTTACCATTTACCATTCCATCATGATGTCTTTGCTTGTGACTGGATCACATCCATGTTTGTCCTTGGAGACGGGATCTTCCAGCAGAGACATGGACTTACTAACCCCTGCTGTCCTATTGCTGCACTCACACATGGGCATGTACATGTAAAATGTAAATGTTCTTTATCTATACAGCACTTTACAACAACCCTTTTGGTGAGCCAAAGTGCTTTACAATAGGTGGAAGTAAAAAGCAATAAATAACACATTTAAAAACTAGAAAAGCAGTCGGAGAGCGCATACCTCCGCCAGCACCACAGTCCTCTCCCATATTATGATTTTTCCCATAAATATTAGTCCTCCCTTTATTTCATGTAAATATTTAGATTCCTTGACCATGAAAACATACCATTAGCCATTAGTAGTTATTCACGAAAATCACATTTTTGGTCATGGCGGATCCAGACGCTGATCCTTATCAACACCAAAACTAAATCAGTTCTTCCTTTTCCCATGCTGAACATTTGCTGAAAATTTTATCAAAATCCATCCATAACTTTTTGAGTTATTTTGTTCACAGACAGACAGACAAACAAACTCTCCCTACAGTAAAAGTAAAGTGTCACCACACTACTGGGTATTAAAAGCAATCCTGAATAAATATGTCTTCAGTCTAGATTTGAAAAGGCCCGGGTCAGAAATGAGACGCATTTCAACAGGGAGCTTATTCCAAAGCCTGGAGCAGTGATGAAAAAGGCTTGATCACCCCAGTGTTTGTATTTGGACCTGGACACTTCAGTAAAAGTTGGTTTGATGGCCTCAGCACTCTACCAGGCCCCCGAACAGTTTAAAGATCAGTTAAGTACACTGGGACGAGACCATTAAGAGCTTTAAAAACAAACATTAACATTTTAAAATCAATCCTGTACTGGACGGGACGCCAATGAAGGGATTTAAGAACAGGAGTGATGAGCTCTAGTCTGTTAGTGCTGGTTTAAAGACGGGCCGCAGCGTTTTGCACCAGCTGGAGGCGACCAAGAGAAGCCTGGGAGACACCAACATAAAGAGCATTACTGTCAAGTTTTGAGCTTATAAGAGCATGGATGGCTATTTCAAGGTCGTGGTGACTTAAAAACATTTTGACTTTGGCCAGGAGACGAAGCTGGACAAAACTTTCCTAACAACACTGTCTGTTAGTTTGTTGAACTGAAGGTCTGAGTCGAGAATCACTCCCAGATTTTTGACATTTCGACTAAGTGTTGGAAACAAGGCTCCAAATCCAGGAACCCTGTGTCTCCAAACATGATGCACTCTGTTTTACTATCGTTGAGACGAAGAGAATTTTGGCCAACCACTGCTTGATTTCTGCAAAACAAGAAAACAAATAATTCTGTGCACTGTAACTGTTGGGCTTCACTGGCAGATAGATTTGCAGATCATCTGCATAACAGTGAAAAGAGAGGTTGTGTATATAAAAAAGGGAGAAAAGGGCCAGGACCGACCTCCAGTGACTGTTTCATGTAGGTCTGCACCACAGGGATCATCTTTACCCAACATGTGGAAAATGACATCACAGTTTAGCTCTGAATTTGTGATATGACAAACTCATCTGCAGAAATGATTAGACCTTGACTCGGTGTATATCCACGTGTTCCCTGACTCCTTAAATTTCTATGCCCATGTCTGGTAGGAGGTCCTGGTGTCACGGAGTAATGTCTTACATGGAAGCAGCCACCCTGTCATAGACTTCCTGTAAGTGTCCCTCACCCATGATTTCATGATTATGGTAAGAGCTCAGAGACCAGACCAGACTGAGGTCAATCAAACACAGCACGGACCAATCAGGGCTCTGGAAAAAAAGGGCAGTTTGTTGACTTTCTCCACT
This sequence comes from Scarus forsteni, assembly GCA_036419115.1. Classification (NCBI taxonomy): domain Eukaryota; kingdom Metazoa; phylum Chordata; class Actinopteri; order Labriformes; family Labridae; genus Scarus; species Scarus forsteni. Next base: position 956,914 of record JAZDUH010000069.1, read on the forward strand.
GTTCAGCCGGAGTAGCCAAGGTTCAAAGATACATTTGCTCTTCCCGTAACTTTTCCTCAATTTACCGTCTTGGGATCAAAAGTACACCCATCTATCGATCTAATGTTCTAACTTCATTTACTTTTAGTGGTGAAATCAAACCACATGATGATTCACATTTTAAAATATTTACACAGGTGGACAAAATTGTTGCTACCCTTCATTTAATGAAAAGAAAAACCCACACGGTCACTGAAATAACTTGAAAATAACAAAAGTAATAATAAATAAAAATGACTGAAAATCAGCTCATGAAAATCAGACATTGATTTTAAATTTTGGTTCAGCAAAAATATTTTAAAAGACAAAATAATGAAACTGTCTTGGACAAAATGATGGTACCCCTACAAAGAATTGAAAATGGTGTGACCATAGGGACATGTTAAACCAAGGTGTGCCCTGTAATTATCATCACAGGTGTCTCCAAGCTTGTAATCAGTCAGTCTGCCTATTTAAAGGCTGAAAAGTGGTCACTGTGCTGTTTGGTATCATGGTGTGTACCACACTGAACATGGACCACAGAAAGCTAAGGAGAGAGCTGTCTCAGGAGATTAGAAATAAAATGATAGACAAGCATGTTAAAGGTAAAGGCTATAAGACCATCTCCAAGCAGCTTGATGTTCCTGTGACTACAGCTGCACAGATTATTCAGAAGTTTAAGGTCCACAGGACTGTAGCCAACCTCCCTGGACGTGGCTGCAGGAGGAAAACTGATGACAAACTGAAGAGACGGAGAATACGAATGGAAACCAAAGAGCCCAGAACAACTTCAAAGAGATTAGAGGAGAACTCCAAGGTCAAGGTACATCAGAGTCAGATCACACCATCCATCACTGTTTGAGCCAAAGTGGACTGAATGGAGGACATCACTGTTGAAAGCAAATCATAAAAAAAGTTAGACTGGAATTTTCTAAAATGCATATTGACAAGCCACAAAGCTTCTGGGAGAATGTCCTTTGGACAGATGAGACAAAACTGGAGCTTTTTGGTAAGTCACATCAGCTCTATGTTCACAGACACAAAAATGAAGCATACAAAGAAAAGAGCACTGTACCTACTGTGAAACATGGAGGAGGCTCAGTTATGTTCTGGGGCTGCTTTGCTGCATCTGACACAGGGTGTCTTGAATCTGTGCAGGTACAATGAAATCTCAAGACTATCAAGACATTCTGGAGTGAAATGTGCTGCCCAGTGTCAGAAAGCTTGGTCTCAGTCACAGGTCATGGGTCCTCCAACAGGATAATGAGCCAATCACACAGCTAAAAACACCCAAGAATGGCTCAGAATAAAACACCGGACTATTCTGAAGTGGCCTTCTATGATCCCTGATCTAAATCCTGTTGAACATTTGTGGAAGGAGCTGAAACATGCAGTCTGGAGAAGACAGCCTTCAAACCTGAGACAGCTGGAGCAGTTTGCTCATGAGGAGTGGGCCAACATACCTGTGGACAGGTGCAGAAGTCTCACTGAGAGTTACAGAGATCACCTGATTACAGTGATTGACTCAAAAGGTTGTGCAATAAAATATATAGTTAAGGGTACCATCATTTTTGTTGAGGCCAGTTTCATTATTTTGTTTTTTAAATAATTCTTTTGAACCACAATTCAAAAGCAAAGTCTGATTTTCATGAGTTGATTTCAGTAAATTTTTATGTATTATTACTTTTGTCAGTTTCAGCTTATTTCAGTGACCATGTGGGTTTTTCTCTCTTTAATGGAAGGGTACCAACAATTTTTTCCACGTCTGTATCCCCTTTATTTAAGAAGACTCTCCAAATTTCTTGGAGATATGATGTCCACCACTTTTCAGCATAAGTTAGAACTGAGTAGAAAAACAATCTCTGAACAGGACCAGGATAAATGTTTCATCTGAGCATGATGAGCTCTGGGTGTATTTACTCCATAAGAAAGGCAAAAAGAGACATGGATCTATGGCAGTATCCACACACATCCTTCTCTGTGGTTTATGGACAATGGCCTGACATAGATAAGATATCCAGAGAAATATAACAGTGGCTATTTTTAAAAATTACACTTTTTTAGTCTGTTGTAAAAAGTGTTGTATGTTTTATTCTGCTTAAATGTGGCAAACATTTAATCAGAATAAAAATTCAGAGTGGTCCCTACAGTCTTAACTCCTTCCTATTTAAAAATAGTTCATACTGTTGAATTTTGGTCACATTTCATGATCAATCAATCAATCTTTACTTTTATAGCCCCACTTCATAACAGGTGTTATCTCAAGACACCTTACAACAGAGCAGGCTGAAGACAAACTCTTCATTTATAGACACGTGTTTGCATATGAACATGCACAAATAGATATTTATCTGTACATACTCATACAAACACCCAGAGATGGATCCATCCAGGCAGAGACAAAGGAAGTAAAAATAAGAATTTATGACAGAGACAAACCCATGGAGACCCAGACCATAAATCTGTCCACATCATGTCTTTGTTGAATATAAATGTATTTGGGATCATAGTCCTCTGAAATGTGGCCTCTCATTTTCAAAGTGTCCCTATGATTATAAAGATGTCTAAGATGGATGGATAATCTAGACAACCATGAATAGAGAGATCATCCTAATTTTAATGTTAACATCTGAAATGAATATAATGTGTAGAGCAGGGGTTCTCAAAGTTTTGGTAGCTGAGGGCCAATTTAAGAACCCAACATTGAACTGAGGGCCGCCAAAGGAAAAAAAAAACATTTTAATGACCAGGTTGCATTTCTACAATTCAGGTTTATTGGTCTGCATCCAGTAATGTGCAATAAACACATTCCAACTAGAGAATTTGCATTTCCTTGCAGAAAATGCGTTGAAATGCTGAGTCTGAATGCTGGAACTGTGAAATTAAATTTCTAAAGCCAGTGCAAATAAAGCTGAAAATGTGACATAAGCAGTTGAAAACAGTAAAACAAAGCTTACAACTGGCTATGCTAAATAAAAATGTTAAAAGTTGTGAAAGTAAGCTAGAAACCGAATAAAGGTGAGCCAAATTTGCATAAGGCCGCTGATACGTTTGCCCACCCTGAAGGAGTGACAATTGTTAACAGGGGTAAATGGATAAGACCTAAAATGACAAGGACTGTAATCAGTAGCAGAAGTTTTAATTATGTTCTGAAATAAGCATTCTAAAGAAAGAAATAGAGTATGGATACATTTCTGTTCGTGTACATATGTGTGCATATGTGTGAATAAATGATTATGGTCATTGGTCTATATGTGCATTTGTGCATGTATGTTTGCATGATGGATCTATGCATATATCAGAGTATGTGCATATGTAAATGAAAAGGTATCTTTCTTTATGGGTATATTTCAGTTTATGTGTGTATGTCTGAATTAAATGATGCATATGTATATATTATGCATGCATCTGTAAAATGACTGAGAGTGACATTAATGTGTTAAAGCAAAAATGCAGTATGTAGGTGAAACTATGCCAAATGAGTAGAGCTCAGAAGTTGAAGCAGTTTTAGCAGGACTGTATAAATCTCCCATTTATTTAAGTATATTTAAGTATACCAAATCTGTAAAGCTTGAAAGATGAAGCAGGTTCAGCAGAACTGCATAAATGTCCAATTCATTTCAATGTGAAAAAAATCAGTCAAAGTATTTTTGTCTTTTAAAACTATCACAGTTATGAATTTGAGAAAAAAACAGGAGACTTCTGTTCAACAATCTGATTTGCGCAATTTTTTTCTCTGAACATTACGTGCAAGAGTCCGTGCATTGTGTTTTAATTTGAAACTTCTGGTCACTCCACACGGTGACTTCCTGTGAATTTACGATGTTTGGAAGCGGCCGTGCTGTAAACAGACCTTTACTCGCATGTAGCGAGCACGGAGCTGTTAACATCCCCGCCTCGTGTCTCACCAAAACCTCCGCTGAATGTCTCCGTTTCACGGAGGCTTTGTACGTCAGCTGCGGGTCTGTTCCTCAGTGCTGAGCCGAAGCCGCTAGCGCTAAGCTAAGCTAAGCTCCCCCTTTCACAGCCAATGTATGCAGGAGCTGAGGGAAAAGAGCTGGGTACTTCCGGGTAAACGAAGGCTTGCTATGCCAAAACCGTGATAGATATCAGAAAAGAGATTGTACTGTGAGCATCTCAAGAAAATGCTGAAGCTATGGGTGTAATTTTTATGTCCATAAAGTAAAGAATGTTGACATAGTGGCGAGTTAAAAACAGGCTTCAAAGTGAAGTGCCCAGCTGTCCGGAGGTGAATTTTTGCATTACCGCAGATGAGAAGATTTTGAGTCATACCGCAAAAGCTGAAGCTCACTGAGACAAAACGATGTCAGATTAAACTTTGAAGCGGATTTCACGTGTAAGACGAGAAGGTTAGCGACGTTTTGATGCATAAATCATGTCTGTGGAGGACGTTTTGACGAAGTTATAGCAGGATAATTCTGCTGAGTCCGCGAGAATTTTTCCGTGTCTGTCCGCTCTGAGATGACGTCACACTCGCTCTCATGCCATTGATTGCCTCAAAACTTGGTGTTGCTTAAAAATTCATATTTAAAAAACTGTAGAAGCCAGCAAAAAGCTAAAGATATGTAAAAATAGCTGAGAAGTCAGTGCAGTTTTAAAGCATGAATGAAGTCTGTAGGTGAAAGCATGCCCAATCTGTGGAGCTTCAAAGTTGCTGAAGTTTTCAGCAGAGCTGCAGAAATTTCCCATTGATTTCAATGTAAAAAATACATGCAGAAATTATTTTTTACTGTAAAAAGTATAACTGTTAAAGCTGTGAAAAATACAAGCGCACTTCTCCTGAACATGCTGCATATGTCAATTTTTTTCTGTGAAAATCTGTGCAAATTTGAAGCCTGTGAAAGGTGCCAAAGTCTCAGAACAAAATGGCGGTTAGGGAGAACAATATGTTGAAATGCTGACTCAGCATTTCAACATAATTAATAAATGATGCTTAACCTGGCAAAGCTTGAGAAAACCTTGAGAAACATTATAATGCACACAAAATCCCTGGGGTTTTCTGCCCCCTACAGTCAAATTTGGGATATAACAGTCCTGTGTGCAGTCCATTTCAGAATATATGTAAGAACTTATTTAGAACAAAAAGTCAGTCTTAGTGTGCCTTGCTTCCTGTCTTATCAGCATGGACCTTATTCAGGAGCAATTCCAGCTACCAAAGCACCACAGGAAAACCTGCAGAGACAGACAGACACACACACACAGAGGGAGGGGGAGAAAGAGAGAGAGAGAGACTTTTAAAACAGAAGCTTACCAAACAAGTCAGCGTCATCATCACCATCATTAATATCTATCATTGCCTGTCATCAATTAGCTTGTCATTAAGTAACACAGAATATTTATTACTAGGTCAACATACCTTTTTTCTGTTGGCATGGGATTTGTGGTGCTGTTTTCGGTTGGCCACGATTCCTCTGATGTCTGGCTCCATTTCCGTCGTTGCTATACGAAGGACAGCATGTAGATGGCCATCTGTCAGCCTGGACCTCAGCTTGGATTTGTTGATGGCCATGGTGGAGAAGGTCCTCTCACAAATGTATGTACTTCCGAATAAAGAGACCATTCTGATAGCATGCTGGCGAAGTGCAGGGTATGTAGATGGGGAAAGTCCTTTCTAGAACTCGATGAGATTCTTGTCACGATATGCTGCTCTTGCCTCGGAGCTCTCCTGCAGGTCGATGAGCTCAAACTGCATTTCTGCAGGCTCTTCCTCAGGGACACATGAGAAAGGATTTTGGAAGAGGTTGAATGACTTCTCATGGTCCCTGAAGTCGGAAAAGCGATGGTCGAATTCCTCTCTGAGTTTTTTTATGAGGCTATGGTTCTTGTCTGAACGCAGGTGACATAAAATGTGGCGCCCATCTGTGTCTGTATCATCTACGAGTGCCTTGCAGGTGGGAAAATGTTTTAGATCTCCCTGTTTGAGCTGGCCCTGCAGCAGTTCAAGTTTTCACTGGAAAGCTTTTACGTTGTCAAAAGGTGTGGAAATGAGCTTCCCGTGGCCCTGCCACATTGAAATCGCTGAGACAAGTATTCAGGTCAACAAGGAGCGCTAGGTCACACAGCCATTTAGTGTCACTTAACTGTGTCACATCTTGTCCCTTTGACTTCATGAACTCCCTTATTTCTTTTCTCAGGTTAAAAAAGCGCTTCAGTGTGGCACCTCTGCTCAGCCATCTGACTGCAGTGAAGTGTATGACGTCACCAAAATCTGCCTCTGATTGCTCCAAAAAAGTCTTGAATTGGCGGTGATTCAGACCTCTGGACTTCAGGAAATTAACTGTCTTCACAACAATGTCCATCACATGTTTCATATCAAGCGTTTGAGCAGCGAGAGCTTCTTGGTGTATTATACAGTGATATTTGAGTAGCTTCTCACCTCCGTTGTTGGCCACTTTCTCAGAGAGCAGCGACACGGCACCTGTCTTTCTCCCGATCATTGCCGGTGCTCCATCTGTCGTGACACCAACCATAGACGGCAGCTTCACATTGTGTGCATTGAGACTGCGACACACAGCATCACAAATGTCGACTCCCCTTGTCCTGTCTTTGATACTCTCCAGGCTTAGCAGCTCCTCGCCTATTTCAAAGTTCTCCGTGACTGTTCGGATGAAAATCAGCAATTGCGCAGTGTCAGAAATATCCGTGCTTTCATCCAGTGCGATAGAAAAGGCTCCCTTTTCCAGGCCCTCCAAACGTTGTCCCAGCTGCTCTTTGAGATCGTTCGCCAAATCTTCGATTCGTCGTGTCACTGTGTCATTTGACAAACTAATGTCACAGAGCTTTGTTTTCTGCTCCGGGCATACAGTGTCGGCCACTTTCAAAATGCAGTCTCGCACGAATTCCCCATCACTGAACGGCTTGCTCCGCCTGGCTATTTCTTGAGCTACCACATAGCTAGCCTGTGTCACAGCTTCACCGGATTTGGCCAGATTTGTGAATACTGAATGCTGTGCAGTGTAGCCTCTTTTAAGTTGTTCAAGCTTACTGGTACGCTCCTCGCCGGTGAACTTGTCGTACGTTTTGTGATTGGTATCATAATGTCGTTTTATGTTGAAGTCCTTCAGCATAGCATTAACCTGCTTGCAGATCAGGCACATGACTTTATCCGACCTGTGAGGTACGACAAAGTAAGCCTTTGTCCACTTCTCTTGAAACCGCCTTTTTTCCTCGCCGACGCATCGTTTTTTTCTCGAGGGGCCCGGCTCCGGCTCCGGCTCCATTTTCACAGCTGCGGTCACAGTCTCTTCCCCAAGGCAGGAGCATGGATGTATTACGGATTTGAAGCCAAAATATATCTCCCGTCAGGGCGCCGCCATTGTGCAGCCAGTAGCGAATCTGGACCATATTTCGATGTAGTTGTCGTAAAGTGTCGCAAAACTCCCCAGCATACGCCGTACACAATCATTGTGAAGCTGCCGTAAACCGCGGTTATTTTTAAACTCTAATAACTGATGAAAAAGAAACTTTTCAGAAAAAAGAGGACTTGGAAAAAACGTAGCCCAATAATACTTTCATATCACCACAGCATACGGATGGGAGAAATATTTCTACGAGGTGTATTAATGTTTTGAAGTTTCACTACGGCCCGTTCAGATGAATGGGAGAGACGGAGAGTTGACCTATACTGCAGCCAGTCACCAGGGGGAGCAGTTTTTGTGAAGGCTTCAATTTGAGCCCAGCGACATGGCGTCCACGGCAGGAGACGCCATCAGCACTCCAGTGGTGAGAAAAAACATTGCACCGTGGAACTCTGGGAGTGAGGTCAAGTGAGGTCCAAACCACACCTGCAATTACCGTTTATTCCTATAGATGCCGCTAGAGACCACGAAACGGAGATTCATCCTTTCAAAGCAATGTACAGTTGGATTAAATTTAACAACTGTAATTTATTGCGGGCCGCCCGAAATGTTTCGGCGGGCCGCAATTGGCCCGGGGGCCGCACTTTGAGAATCTATGGTGTAGAGGAATGCGATGTTGATAAATATAGCAGCATGGACTACCATTAAATTGAACTGGTCTGAAAATAATAATTGATGTTAAATGGTGTCATTTCTGTTGATGGATGATGCAGGATAGAGCACATGGAGTGGAGCAGGTCCACAGCAGCAGGTCATCCATGATCGTTTGTCATGGTCATACTAATATATGTGTGCTGTTTATTTACTATTTCTCTTTTAAGCACTGTCCAGAGAAATACTTTAACCCTCCTATTATCCTCAAATACTACTAACACATTTTACCCTTGGGGTCAATCTGACCCCAGGGATATTTGCCTCCAGAAAATGATTTACAGAAAATTGTTGATCAAGTTTTTGTGTCAGGAACTTTGTTTATTTGTTGAAAACATAAATAACCCCTTGATAATGAAACCTTCTAGCGCCACCATCAGGCCAAACTTTTCAATCAGAAATAATTTATCTTGAAAAGTTTTCATCCAAGTCTTCTCAAATTTACTGACAGCATTAATGACCACAAGAGTATGAAGACTATTGGTTTTGGTGATGATATGACCTTTCCTGCAGCGCCACCATCAGGTCAAACTTTCAGTTTTAGAGTTTGTGTATCTTTCAAATCTTTCATCCAAATCTTTTGTAATTGGGGTGCACATTCATGACTCTCACAGTGGGAAACATATTGATTGATGTTGGTAACCCCCCCTTTCCTCTCATAAACATTTATTTACTTATTTTTATCTACATTTTTGTAACATAGTTGTGGTCACCATAAAGTCTCACTCACCCTCCTCTTTTGTTATCCAGGCTTGGGACTGGCAGTGGCAGAGTTAAAGAGTTTTTTTTGTTGATGTTTTTTATGATTTTTAAAATGTGTTTCCTTTTTTTGTTAGTTTTTTTGTTTGCTTTTTATGATTTGTTTCTTTTTTGTTCATTTTTTGATGTTTTTTTTTACACTTTTTCCAACAGACTGGAAAAGTGTCATTTTTAAAAAACGCCACTGTTATATTTCTCTGGATATCTTATCTATGTCAGGCCATTGTTCATAAACCACAGAGAAGGATGTGTGTGGATACTGCCATAGATCCACGTCTGTTTTTGCCTTTCTTTATGGACTAAATACACCCAGAGCTCATCATGCTCAGATGAAACATTTATCCTGATCCTGTTCAGAGATTGTTTTTCTACCCAGTTCTAACTTATGCTGAAAAGTGGTGGACATCATATCTCCAAATAATTTGGAGAGTCTTCTTAAATAAAGGGTATAAATATTTAAAAATGTGAATCATCATGTGGTTTGATTTCACCACTAAAAGTAAATGAAGTTAGAACATTAGATCGATAGATAGATGTACTTTTGATCCTAAGATGGTAAATTGAGGAAAAGTTACGGGAAGAGCAAATGTATCTTTGAACCTTGGCTACTCGGGCTGAACAGTGGAGAAAGTCAACAAACTGCCCTTTTTTTCCAGAGCCCTGATTGGTCCGTGCTGTGTTTGATTGACCTCAGTCTGGTCTGGTCTCTGAGCTCTTACCATAATCATGAAATCATAGGTGAGGGACACTCACAGGAAGTCTATGACAGGGTGGCTGCTTCCATGTAAGACATTACTCCGTGACACCAGGACCTCCTACCAGACATGGGCATAGAAATTTAAGGAGTCAGGGAACATGTGGATATACACCGAGTCAAGGTCTAATCATTTCTGCTGATGAGTTTGTCATATCACAAATTCAGAGCAAAACTGTGATGTCATTTTCCACATGTTTGGTAAAGATGATCCCTGTGGTGCAGACCTACATGAAACAGTCACTGCAGGTTGGTCCTGGCCCTTTTCTCCCTTTTTTATATACACAACCTCTCTTTTCACTGTTATGCAGATGATCTGCAAATCTATCTGCCAGTGAAGCCCAACAGTTACAGTGCACAGAATTATTTGTTTTCTTGTTTTGCAGAAATCATTCAGTGGTGGGCCAAAATTCTCTTTATCTCAACGATAGTAAAACAGAGTGCATCATGTTTGGAGACACAGGGTTCCTGGCTTTGGAGCCTTGTTTCCAACACTTAGTCGAAATGTCAGAAATCAGGGATTCGACCCCTTATAATCATGCTTTTATAAGCTGAAAACTTGACTGTAATGCTCTTTATGTTGGTGTCTCCCAGGCTTCTCTTGGTCACCTCCAGCTGGTGCAAAACGCTGCGGCCCGTCTTTTAACAGCAGACTCCTGTTCTTAAATCCCTTCATTGGCGTCCTGTCCAGTACAGGATTGATTTTAAAATGTTAATGTTTGTTTTTAAAGCTCTTAATGGTCTCACCCCAGTGTACTTAACTGAGCTTTTAACTGTTCAGGGGCCTGGTAGAGCGCTGAGGTCGTCAAACCAACTTTTGCTGAAGTGTCCAGGTCAAAATACAGACACTGGGGTGATCAAGCCTTTTCCATCACTGCTCCAGGCTTTGGAATAAGCTCCCTGTTGAAATGCTTCTCATTTCTGACCCGGGCCTTTTCAAATCTAGACTGAAGACATATTTATTCAGGATGGCTTTAAATACCCAGTAGTGTGGTGACACTTTACTTTTACTCTGTGTTACTTTATTTTATTGTATTTTATTGCTTTTATTTTTGTCGTTTCTTTTATTGCTGTTACTCCTTTATTTTAATTGTGTTATTTATTGCTTTTTACTTCCACCTATTGTAAAGCACTTTGGTTCACCAAAGGGTTGTTGTAAAGAGCTGTATAGATAAAGAACATTTACATTTTACATGTACATGCCCATGTGTGAGTGCAGCAATAGGACAGCAGGGGTCAGTAAGTCCATGTCTCTGCTGGAAGATCCCGTCTCCAAGGACAAACATGGATGTGATCCAGTCACAAGCAAAGACATCATGATGTGGAAGGACACATCTTTTTCTGCACAAGAGGAGCCACTGGAACTCCAGGGAGTGACCTATAATCTGGACTTGTATACCTAACTACACTGAGAACTGTCTTACCTTTGGAGTGGGCTATGAGCACAGGACTGATATTTGATTTTGGATAAATCTATAATATAAATTAGAAGTGGAGTGCTTCCTCTCATCTCATTGTTAGTGTCACAGTTTGTCTCCTTTTATGTGGACCAGTCTGGCAGTGTTATTGTTCAGTTATTATTTTAATATTTGTTTCTCTTTCATTCTAGTTTAAAACAAAGTCAATAAAAAGATATGTCAAAAATAAATCAGGTAAACTAAAACATTAGAGCAACATAAAGGCCAATAACTCCCTCCAATCCTCTTTCAGAGTTTCTTAGAATTTTACAGAGATGTAAATTAATGCAGCATAGGTGCTGATCATTTGCTGCATAGTTACAATAAAACTTCTGTTTAACAGCTCTCACCCAAACTAGACTGAAGGAAAACCGTTGTGCCCCACCACAATATTTCAGAGCCACTGGTCTATGGTCCTAACAAGACCTGGACTGGGCAGCTGGAGTCCACATGTGGCCCTGATATGACCTCAATGCAGAAAGACACTCAGATTAAAATCCTAAAACAATCTTACGAGGAGACCCTGAAATAATCTGACAAAATAAAACAGTAATAATGTCAAGAAAATAAAGCTGTAGTTTCAATAACAGTCTCTGTGAACATCTCCTTTATGCATTTGTCAAGATCAAAATAAAATAAGAAAACATTTTTTAGTATCTAATAAATGCTGTGGCATGAAGAATTAGCAGAAACTGGGTTGAATTCTGTGTTTAGCTCAAAGATTTAGTTTTGTTAATTACACTTTAGTTACATACAATGTATGGCTGTTCAAAATAAGACTGCTGCTGTTATACAACTACTTTGAACAAAAACATTTAAGAAATGCATTGGCCTCGTTTAGAGTCTTAATTTACTTATTTTGCTAATTTCTTCCTGTATAAGGTCATTATAGCTTAAAGACTCTGCAAGTCACAACTTGTGTCCTGATATTTTACATAATGTTTCTTTGTCATGTTCCTTCTGCTGTTCTGTTGAAACAACTGAATTTCCTCATTTAAGATGAATAATTCTGATTCTGACACATTTTCCGTGTCTTTCTCCTTCAGTCTCCTGCAGCATTCAGGTCTTCTGATCAGAGCTCCCAGCTCAGGTGAATTATTAACGCTCTATAAACACAAACTGAATCAATCCAAAGTGACACTTTCAGTCAGTGATAGTAGCAGGAAGTAATAACACCTGTGCCGACCCTCTCTGAGTGACTTTAGTGCAGCCCTGTTCCTGCTCCTGCTGTTGTTGCTCCTCCCCCTCCCTCTGTGGGGGCGGGGCTTTCCCACCTGAAGCTCCTGTTGAATCACACCTGGCTCTCAGCTCACCTTCATCAGCTCCTCACAGACTCGACCTGACCACCAGATGATTCCTTCACACTTTCACACTCTGTCCACACAAGCATGACCGCTGACAGACCCGGCCCCCTTTGTGAATACTCAATTCTCATTGGCCAAAACTTTTCCCCTACACTGTCCCCCACAGGTACCTTTGATAACAGCCCCCTCTGCTGGTTACATAAGTCATTACATCCTTCAAAGTTTGACCCTCCTGAATCTGGTCCTGATGTGTAAACCACACTTTTGTCTCAGTGCTCACGACCTGCTCTTAACAAAGTTCACAGGTCACTTTCTCTCACCTCTTTGTTCATTCCTGTGAGAATTAGTGACAGATTGATGAGTCATTTTATACACCAGCTATTCTATCTCGTAGTAGAAACACAAATAACTTAATCCAAATAAAGCCTGCCCTCTTCTCAGAGCCTCACACCTCAGCACCTCTCAGGATTACACTGGTGAATGTTCGCTCCATTATCAATAAATCATTTTTACTCAATGACATCATCAAATCTAAAAACCTAGACTTTATGTTCATAACAGAAACCTGGCAAAGGACCAGTGAACCTGCCCCTCTAATTGAGTTTTGTCCTCCTGATTACTCCTTCATTAGCTCGCCCAGAACTTCAGGCCGTGGTGGAGGCCTTGCTGCTGTGTTTAAAAATATGTTTCCCTGCCGTTTGGTGAACACTGGTTCCTTCTCTTCCTCTGAACTGCAGATGATCAAAATCGGCCAATCCAACCTCTTTTATACCATCTTAGTCTCCACCTGGTCCAAACAGCTGCTTTTTAACTGATTTTAGTGACTTTATCCTCCATCCTAAACTTTGAAGGTCCATACTTCATGGTGATGTTAACATTCACATTGATGATGTCTCTGATAAGTCTGCCTCGGACTTTCTCAGCATAACTGAGTCATTTAATCTGACCCAGCATGTAACAGGTGCTGCTCATGTCAGAGGACAGACACTAGATCTTCTCTTCACATTTGGTCTAAAGGCTGATTCTGTTCTCCCTGAAGAACTGTTTATTTCTGATCATAAATGTATTTTATTTGATTGTCTTTTAATTTAGAGTTTCAGGTCTGTCGACGTGAAATCAAATCTTGTGTCCTCAACCATCTCACTGCAGAAACGTTTTCTGCCTCCTTTTGCTCCTGCAGTTTTTGGATGGATTTGCTCCTTTAAAGTCCAGACTGACCCCTTTGAAAAAATCACCCCCTGGTTGAACGATGATATTCGCTTCTTTAAGCGGAAATGCAGTAAAGTGGAAATCCACCCGTCTTCATGTCCACCACCTGCATCTAAAACACCTTTAGCTGAATTTAATTGAATGGTTAAGGATGCATCACTATAGCTGTTAATGTAGATATTAGCATGATCTCTCTATCCATGGTTGTTACATCTATAGTATCTATATTTATCACCACATAGTCATGAGATCCCTCTGAAAATGGGATGTCACATCTCCAGAGGCCTTTATTATACTTAACAGAGACAAATATGGTACGGATGACTTTGTGTTCAGTTCTTCACCACCATAAATTCTTATTTTCAGTAAGAATATCATTGATAAGGGTGCTGGTTTGGCGGAGTGGCACCCCATGTAGCAACCAGGTTCAGGTTCCCCATGTATATTCCACCTGTGACCAGTTTGCAGAGCGTCTTCCCCTACTCTCTCACCCCCTTTACAAGCCTATCCACTGTCTCTCTCCTTTCAATAAAGACACAAAATGGCCAAAAAATACATAAAAAACAGCTTACAAATAAATTCAGCGTTCCACTTTAGAGCAGAACCACTGCTGACTGTGAGAAACGTTGGTTCTCTTTACAGTCTCAGAGATTTCAGAATTCAAAAGACAAACCACGTCAACAGGTCAGACCGACTATAGTCAAACTAAACCTGACAATCTATTTAGTGTGTTCAGTCATTAACAGAAACGTTACAAATACATTAACTTTGATAAATGTGTCATCACAAACTTTATGAACATGAACTTTTATATTTGTGTTTCAGCTATTAGGAGGAGGCTCTGCACCAAGACACTGGGTTGTTTCTGTTTGTTGGTGAAGTGATTCTATCTTTGACTAATTCTATCACCATCATTCTACCCTTTTCAGAAGCTCATTGTTATTGTATCTTTCCTAAATGTTCTCTGATCATGAGGTGGATTGGCAGCAGCAGCCATGCTGAGATTCTTTCTGAACTGGTCTGAGGGTGGATCCTAATAGTCCTTCCTAAGTTCTTTCCTATCCACTTTACCTTAACCCTGATAAAAAACATCACAGTTGAAGGAGGAAAAAGACGAGAGGAAAGGAGAACTGTGGCCAAAGAGGAATTCACCTGCACTTTCACTTTGATGTCATATTTATGTGAGGATGATTTCTTGTGACGTAGGTAAGACACGACGAACAACAATGTTCAGAAAATGAACTACAAGAAGCGCATTTGTCCTCTGCCTTATCTCACAGGGTCATTTGGTGTTTTCAGCGGTTAACATGAACAATCCCTGATCAGAGGATTTACCTGTGATGGTGTTTAGTCTTTGCTCATGCAGTGTGTGTTTCCTGCTCACAGCTGTGAGGTTAGAGCATCTATAAATGTGGACAATCTGAAGCCTGATAGTACAGCAGACTGTCAGGAGCACTATTCCCCCTGTTTCATTCACATATATCATCATGAACATTTTTTGAATTTATTATATTTGGAGTATTGTAAAAGCTCTCATTTGTCCTTTTATTGATTGTTTTTAATAAACGTTATTAGGCCTCAACATTCTGTCTTATTATTGACATGATTCACTTCAGAAGTTAAGATAGGTGAAAATGTGGTAATTAATATATAATACTGTCAAGTACACAAATTGTGTGTTTAATATTCATCTATATTGTGTTGGGAAAACAAAATTCTTTAAAATGAGTGTTTTTTTTGTTTGTTTTTTTATCCGTCCACCAAGTTTCCGTAAACCTTCTGCAGGAGCCGTGTATTATAGGCATCACGTGCTGCAAAGCATTATGGGGCGTTTTCTTCACCTTTCCTTTTGAAAAGGATGGTCTAGTGTTTCCTAAGCTAAAGGAGATATTAAAGGAAGCAACGACCCTCCTTTCCTTAACTTTTGGAGAATTCGACCAGCACTTATCATGGCCGACGTTTAAATGCTTCTGGGTCATTTCTTCAGTAAGGAAGGTTCCTTATGTCCGCGTCGGTGGCGCGGTTGGATAGTGCGCTTGGTCAGTGATCGGGAGGATGCAGGTTCAAGCCCAGCTCAGGGCGACACATGGCACATGTGTCCTTGGGCAAGACATTCAACCCCAAGTTGCTCCCACTGCTGCGTCAGTGGCGTGTAAATGGGCATGAAAGGGCGTGAATATGTTAGAGATACTGATGGATAACTAACATAGAAACTCTGAACCATCAGTGAGTGAATGGGTGTGAATGGGTGTGAATGGGTAAGTGTGACCTGCGGAGTAAAGCAGCTTTGAGTAGTCCAAGACTAGATAAGTGCTATATAAGCTCGTCCATTTAGTCCAGTGGCGTAGTTTACGTAGGGTTGGTGGGTTATGAAAACCCACGGGCCCTCTTCACCACACTTCCGAGGATATTTTGTTTGTTTGTTTGTTTAAATCCGAGGAATGAGCAGCTGCCTTCTCTGCAGCAGCAGGTTAGTGCAGAGTGTAACGTGACGTCAGACTGGGTCACTGTATTATGTTGCACATTAAGGGGGGGATACCATTGCCGATTTGAGCTGATCCATTGGCCCATTGAAATGTGATTGGCTCAGCCGCGTATTGAGCCAGACCGAAAACGAGAAATGAAAAAAAAAAGAAGAAAGGACAGATGCCGCCAGAAAAAGCCGCCAGTGGAAGCGGAAAAAGCGTATTGCTTGAAAAAAAAAAGACATTTAAGAGAAGATGCAGCCGTCGCCAAACTTCCGGATCTTTTCCGCCACGGTGGGGTTCTCACTGGGGCGGTAAACATCCGGTGGTGGCCAGGCCATAGACCGAGCACGGCTACAGCAGGTAGACATGCAGGTAAACATGCACTGTCTACTGCAGCGACATGGTGCTACATCATCTCAACCACACAGACGCAGCGATTTCACCCATATAAATGGTGATTAACGGCTATTTTTAAGCTGATAAAAAGTGGTTGTAAACAATAATGGTCCACATGTAACGGGCTTGCACTTAAGAGTGTTTCCCATACATTTGTTAACTCATGATTATTATTTATTGTTATTATTATTATCATTTAGTTTCAAATCTGCATTTGCTTCTTCTGGACCATTTGACTGTGCTTGCTTATAACGCTCTTCTGTGCTATTTTAAATTTTTCTGAACTCCACCACTGCCTGGGCATGACATTTCAGGCCTCAGAGCCATTCTGTATGAACAGATAATTCTGTGGTGTGGACAGAATTGTCTCTGATGAAAATATCCACTAAATACATCCATAAAATAATCCATATGTGCGTAGTCCTGATAATTGTTCAGGGCACAGACAGAAAAGCCATACATTATAAATTATTAATTTTCTATGTCAATAAAAATGAAATCCAGAGGCTTTATTGTAACATTTATTATTATGGATATATTGAGGGAGAGCCTGAAAGTGAGGCAGCATTAGGTGCACAGGCAGAGCGCACTTTCAGTCACCTTAAACTGATCAAGACTTATCTGCACTCAAAAATGAGCGAGTCTCACCTCTCAAGCCTGACATTACTTTTCATTGAGAGAGAGATGTCTGGGAAGACTAACTTTGACAGGGTTGTTGATACATTTGCAAGAATGTGAAAAAGAAAAAAACATCTCAAATAGCTGCAGTAATGAGAGGTTGTATTCAGTATTTTA
Organism: Scarus forsteni; assembly: GCA_036419115.1. Lineage (NCBI taxonomy): Eukaryota > Metazoa > Chordata > Actinopteri > Labriformes > Labridae > Scarus > Scarus forsteni. Next base: position 974,104 of record JAZDUH010000069.1, read on the forward strand.
CATTTTTTTATTTTACTTTTTTTCTGTCCTCTATTCTTGTGTGCAATGCGGCATGCCAAACATGCAGGCCCCTTTGACACATATGAAAACCCATGTGGAGTACATCCCAGCTACGCCACTGATTTAGTCCATTTATCAAAAAAGAACTATTCAGATGCACCCAGAGTGACTTAGGAGTCCTCTTCATTACTTCTAACATCTCACAGGTGTAGGAGCTTGGTTTAGCCCTAAAAGGCTTTGGGAAATACTTTTAGGACAGAAATTTAGGAGTCCTAAATTTACACAGCCATTATTTTTGAGAGCTTCTCCTAAATCAGAAAGTTAGGAGAAACTTTTAGCCTTAAGATGTTTGTGGACATTTGTTAGCAGAAGATGTGAAAGACTTTTTAGTGTTTTAATAAGTAATGAAGAGCCTGGAGTCAGCGGATCAACACAAACAAACATTTCAGGTCAGCTCATTTCTCACTTAGCGCAACATGTGTGCTCTCTGATGTAGAGGATGGAAAGAGTGCACATGTGTGCATGTGTGTGTGTGGTTGGATCAAACAGCTGCTGGGCGTCTCCTCCTCTCTGTGGAGTCCTCGTCTCCTCGTCGTTCCCACACTCCTCCTCCTCCTCTCTGCCCTTCATCCCTGAGACAAAGGAAGTGTGCCGCGTTAAATTACTCCCCCCCTCAAACGTGAGGGTGAGAAACCTCCTCCCCCGGCTGGTCCCCCTCCTCACCAGTCTGTCCTCAGATCTGGAGGGAAAACTGAGCCTGAGGAGATCTTCAGCTGATTTTAATCCACTCAAGTCTTACTGAGGTTTGTAGGGGAGACCGGGGTAACTGTGACACCAATCATCATCCAATCAGTCTTTCAAACCACCAACATCCAACACATGAAGTTTAGACTCTGTTTGAATTCTTACTACATTTATATAACTTATGAGTATATCCTGTTCATCCCTTTCTTTGAGCTTCAGAGCTCTCTGAATTCCTCAGAGTTCATCTCAGCAGCTTTGTGAACAGTTTGAAGAGAAAACTCTTAGTTAGGAACTTTTAGTGTCACTAACCCCCAATTTCCACACGCCTTGGCGCCTCGGCCCCGCGCCCATGAGCAGGCGCCGCGATCTTGCTCGAATCTCAAAACCCACTGGAAGCGCGCGCGGCTATCATGAGAATAGCGATGTCACACGCTCATAAAACATGTTATAGAGTGAAAAAGCAATAAACAACACCTCACTTCACTTCTCTGAGGACCCTCTGCTGGTCCCAACCACACAGCTTCGTGAATTATTCAACTTCTGTCCGCCTATATCCGTGTGGAAAGACTATGGTGTCATGCATGCAGTGTTATGTATTTCAGTACCTCTACAATTCACTTTTCTTCGTCCATGGTGTCGTGTTGTCTCTGGGACCCTCTGACCGACAGCTGGCCTGAAGCTTGTGCTTCCGGTTTCGACGTAATGACAATTAATTGAGAAAATTACTGCAAAAAGTCTGTGCATTGTGTTTTTATTTTGAAACTTCGGTTTGACTTCCTGTCTGGGGCTTTCTTAATGACTCTGAATTTACTGAGGTTGGGGAAGCGGCGCGCGCAAAAATAGACCTGAAGCGTATCTCTCGCGCCTAAGCGCGGTAACTTCAGGATCGCGCGCTTGGCGCTTTCGCGTGCAGTGGAAATTGCCTGATAGACTACAATGGGAAGCGAAGTGCTCCGCGGCGCTCTTGTGGCGGTCGCGCTTCGCGTCGGTGGAAATTAGGGTTAGGAGTCCTCCTGGTGGGAAGATAAAATGTTTTGTGAATACATGAATGCATGAATGTGCCCACAAAAGCACTCGCAGACCTCCGCCAGCACCACAGTCCTCACTCATATTGTGATTTTCACCATAAGTATTACTCCTACCTTTATTTCATGTAAATATTTAGATTCCTTGACCATGAAAACATACCATTAGCAGTTGGATTAAAAATTATATCACTTTTAGTTCAGCAGTTACTCACAAAAATCACATTTTTCATCATGGCGGTCCTCCGCTGATCTGGATCACTCTCAAAATCTAATCATTTGTTCCTTGTGCCAATCCGGACAATTCCTGGAAATTTTATGGAAATCTGTGCCTAACTTTTTGAGTTATTTTGCTAACAGAGAAGCAAACAAACAGACAGACATTGGCAGTAACATAACGTCATTGTAGAGGTAATAAACATGGATGGACTGTGCCGTTGAGATGTCCCTGAGCTCACGCTTTTATTGAATGTTTATGCCCATAAAACTTCAATTTTTATATTTAAGAATGGGCAATACGTAGAAATATATTTGGTAACACAGAATTAGATCAAAATGATTCTAAGAATAATGCAATATTGTAATAAAAATATTGGAAAAAGAAGAAAAAATCTCAACATGTCAAAGTAAACTTTAACTGTTACTCAGTTTTCATAATTGTGGAGGGCAGTCATGGTAATCCTGATTAAAATGTAAATAATTTCTCAGCTCTGATTCTTCGTGCCTATCAGTGCCATGAAAGTTGTGTTTGGACCACTTTATGTTTGATTGTGTGTAATGTGACCTACAGGAGTGGCACAGTCTCTATAAGGATAATTTAGGCCTATCCGATATAAATACATAATGTGATACATAAATGTGTTGAAACAAAATTATAAAATAATGAACACATACTGTTACTGAGTTGTTCTGTTTAAAAGAGCAGCTACAAACAGTGGAGAAAATACTGAAATAATGCAGAGATGAGTGCAGATGGTACTCAATATGTTTGAGCACTGGCCTTCAGTTGCAAACAAATAATAAATAACAATATTGAGTAATTATTTCCAACATTTTCTTTTACTATTACTGCCATGTTTGCCATATACCGCTAATCAAACACTAAGTAATAATAATAATAATAAAAATAAAAATAATAATAATAATTATTATTATTATTATTTTTATTTTTATCATAATAATAATACAGTAAAATACCAAATAGTAGCCAGGCGTTTATTTGCTTCAATTACTTAGCAGACCAGGAATTTGTTTGGGACCAAGCGTTTAATTCCTTTTTGCACAAAAATTTTACTTAGCAAAAAATGAAAAAATATGGTAAATATAATCAAATTATTTATTTACACTAGTATGAATAACACTTTTACATTTTCAAGGCAAGATTACAGCACTGTTGTTATACTCTTGTCTTCTTCTATCAACTCAGCACTCTCTAAACACTCTTAATACTGGTCAGGAACGACTGGTAAATAAGTTAATATTTACCAGTCATTCCTGACTTACTTCTTTTTTTTTGCTGAACCAGGGACATGGAGACAAGCAATCATGTTTCTTTTCAAGTGTCAGCTGTCAGTCGTGAGCTCAGCATTTGCATGTGTGTTCTGTAGCGTTAACCTTAGCTCCCTCTGAATAAACTACACCGGCGTTTATTTGGAACAGGCGTCTATTTGTCAAAATGTACTGCCACACCAGGCGTTTATTTGGGATCGGGCATTCATTTGGTATTTTACGTAATAATAATAAGAGCTTTGTTGGTATAGCACTTAAAAAACAGAGGTTGTAAAATCAAACTTCATTCCACCTTAGACTTTCTGGCATTTGAATTTTAGACTTTTATTAGCAGGTTCCTGAATACATACATACATATGTATATATATATATATGTGTATATATATATATATATATACATATATATATATATATATATATATATATATATATATATATATATATATATATATATATATATATATATATATATATATATATATATATATATATATATATATATATATATATATATATATATATATATATATATATATATATATATATATATATATATATATATATATATATATATATATATATATATATATACATATATATATATATATATATATATATATATATATATATATATACATATATATATCAATCAATCTTTATTTGTATAGCACCAATTCATAACAAGTGTTATCTCAAGACACTTTACAATAGAGCATAAAGCTCTTCATTTTGTGGATACACATATATGCATAGATACATATATACATATAAAATACACATATACATATGATGAACAACATGAATCCATATAGCCAATCATGAATCCCTCCATCATGGCTCAAGAAAAAACCTTCTGAACCCCCCCCCCTTCAAAGCCAAAGGCGGCGTTTACATGAACACTCCTGACTTAAAGACACAAAGATTTTTCCTTTGCGTTTTCAAATTCTTCTGCGTTAAGACGACGATGCTGGAGACGTATGGACCCGCTGTAGTGTGCATGCCGGCTCAGTAGATGGTGATGTAGGTCTGCAGAGAGGCAGCGCTGCTACAATACACGTACTAAGAAAAAACTTCACAAACAACAATGGTGAATAGACGCACAGAGATGCAGGAGTTTCTTTTCTGGACAACAAATCAGTGTGGATAGTTTAGTCTGGATAACAAAGCGAGCACGGTGAGCAGCTCACATGTTACTCTGTAGACCATGAAGCTGTTGTTGTTCTGGTATGTGTGCACAGCCTTCATGAGAAAGAGTATGACCATGCGATGACGTCAGCGTTTCACCCTGAAACGCTCTGATACGTGTTTACACAGTGCTGAATGGAGAGCGGATTCAAACCTTTCCACTCTGGAGCCCGTTTTCAAAAGTTTCAGACATAACCGACGAGTTTCCATGTAGACACAACCATTTTTAGCGCTGTGTAAACGCAGCCTAAAACTTTATCTTAACTGCTCTAAAGTGACACCCCTGGTTTACACCCTCACAGGAACAATCTGCTGCAGAGCCTCCATGGCCTGAATCAGCAGACACACTGAGGGTCTTTTCCAAACCGCCCCCTACACACTCTCCCTACCCACTCCTCCTCCTCGCGGAGGGTCCGCCATATTAAGGGCCATCCTAAACTGATCCGCGGGGAGGGGTAGTGGGCTATAAAACCCTCCACAAGCGAGTCTGCATGGATGCCGACTCGCTGAACACGTGCAGCTCCAAATTGTGTCTGGTGTCAGCCATGGAGGAAGCAACATACAAATGTAAGTTCAACGCAAGTGCCCGCACAAACTCAAACTAAGACAACTATTTCATGATTGTCATCCAGATGTTTACAACTGAAGTTGTTCATGTCAGTGATTATGAAGTTAAGGCCTGCCCTGCATTAGTCCAAAAAAGAGTTTATTTGATTAAATGTTTTGTATTTACAAGGAATGTAACGAAAACCAAATAATTCATAAAAGTGAGAGTGAAAAATGAAGCTCTTCAGTAAGAAAAAGAATAATAAAGAATAAGTGAAATAATTTGTATTGTACGAGGATAAAAACATTTTTACTTACCTGGGACACGTTCATTAGGCAAATTTCAGCACTGAGATACATATAGGCCGATCAAAATCGTGTTGCAGAAAGGTTCTCTGCTAATATTTAGCCCATTTCTTCTTTTTATTATGTACTTGTGATTTTTTTTTTCATAAACTCAAATTACAGGGAAAAATAGCCTTGCTGCTTTTTGACATTAAAACATTAAAAATTAAAACACAACACACCATCAGGGCTCAAGTTCAGTCTCAAAATATTAATGATAAATATTATTATGCCAGGGTTTAAAATAAGTTGGGAAACTGTTAAGAAATTGAACTTACTTATGCATTAAAGGACGATTTTTTGTTCAATCTCATATAATTTAATAAAGATGAATAAAATCTATATCCAGAGAGATTTTTCAGGCTACAGAACGCGTTCGCAACAAAAGTTCAGAGGCGTAAAATCGTCTTAAACCTCTGCACCTTTTGGAAGATCTCACCTGCTCATGTTTTAGTCACTGGTGGATCAACGCATAAAAACTGCCGCTCATGCAAGATGCCACTTCGAAACCATGGCAACATACACTTCCTGTTTCCGCCTGAGGGAGGGAAGATTATCCCAAAGCTGACTGCTGTAGTCCTACCCTTCACCGTGATGAAGTGAACTACATCCAGCTGCGAGTGTGACTCCGTGACGGAGTGCACTCAATCACAGAGGGGAGTGTGTAGGGGCGGTTTGGAAAAGGCCCTGAGCTTCTTCAATATGAAGAAACATGATGTCACTTCCTCTTTCCTTTCAGAATAAAGCAGGAAGTGTCTATGAGGTGAAGAAGTCCATCATGGTCGTACATGGGGGCCAATCAGCTGCTTGTCTGCAGCCTGGATGTGTTTGTGTGAGGAGGAGAGGGTTGGCGCAGGGCCTGCATGGTGAAGGGGGCGGATCTTAGGCAGCATGGTCTCCTTCAGGGTGTCCGTGGACAGGAAGCAGAGCATCCAGCAGCAGGAGTATCGTGGCTCTGCAGCTGCTACCTCAGGAAGGCCACGGTCACCTCCAGCACGTCGGCCTGTTTGCAGAACTGTTGTTGGATCTCTGCGCTTAGAGGTTTCCTCAGCTGGAGCACAAACAACATCAAGATTAGCTTTACAGTCCCACACAGTCAGAAAAGAGTCTTTGGCTGAGCTCTGATGATGCAGTCTGAGAGACAACGCTGCTCATAGTAAACATGAAGAATAAAATCTGTTTTGTTCTAGTTTTTTTAAAATTCTCTCCTTGTTCTCTCTCACATCTCCAGTGCAAATATTGTAAATTGTAATACCTGCACCTCCATATAGATATATCCAAAATAGTGGTGTAAATATTGTTAATAGTTAATACTGTCTCCATCTCAGTCAGTCTCATATCCACTTAATTTTTACTTCTTTTCTTTCATAAGGAAGTTGATATTTCTGAAAGGCACCTGCTCTTTTCATTTATTTGCATTTTAGTTGTGTTTATGCTATTTTTTATTTTATTCTAATTACTTATCCTTTCAGTTGTAAGTCTCTTTCTGAGCATGCAGTTACTAAGAATACACACATAAAGTTATATACACCTGCTTTTATGGCTAGACTTTATTGGCAAATGTTACCAACATTTAGGATAAACAGGTGGAACTGGCGGAGAAAAAGCAAAAATCACTCATTGTAACTTTCACCCACTTTTCAGAATGTTGCCAACCTTTTTGTCCAATAAACCCTTGTAAGGTAAACAGAGGATATTAATGTCCTGTCCTAAAAGCTGCTACAAAACACAACAGATTAATATTTTTTGGTATAAAAAAGTACAGTGGGTACGGAAAGTATTCAGACTCCCTTAAGTTTTTGACATTTTGGAACATTGCAGTCATTACCTAAAATCAATTGATTTCAATTTTTTTTTTTCTCATTAATGTACACAAAGCACCCTATATTGACAAAAAACAAGCCTTTATTTTACTTCAGAAAATAATAAATGAAAGGTGGTGCCTACAGAGCGCTGACTAAATATTTGTCCTATCTTAAATAAGAGAGTTCACAGCCTGAAAAACGAAGGCCTCCACCAGTAAAAAAGTCGACATCTTCATATTTCAAGAAATTAACTTAAAAGTACAACCATTTGTTATCTGTATCTGCTTTTCCGCTGTGTTGTTGCAATAAAACGTAACAAAAAAAAAAGAAAAGAAGACAAATATTTTATTTGTGCACATTCCAGATTTTGCTGTAAACTGTACACACAAATATATATATATATTAACACTGAATTGCACAAATATGTTAGAAACATTTAGAAAGTTGGTTTGAGAAGTTGACCCAAGTTCTCAATTTTTTCCAAGATGGAAGCATTTTTGTGCCAATTAGACCACGCAGTCTCTCTAAAAATAAAAAGCTACAGTAAAGTCCTGCACACTGTCTGAATCACACAAATATGTAAATGTTCTTCATCTATAAAGCCCTTTACAACAACCAAAGTGCTTTACAATAGATAGGAAATAAAAAGGGAAAAATAAAAATAGTAAAAAACAATGAAAGCAGTAAAATAAAATGAAAGTGTAACCACACTACAGGGTTTGAAAAGTCCAGATTCGGTCAGAAATAAGAGCTTATTCCAGCAGAAGTTGATCAGATGATCAGATCTCAAAGCTCTACCAGGCACCTGAACACTTAAACGCTCTGATAAATACACGGGGGTGAGGCCAACCCTTGTGGACTGTTAGGGCTGAAAACAGCCACTTTGAGTAAAATTTTCTCAGTTATTTGACCATAACTTTTCTTTTATTGAAGCAAATTGAATGAATTTTGGGCAGAAAGCTTATTTTTACATACATTATGTAAATATGATTTCAAATTTTTCAAAAGGTCAATAGGTCACTGTGGACAAATTTACTGTACACTCGTACTGTTATGGCTGTTTTCAGCCACTATACTTTTAACTGTTCTAAAAACATATCAAATCCATTTTTTTTCTTTACTTTGCACTTATATATCTTCATTCACTTCTGCCCTGCACAAAATTACTAAGCATTGGAAAATAAAAGAAAACATTTAACCTCTTGATGGCCATTTAAAGAATTATGGGATGGATGATGGGATGGATACACCATCAAATGACCTATTTGTCAATATAAAACATGATCAGAGACAAAATAATTTTTACATGGCATCATAGATTTAGATGTGTCAAAAGTTAGGATTATCATTGGTTTTTAATCATTTTTCATTTTTTGTAGTATCAGTTTTTTCAAAAAGTTAGGCAGGTACTGTTATAGCTGTTTTCAGCAACTAACTTTTAACTGCTCTAAAAACATATCAGATCAAAATTTTTTCTACTTTTTTTTGTTTAAATCTCCTAATCCACTTCTACCCTGCTCAAAACTACCAAGCATTAAAAAATAAATAAAAATTGCAACCCCTCAAGGGCCATTTAAAGAAATAAGGTCTCTTATCATGGGAGGGGTAAAACACGAAATAACCCATTTTCAATATAAAAAAATATAAAGAATGTTTATGTGGTATCATAGTCTCGAATACGTCACTGATTAGTAACATCATTGACTTTGATGTATTTTAAGTTTTTGTGTAGCATCAGATTGTCAAAGGAAATTACTAAAATGGCTGTTTCAGTTGCTCTTCCAATCAGAAACTGATCATGAGCAAATGTGCACACACTCGCCCCTTAAGCTGGGCATTCACTGTACGACTTTTTTTATTGCGGCGTTCAGCTGCTGCTCATACTGTAGGAGTGAATCGCAGAGGTTAACAGTTCACAGCTCACGATTCTTCTTCTCACACTATACGACCTGATGCTCGGATGTGATCTGACTGTTCACACTGTTCATCCATGTACGACACGCATGGATGTATCATAAGAACTTAAAGTCTTATAATACATACATGACGACACGTCGGACTCTTGTATCCGGAAATGCAACGCAAACAGTAGCAGTAGTAGAAGAAGAAGTGGAAAGTGGTCGGATGCTCACAGATGTGAATGAACAACAAACAAAAACACATTCCCTGAACAGGCTCCGCTGTGCCTGCCACAGTTCAACAAGTCGACCCTCCAGTGTTTGGGTCCAGGTTTGCTGTGATGCCATGCTGCTCCGTCTTGTGCATTTGTTTTCTCTTCCGTATCTACATTTGTGCATGTGTAGTGTGACACAGCCTCACGAGAGGCGACCAGGATTTCTAACAGGTTTCATTTTCATCCAATCGATCGGGAGGTGGTCGTGAGGTGTTAATCGCTTCTTGTTACCTCGCGTATGCTACACGATGTGAGACGCATGATAGAGCCAAAACTCAACCTGATCTTCAAAATAGTCACACGGGTGAAAAAATCGTGTCATAAGGAGCCAAAAATCACACAGTGGATGCCCGGCTTTAGTGACGTAAAAAAAGAACCTAATTAGTATTAGATTAATGAACATATATAACCATTTATTCATAAAACACAACATGACACCAAATTCAAATGCACAACAACAACCAATTATCAATAGTTATTCACACCTGAACTGTAGTGGAAGAGTTGATGGATGGATGGAGAACAATAAACAATAAGTAGTAGATTGGGTGTGTGTGCGTGCAGGTGTGCGTGCGTCCCATATTATTTCAAATGGCTATTACAAGTTAAAGGTTTTATTTATTTTTCAATGCTTGGTAGTTTTGAGCAGGTCAGAAGTGGATTAGGAAGTTTAAGTGAAAAAAGTAGAAAAAAATATTGATCTGATATGTTTTTAGAGCAGTCAAAATAGTTTTCGGCTGAAAACAGCCATAATAGTAACAGCGTAACTTTTTGCTTTAAATCTGTTGCTACACAAGAACTAAAAAGACATCAAAGTCAATGATGTCACTAATCTTTGACATATTCAAGACCCTGATACCCTGTAAAACAACTCTGGTCTCTGATGATTTTTTATATAGAAAATATGTCATTTTGTGTTTAACCATCCCATAATCAGTGGCGTTCTTTCTGTTAAATTGCCCTTAATGTGTTTAGATTTGTTATTTATTTTTCAATGATTGGTAGTTTTGAGCAGGGCAGAAGTGGATTAAGAGTTTTATGTGAAAAAAGTAGAAAATAATATTGATCTGATATGTTTTTAGAGCGGTCAAAAAAGTTAGTGGCTGAAAACAGCCACAGCAGTTCCTGTGTAGAGTAAACTTGAACAGTCCACAAGAGCTTTGAAAATAAACATTAAAAGTTTAAAATCAATTCTAAAAAGGACGGGAAGCCAATGTAGGGAGTTAAGGACAGGAGTGATGTGCTGTCGTCCGTTGCTGTTGGACAAATATGTTGGATCAAACTGTCCAGGTTAAGGGGTTTTGTGCTTAAAAAACTCTGAAGAGGCCTTAAAACATTTAAAACATTGAGCTCAGACTGTGATTACTTTCACAAGAATTAGACACGACCTCCTCTTTAAGCAAACAGCCATGATATTAATGATTATTTATGCAAAACTTCAGATCAACCTACAAATGTAATGACAAAAAAATCAACCCAACCGTAGAGCCTTGGTTAACTAAACATTATAGAAGGAAAATGTTCAATGGAAGGTAAAACATTTAGATAACAGTGCAGCTATCATCACACACAGTCATCAGGAGGGTCTTCAGATCACAAAAACAGGCTCACACAGGAGGAGAACCGACCATGGACCACCTCGACTTAGACCAGGACTCATCAGACCTCCAGTGCCAAAGGGGGGAGCTGCAGAAACAGGATCAGGGTTTACTGGACAGAAGAGAGAGCAGCGTGGACTTACTCTGAGTGTGTCCTGCAGGGAGAGCGAGGAGCGAGTGGAGGAGCAGGAGCCATGAGGACTGAGCAGAGGAGGAGCCCCCTCCTCTATTTATAGGAGGACGTTTACACCACAAAGACCTGAGGCCGAGCCGCAGCAGCTTTCCCACACTCTGAGCACAGCACACTTTATGACCTGAGAAACTGTGAGCTGATGTGAAACACATGAACTCTTTACTGAACAGTTTAATTTATCAGAAACTTATCTGTCATAATTAACAAAACAAGTAGCTTAATTTGGGCACATTTCCTAGGCATAGGTAATGAGTGAATGTGTCTGAGGGAACAAAGTAAGAGAAAAATAACAACAGTAATAATATAAAAAAAAAACAATAACAACAGCAGCTCAACTTCTGACACAAACCAAGAGGACAAGAGCAAAGTTAGCTGCTGGTCACTAATAATCTGTCAGAGTTAAATACGTATCAACATTCCTTCAGTGTCTTTATGGCCATCCTCTTCATCTTGTACATATATCTTTGTCAATTCTGCATCCATACTAAACAAAGTATTATTTGCAGATGAAATAAATGGACAAAACATTGTAAGCGTCAGCTCTACAAAATTCCCGGGGATCTACATTGATGAGTTCCTTAATTTCAAAAAACATATTGAAGATCTCACAAACAAACTGTTCAGAAATGCTGCCCTGTTTTTTAAGTTGAGACCGTTGAGACAACTCTCTGCACTTCTCGTTCTGTACAAATCTTCAAAAACAGATTTTCCACCGTTACAACCTTCTGAGGCTGAATGAGTACAACTACCTACAGAATGCCTGTGTAATGTACCAGACTGTCCACAAATTAAACCCTAAACTATGTGACCTCATCCCAATCTGTGCTCCTCGGCACACCTATGCCACCAGGAATAAGAATCTAATTGCTGGGGAAAAAAACAAAGGCTAAAATGTGCAAGCTTTAGCATTGTATGTACAGGAGCACAGATTTGGAACGAGCTTGATGAAACACTAAAATATGCCACATTCCATCTCCACCTTCAAGAAAAAACTAAAAATCAAACTTCTAGTAAAGTATGTTTAATGTTTAATGTGCTGATCAATGATTATGTGAATACCTGTCTCTTTTGCATCTATTCATCTTTCTTAGCTAACACTGTTACCATACTTCACAACAATCCAATGTAACCAGAATACTGAGATTATCTATTGTTTATTGTATGTCTATTATGTATTTGTTTGTTGTCCATGTTATGAGGATATCTGGCCAATATCCTATATTCATGGAAAACCAGGCCCCCTGTTAAAAGCTCTTAATAGCTTCCTTGGGGTGACCCTTTTCACACACCTGATTGTGTTAAGAAGAATAAATACTTGCTGTATACTCCAAGTATTGTATTGTATCTTCTGGATGATAATTGTGGATAAACTAAACTAAAGTTAACTAAAAACCAAACTAAACTAGGGCTACGCTCAGTCCTTACTGCTCAATTCCAATGTTTTGTTTGTCTGTTCAGATTCGTCCTGTAATGTGTCCTGACTGCAGACTGTGATGAACAGCTCAGACTTGTAGAAGTGACGCACATGCTCAGTTTAAACATTAACGGTATCAGGCACAGCACAGTGTGATGAGGGAAACAAACAGAGCAAAACTGAGCTTCACAGTGCTGGAGAAGCTTGTTCCTGTAACACAGAACCTGATGTTACAGCAGCTCACCTTGAGTGAGCTTCCACAAAGTAATGACGGTACTCATATTTTTATTTTTTTATAAACCGTAAGGCGGACACTCTTCTGCCAATGACAGGGATCAGTGTTGAGAACCAAACATCTCAGGAGCCATATGGCTCCTTTCCTTATTAGCCCCAGCCGCTCTGCCTAACGGGTGCAGGCTACAAAACAGCTGGAGCAGCTCTAGGGTGACGCTTACTTGAGCGTGACACAACAATCTAAAGCTCTTTTGTCACAAACCTAAAAAGGAAAGCAGAAGAAGGCTGCAGGTGGTAAGAAGAAATACCCCTTGAGAAGCATAGGAGAGTTTTGGAAGCTATACAACAGAATGAAGCCGAGGACGAGAGCAATCCAGCTGCGAAGAAAAGACGTATGAGGCATTGGCGATTGCTCTAAGACTGCAAGGGAAGCTCAGCTTCCCCTAAAATGTCCCTAAAAAAGTGGTGATATGTCCTGCTGTGTGTACATTTCATTGACTAAATATGCGCTAGAATACCTTCGTCTTTTGTTCAGAATCAGCTACTTTTCACAGGGAACTGGAGCGACTTCCTTCTCATTCATCCCCGCGTCTCAGCGCTTTTTAACACAGTCGGACGCTGAGCGCCTTCTGACTTCGAAGTGTAGAGTGGGTTGTTCCACTGTGAAACTGGACGGTCATTGGATAAACGCTGGGCTTTGTCTCGCCCGCCAGTTGGATGATCTGTCTGAGGCCGAATCCCTTTTTGATTGACAGTGAAATGAGCCAATCAGCGATCTAGAAGTATAACCCTCCACCGGAGCATCTTCTAAGTTTTACATTCAGTTGTTCTGTACTGATCTGGAGGCTTTATCGATCACCAGCGGCTTTATCTTTCTAAAAAACGACTAGCGTTGTGTTTGAAGATTCTCTCCTGTCACTTTTTCTTTTCACAAACGAGCAGCTGCGGAGCTTCTCCCCCTGTCACTCACACTTACAGCCTGTCAAACAGTAGTCTCACGTAGCCGCTCCAGCTGCTAGCAAGCTGCACATCATAGAATTTACATTTAAATAAATAAACAAATTTATGATGTCGGAAAAAAGGCCGGAAAAAAATGAGCTTCCCCTCCTTGACTGACCAGCAGGCGCCACTGGTATGAGGGTAAGCTAATGGTAGCTACTGCTAGCATGCTAGGTCGTCGCGCTCATGAGTCATCGATGATGACATTGTCTGACCAATCAGTAGCCGACAGTCGGTTAAGTCATCTTTAGTATGGACTCAGCCCGGATCTGTTGTGTGACAAACGTCTAAAAATAAAATTCAAATGAGAAGATCATAATGTTAAACAGATGTTAGTGAATAAATATGAGGAAGTAAAACACGTTAGACTGAAATAAACGTCACTGCTGTAGAAATGCAGGAAGAACTGGAAACAGAGCCAGACTGTGAAAACTAGGGCCCGACCGATATGGATTTTTTTAGGCCGATGCCGATTTTTGGCAGAAAATAATACAGATTATTGATTTAAAATATGTATATATAAAACAAATTTTTGAAAGATAATTGGTCCAGAAACACATCTATGAATAAATGAATGTCAGGCAGAACATTTCATAGTTTAAAAGTACTTGGACCTTAAGTATTTGTTTAACTTTACAGCTTGAGTAGGGCTGAGTAGAGTGGGGCCAAGGCGTGCCAGTGGAAAAGGGCCATTAGTGCACTGAACAGGTGAACAGTGAGGCTGTCAGTATCAGTGTCTCTGCGTCCTGTGAACTGTTATTTTAGCCTGATTAATCCATTCAGTCCATGTTTCACAGTAGGTACAGTGCTCTTTTCTTTGTATGCTTCATTTTTGTGTCTGTGAACATAGAGCTGATGTGACTTACCAAAAAGCTCCAGTTTTGTCTCATCTGTCCAAAGGACATTCTCCCAGAAGCTTTGTGGCTTGTCAATATGCGTTTTAGAAAGTTCAAGTCTCTCTTTTTTATGATTCGCGTTCAACAGTGATGTCCTCCATTCAGTCCACTTTGGCTCAAACAGTGATGGATGGTGTGATCTGACTCTGATGTACCTTGACCTTGGAGTTCTCCTCTAATCTCTTTGAAGTTGTTCTGGGCTCTTTGGTTTCCATTCGTATTTTCCGTCTCTTCAGTTTGTCATCAGTTTTCCTCCTGCAGCCACGTCCAGGGAGGTTGGCTACAGTCCTGTGGACCTTAAACTTCTGAATAATCTGTGCAGCTGTAGTCACAGGAACATCAAGCTGCTTGGAGATGGTCTTATAGCCTTTACCTTTAACATGCTTGTCTATCATTTTATTTCTAATCTCCTGAGACAGCTCTCTCCTTAGCTTTCTGTGGTCCATGTTCAGTGTGGTACACACCATGATACCAAACAGCACAGTGACCACTTTTCAGCCTTTAAATAGGCAGACTGACTGATTACAAGGTTGGAGACACCTGTGATGATAATTACAGGACACACCTCAGTTTAACATGTCCCTATGGTCACACCATTTTCAATCCTTTGTAGGGGTACCATCATTGTGTGTTATTATTTAACAGAGGGTAACCAACAGTTCAATCAGGAGAGACCAAAATTGAATGAACAAGTATTTATTATACAGTTGGATATGAATGAAAATATGCAGAGTCTCTGTTAGAATCTCTTTTGGCGCTTAGACTCCATCGTGCTGTCTTGGTGTACTTCAGGGGTACTGAGGGCGAATGAGAGATAGGATACCCCCCATGGAGTCTAGACCCTGGTGGTGGTGGTGAGGATAAAGGGTGAGTTGTAGACTTCTGCTGCTGGGACCCTGATGCGATCTCTGGTGCTGCTGAGGTGAAAGAGCCAGTATCCTGAGGAGTTGGACCTGGACACTGGTGAGATGAATGGAGGTGCCTGGGGTGGAGGAGCTTTCGCTAAGCTTCATTTTTGTCTCTGTCTCTATTTCTAATAAATGACCAATAAAATACTTAAAATTATACTAATATGAAATAAAATACAGCAAGTCAATGTAATTTAAAAAGCTGTAATTTAAAACATGAAAATGATTCTCTAAATGAGAGAAACAGGACGTTTTTTTTTTTTTTTTAAAAAGCAGAAATTATTCATTCACATTTTTGGGTCAAACAAACGTTTGCTCAAATGTGTTTTTGACATAGAAATGTAATATATTTCTCCCTAAAACTGTTCAATGAAATAATTAAGAGATAGTTACTGAAATTTGAATACAGCAAGTTCGCTGTTACTTAAAATACATTTAAAAAAGTTGTAGAATAAAACACAATTATGTTACTGTGAATGAAAAACAATAAGGTTGCTGTTAACAGTAATTATGTTGTAAAGTGACAGTCAGTAAAACCTTGAATAAAAGATATAGTAATAAAACTATTATAGAAAATACAGTAATTATGCTGTTAATGAAAATAGAGTAATGCCTACTGTAACTGTAACTTACTCTCATCTAGTTATTGTTAAGTTACTGTAAAAGTTAATGATCTTTTTACAGTGAGGTCGGCTTAAATGGATCATGGAGCAGCTTTCATAAAGGTGTTCTGTCTGCAGTCTGCAGGATCAGAAATGTTGCAGAGAAAATGGGCAAATATCCGACCCTGTGGAGGGTCTGTGAAAAGCATCAAGTGTGTCGGGGGGGCAAATCTGGTCTGTTGAATGTTTTCTGATTTTCTTATGTTGATGGTGGTGTGTACTTTAAATTAAGATGAAAAGGTTTTGGTAATTATTTTTTATTTGATTATCGTAGGCATCTGTTTGTTTGTTTGTTTCTCTGTTAGCAACATAACTCAGAAAGTTATGGGCGGGTTTCGATTAAATTTTTCAGGAAATGTTTGAATTGGGACGAGGAACAAATGATTCGATTTTGGGAGTGATCTGGATCAGCGTCTGGATCCAGGAATTTTTTAAAGGATCTTTTGACATTGTGAGAAAGGACCACTTTTGGGATTTGTGCATATTACTATATTTTCATGGTCAAGGAATCTAAATATTTAGATGAAATAAAGGTAGGACCAATGTTGAACTTGAACATCACAACCATGACGCTGAGGAGGTCTGCGCTCTCCGAGTGCTTGTCTAGATGTAATTATTATTATGGTTATTGTTACCATTATTGTTATTATCATAACTATTTATTCGTTATTTTTATTTTTAATTTTTTTGAATATGTATGTGGATGTCTGTGTATGTCATTACATTTATTTACTTTTTAATTTTTGTTTTTTTACTTAATTATTTTATAACTTTTTAAATATTTTATGACACTTTTATTTAATTGCCTAATTAAACTTGGGTTTGACTATGACTTAAATTTATTTCATAATTTAGTTTTAGTTACTCTATGTTGTGTTTATATGTTTCTACATTAATTTCATTAACAATTTTTAAAATTCAAGTTTATTTATATATTTTGATGGGTAAACAACAAAATGTGTCATTTTCATGTTCAAAAGGGAGGAAGTCCAAACTCATCTGTCCCACTCCTCCACCTCACACAGCTAATCAGTAATCTACCCACTTCTACATGATAAAGACAGTACTGACAAAATAATAATCGCACATAACCAAATATACAACACATTAATAATATAACACAAATCATAATCAAAAATAAACAAACAGTATAAATGAATGACCACAATAGTTAAAAACATGTTAATAGAAACTAAAATACAGCAAGTTCATTGTAATTTAAAACTCATTAAAAGGTTGTAAAATAAAATATGATTATGATAGCGTAAATGATTTAAAAAAGTTAGGAAAATACAGTCACTATCAGGGCTGGGACGACAAGCTTTTCCTCCATTCTGATTTTTTTCAATTGGATTTAAATTGTGATTCTATGATATTGCAGATTTTTGCAATCTTTAGTTAGCTTTTTTAACATCAGAGAAAAAGATGAACAACGATGATGCCTACAGACTATATCAGGAAAAATACACATCACATGTGAGTCTGTTTTTAGGATTTATTCAGCAATGTATTTTAACCAGCTGTTTATACTCTCTCTTCAAAAGACTGGACTGACTTTAAAAGTGGATTATTAACACAGACTAACATGAAGCATTTAAAATAGGAAAAAAAAAAAAAAATTATATATCGTCAAAATAAAAATCCTAATACTTATGTGAATGAGTATTTTCTCCCATCCCTATTAACTTTGCTTTAAATTCAATGACTAAGAACAGAAGATACAGTGATAAAACTGTGGTAGGAAACATAATAATAATGCTGTTAAATTAAACAGAGTGATGCTCTTGTTTTCTCTTGTTTTCAGTAAGTTAGTGTAAATTTACAACAAACTTTTTACAGTGTTTAAACATGCATATCTTATAAAAGAGTTAAAAGTAAATGGTCAAAGTTTTGGACGTGTCCGAGATGAGCTCAGATGATGTTGAAATAATCATGACGATGTTTAAAAGTGGATCAGGCAGACTGATGAGGCGTTTCACATGGATACTGATGCGCTAACAAATAAAAAGGTAAAAATAAAAACTTTTCTTCAGACCACGATGGGACAGCATGCCCCCCCCCCGGGCCCATCTGTGTGTCTGAGGAGGCAGACGGCACACTTCAGCTCCTCCATAAACACGTCTCTGCCTCTTTCTTCTTCTTTAACACTCACACACACTTACACAAACACACACACACACACACACTCACACCTCTGTCAGCCGTGTGATTACAGCCCTCCTCCAGACCAGCTTTACGTTTGTGTCTGTGTTGAACTGAAATCATCTCAAATGTTAAACTTAGATCATCTCAGGCTGGTTTAATGTTCACTGTCACTGCAGAGGCCTCCACAGCCATCAGGTCTCAGCCTAGCAGAGCACCTTTGGGATGTGGTGGAGCAGGATATTCTTATACAGAGCTTAACAGACGTGAGGTTTGTGCCACAGCTGAATAGTTATTAAGTTAACAGCCCTGCTAATGATAAAAAAGTTTCTGTAATGGTTGATTCACCGGCGTGAACAAGTCCTTTAACAAGAATATCTTTAATGTTAGAATATAATCATTTGCTGCCCATTCATTTTCAAATTTTCATTTTTTAAAACAGGAAAATTCATTAAGCGCATTATTATTGTTTCTTGATGCAGATGTTAAATGTTTAATGGCAGCCCTGCACACAGGAGTTTTACTGACTGAATGTTAAACATTAACTCTCTAAGAAGCTCAAATTCTGATATAAAGAGGTAAATTCAGTTTAAAATTCCTCATTCTCTTCTCAAAATAGATTATAACATTATTAGTTTGACACATTTTGGAAAGTCTTCCACAACATTTTAGCTTTCTTGTTTTCTGTGGTCTAATGAATTTGTGAAGTTGCTTTACCTTTAACATTCACACAAGTCCACTTAGACAAAAAAACATTTAACAGTCAATGGTTTTCCACAGGAACATAAATCTATTAAAAATGAACACACATTGTTGTAGTTTCTTATTTTGTCTCTGTCATAAAACTCTGCAGATTTGTGAAATACAAAGATTATTAAACTCTAACTCACTGTAAAAAGTTGTTGTAGATTTTACCGTAACTTATTGGTAAAACAGCATGTCTCTGTTTTAATTTACAGAATGTGTACTCTGTTTTCTATAGTAGATTTACTTCTGCTTTTCTTCTTCTTCTCCTTCTTCTTCTTCTTCTTCTTCTTCTTCTTCTTCTTCTTATTATTATTGTTTTATTTTATTTTTATTTTTATTATTATTATTATTATTATTGTTATTGTTATTATTATTATTATTATTATTATTATTATTATTATTATTATTATTATTATTAATTATTATTATTATTATTATTATTATTATTAATTATCATTATTAAAATAAATTATCATTATTATTATTATTATTATTTTATTTTATTTTTATTTTTATTTTTATTTTTATTGTTATTGTTATTATTATTATTATTATTATTAATAATTATTATTATTATTAAAATAAATTATTATTATTATTATTATTATTATTGTTATTGTTATTACTAATAAATTATTATTATTTTATTATTAATAATAATAATAATAATAATAAATTATTATTATTATGATTATTATCATTATTATCATTATTATTATTATTATCATTATTATTTGTATTATTATTAAGGATGGCATTGTTTTCTTTTAATGTAGGCATTATTAGAACAAACTCTTGAACGTTTGATGGATTGATCAAACCGTTTTTTTTTTTTCATTTACAGAATCATTACCATGTTTTGAGGTTTAAGTTAACTTGCTGTTTTTTTGTTTATTTTAAAATATATCTAATTTTCTGATCATCTATCAGCAACATATCATTTTGTAATAATAATCAGACGGTTGTTCCATCCCAAAAATGTGAATCCTTTACTAAAAGAAATCTGGCCTGGTCTGGTCAATTCTCCTGAAGAAAAATGAATGTTCTCTTGTTTTATTTCCCATTTCATTCATTAACTGTTGTGACATTTTAGCAGGCAGCTGATTTTATGGTAAAATTCTGCTCATTTTACAGAAATCAGTTTGTTTTCCCTCATTTACAGTAATTTTTTGTTTATTTTAAAATAGCTGTAGATATTATAGAAGAACACTGTTACATTTAAAATATCAGTAACAGTCTTACAGAGGTCTTTTTTAGATTTATAAACTAAAGTATGTACCATCAGTAATATAAAGTAGTCTTAAATAATTTAGTCTTCCCTTCTGTGAACTCAGTATGTCCTTTATGAGCTTTGTGTTTTACAGGCTGTTCATATCTTAATATGTTTTATTTATTAAGTTAGTTTGTGGGTTTGTTTGTTTTTTAGGTATTTTCCTCTGATTATATGACTTCAGGATGGACATTCATTTATGTTTTTGTGTTTATTTATGTTTTTGTATTTATTCTTGTTTTTGTATTCATAGTGTAAATTTACATTCCTTCTTGTTCTTCTCTGATTTACTGTCAGATTGTTCCAGAACAGCAGACTTCTCCTCGTGAGTGTTTCAGTCTGAATCTTCCTCCTTTGTCCCTCATCAGTGATCACCGTTTAGTTTCGTGTCCCGCCAGGTGGCGCGTGCACGTGTCCGCGTGAGGGGCCGCTTCCTGCTGTCACCTCATCCCCCTCACCCCCCAACCCCACCCCCATCACGGAGCCTTTGACTCCGGTCTGGACCCGGACTGGTCCTTGGACCCTAAAGGGGACTGAGCCGTGAGAAGGTCTGTGTGCGCGCGCCCACTCTTTGATGTTCCCGACAGCAGGTAAGGTGTGACAGCACGTGACAGTCGCGGCACACTTCTGACAGAGGAAGTCCAGGTCGGAGGGGGGGCAGGAAGCCGTCTGGTTTCAGGACTTTATGGCTTTATGGTGCAGGACTCTGTGGGAAAGTCTGAGGTGTGACGAGTCCACGCGGACAGGAGCTGCGCGCGGGGTATAAACGCAGCTGCACGAGCGGCTCTGAGGACTGTTTACCCGACATCCACCGCGAGCAGAACCCGAGAGACCTGAGACCCGGACTGGACTGAGACATGGCCCCGGTGACCCAGAAGAAGAGCGAGGACAGAGCGGCTGCTGCGGACTCCAACAGCAACAAGGTAGGCCTCTTACCTGGATCCACAGCAGCTCCATTATTCAGTTATTATTATTATTACATTATTATTATAATTATTATAATTATTACATTCAACCTGCAGCTTGTCCAAATGTTTCCGTCCTCATTAAAACTGTAAAGAGAAGAAAAGCTGCTTCATCTGAACTAAAGTCCTAAAAAGAAAAAATATACATCAAATAAATGGATAAAACTGAACATCACATAACCCGTGGGTTAAAGGGACAGTTTTTTAAGCGGGTTTAGGTGGATCAGTTTAAGATATTGCATTATGTTAAGTGGTGTTATTTATCTTTAGCCCTGTAGGGAAGAATCTAACATGATTTATCCGCGATGGGAGCAAACCTGCAGTCTCAGTTTTTAAGATTTTCCTTTTTCATTAAATTAATTTACCAAATAAAAATAATTCATCACCACCAACATTCATTCATTCAGTACATTTTTTCTTTTTTTCCTTTAAAGTTTTACTGAAATAGATTTAGCTTTAATTAAAGGCTCTGGTTTGGGCCCAAACAAGGATCAATATGAGGCCCCTGCCCATTTAACCAACCACAGCAAATGAATCTTATGTTTTAATGTTTTAACAGAGATGGAACGAATGGAAAAGTAGGGTTTAACCTTTTATTAAATAAAACAGAAAATGCACAGGCCGATGTTAAACTGAGAGTCAGAACAGTCTGGTGCAGGGCAGTGTTTGGTCCTCTGGTTTCCTCCTGGACTAAAATCATGTTTGCTGGGTTCCAAAGTGTAATTCAGCTCATAAAGCAGCGTGCATGTGCAGGTGTGAACTAAAGGATGATCCCACAGTAAAGACATTTCTGAGGCTTCACCTTAGAGCGCGCGGATGAGGGTGTTTATTTATTTATTTATTTATTATATTTATTATATTTCCCATGAGCATCAGCCTGTTAGTGCTGATGGCCCCTCGTGCTTCTGTCCAACGTGACCCGACACTAAAACGTCCTTGTCTCCCTCCTGCAGCTCCGGAAGCTGATGGTGGAGAAGGTGCGGAGGGACCGGATCAACCACAGCATCGACCAGCTGCGCGCGCTGCTGGACCCGGCTATTCCTCGGGCCGGACAGCCCCCCTCCCGGCTGGAGAAGGCCGACATCCTGGAGCTGGCCGTGGGCCTGCTGCGGCGGCGCGCCCTGGCCCGCGGGGCCCCGTCCTACTCCCAGGGCTTCTCCCAGTGTCTGCAGGAGACGCTGCGCCACCTGTCGCTGCACGCGCCGCTGCAGGCCCCGGAGAGGGAGGAGATCAAGCGCTTCTACGTGCTGCAGAGGGCGCAGCTGCAGCGGCACGTGAGCGGGGAGCAGAGCCGAGGAGCGGGCCCCAGGAAGAGGCCCTCCGCACGGGCCTGCAGCAGGGGCCCCAGCCCGCTGTGGAGGCCGTGGTAGCTGGACTCTGCCGGTCTTCTTAATTTAAGGACAGTCTTAGTGAGAGCTGAGAGCTCCATCATGCCGAGTTTGTGCAATATTTGCATGTTTCTAAACTTTCTACTGTGTAGACAACAGCAGAGGAGGCCCTCTGTGAGGGCCCTGCCTCTCTCTTACTGCTCTGTGATTGGTCTTTTATGACGTGATGTCACTGATTTAATATTAAATATATATGATTTTTATTAAACCTGAGTGTCTGATTCTTTAGTGTCATTTAACCGCAGCGAATTTTGTTCACAAATTATTGTCATAAAAAAAAATTCCCCCTGATGAAAACTTGACAGTAAATAGGGCTGGGCGATATGGCCTAGAAATAAAAGCCCAGATTTTTTTCCACAACACTCGATTTACGATTTTAATCGATTTTTTCCCTCCCTAAAAGAAACCAAACTCCCAGTGACATGAAAATGAAACAAATCAAGTTTTGCCTTTATGTTGACTAAATGTCTCCCTCTTAAAGTCAAAGTCTGGGTCATAAAAGGTTGATTATGTAGTATAAACGTAGGCAGGTTTGTCTACATAAACACTAACAGACTGAGGTATTTTTACAGTATTAGCATGAAACTCTCTGATCAATATTTAATCTACTTAAATAACAAATACAAGCCTATAAAAGTGCTTGTGCAAACCCTACAAGGCCGACCATCATGAAAATTGTAACTTTTTTTCAAAAATTGCAGCTACTTACAATTGGACTAAGGCGAGAAAAAAAATCTGGATTTTAATTTTTTAAATCTTCTGCAGAAAATAATTTGAATTAATCGATTTAATCAATTTTTTGCCCAGCTCTAACAGTAACTAATAAAAACAAGAGCAGATGGACAAAAACTCAAACTAAACAGACATTTTCATCAACAAATAAAAACTAGACTAAAATGTCTGACAGACTTAATCCAATCAGACCTAATATGGTCATGTAGGAAGTAGAGACAAGTGATGAATCTATCCAATCACAGCTACTTTGGTTGTGTTAAAGGGTTAGTAAATGTTTGATTTTATCACAGAGGAAAACAGGACTTCAGAAAGTCAAGGAAACATAAAAATGTCTTACCCTTTACACTTCATGTTTTAGTCGACTACATTTACAGCAGGTTTCATCAAATTAAACTAGACTAAAATTAAAACAACGTAGAGACTAAATCAGGACTAAAACTAAAGAACATTTGGACAAGACTTACACTAAATAAATATATGCATAAGTGTGCATAAAAGTTTATCTGCTGATTCGAACTCTCTGAGCGCCACCTGCTGGTCAAACAGTAAAAATCAGGTCAAAGAAAAACTGAGACAGCCAACTGAAAATAACACATATAGACAGTTCAACAAAAAAGAGTAAAGTGTTATAACAGGAGCTTTTAAGAACTGCATAAAACATTAAATTCCAAGATTTAAGATTCCCTTTTATTGTTATTTATATACACAGAATAAAAATGAGACGTTGTCATCAGTGCAAAGTAAAAAACCTGATTAAAAACTTATTAGATAAAAATTTAACTAAGAATAAATAGGTTAAAAAAACAGGTTGAGTTCCTGGTGTCTGTGTATTCTGTTTTATTTGAGCCACATATGTCAGTCCTGATTGTCTACATTAAACATGGCTGAGGTGTTGCAGTAATCATGATGCCTCAGTTTCTTCAGATTATTTAAACAACATCAAAATATGAATGAAATATAGTAACATAATCATAATGCAGTGGTTTAAATGTGCACACACATGTTTGTTGTGTATGTAAAATTTGGAGGGAGGGGGGTCCTTTGGGGTAGATCAAAAACATGTAGGGGGGCCCAAACCTCTAAAAGGTTAAGAACCCCTGATCTAACTATTAATGACATCAGCATGATGAGGGTGCTGGGAAACCACATTTATCACAGAACTGCTGTTTATAGATGTGACAGTAACATGTGAGCTACCTCGGTGTGGTTTATGCTCTCTGAGTTCTTTCTAGATAAACTTAGTACATAGTCATAGATATTAACATGATCTCTCTATCTATGGTTGATACATCTATAGTACCTATATTTATCCCCACATAGTCATGAGGTCCCTCTGAAAATGGGATGTCACATTTCAAGAGGCCTTTAACACATTTATATTTAAAGATGCTGTGAGGAGTTTCTAAATAATTACAAAAAAGTCTCTCTTTTAGATATATGCCTGATGGAAATACACACTTTAAGATGAGTTTCATAGCATCAAAATAGGATATCTATAAATGCTATTCCCTAGCTTCACAGTCGGGTCGGACAAATGTATATTATTCAGACACGTCTTAGAGCACCGGGCTGTAAGTAGACATATATAGCCGGCTACAAAACTATGATACTAAGTTTTCCAAAAATTGCTTGTTGTCACACATCAAAAACTACCACTATGTAACTAGAAAGAGATACATTACCTCGTGGCTTTTCATCCTGTAAGTTGTTGAAAAAAGAAGTTGTAAAGCAATGCAGAGTTCTGAGGAAGGTCTGAGCTGCATTCATTAGCATCACAGCAAACACACACTTTGGCTTGGGTCACGCGTCTTTACGACAGTCACTGCGTGCTCATGGGTAGCAGAGTCTTTATGTCATCATAAATAGATTCTCCTCATAGCACCTTTAAAGGAGACAAATATGGTAGGGATGGACTTGTGGTCTGGGCTCCATGAGTTCATCACTACCATAAATTCTTATTTTCAGTAAGAATATCAGATGTAGCATCTCAAGAGGCTACTCTCTAATAAATCAGATGACAGGTCTATGGTTCATGGATCTGTCCCTAACTTTAGTTCTTACTTTAGTCCACTTGTCTCCTCTTACCTCCCTTCCTTCACCCTCACACCATCACAGCATGGTGTGGATTTGCTGTTCATCATGAGACTGGGATCCACATTCAAGATTTCCTGCTGCTTAACAGAAGGTTTTTTCTTGAGCCATGATGGAGGGATCCATGATTGGCTATATGGATTCATGTTGGTGTTGGATGTATATATTTGTATATATATGTATATGTGTATTTTATATGTATATATGTATCTATGCATATATGTGTATCCATAAAATGAAGGGCTTTATGCTCTATTGTGAAGTGAGATAACACTTGTTATGAACTGGAGCTATACACATAAAGATTGATTGATTGATTGATTGATTGATTGATTGATTGATTGATTGATTGATTGATTGATTGATTGATTGATTGATTGATTGATTGGTTGATTGATTGATTGATTGATTGATTGATTGATTGATTTTGTACAGCTTGTTGAAGGCTGATGCCTGCCCCTCTTCTCCAGCAGAGGGAGCTGCAGAGCCTGTGAGGCCCACACAGACCCCAGATCCTGAAACACCAGGCCACCCAGGACCATCTCCACATCCAAGGGTCAGGCTTGATTTTGACCTTGGTGGGGACGTAAAGGTGCTGCAAGGCAAGTTGATGTGTTTTACACAGTTGCACATTTATGACTGTTATTTCACGTCATGTCAACCTGATCAAACAAACTATCATATCCAGAAAAAAACTATTCTCTAAACTAAACCTGCAGCCTCTCCTCCTCCATCTCTGCTAATATACTGTTATACTGAATATGCTGTTCATACTTTTAAAGCAAACTCAAGACCTGCCTTTTTAATCTGGCTTTTAGCTGATTGTATTAATTATATTTATATTTTAACTTACTTTAACCCTTTTCTTTTATATTTCTACATTTCAGTTCAGCTTTTCCTTTTATTCTCCTATTTTAGCTAATTTTATTATGCACCTGATGTTACACTTTCTCATTTTACCATAATATTATATATCTAACTTTTATGTTACGTTATTATTATATTTATTTACACATTTACTTAACTTACCCTGTAATATTTTTTGAGTATTTTTAACTATTATTTTGGTTTTAGCCCCTGTGTTTCCTCATTTTTAGTTCAACATAGTGTTTCCTTAGTCCTCTTGTAGTTTTCTGTCAGGATGTACTTTTTCTGTCTTTGTGTGTTTGTGTAAGTGAGTGTGTATTTGAATGTTGATTGATGAAGGGTGGCTGCGGGGGTCTTACGTTTTCATTTTATGCAGTTTTCTGCTTTTTATTTCACTTATTGTTGTTTCATTTTATCTTTTTGCCCATGTAGAGCACTTTGTATTACAGAGTCCTGTATGAAAAGTGCTGTACAAATAAAGTTTGATTGATTGTATTATTACAGTCTGAGGAGAAAACACAGTGTCACATTTATCAACATTAAGTGTAATGTATTCCCCAATAATATGAATGTATAAAATTATTTTTGTTTTATTGTCTCCACAAACTTGTTTTGTTGGTCTTAAACAGCTGCTTGTCATGATCACTGTTTTTTGTGTTGTCAAGTTACCCGTATTGTTGTTCTGTTATGTTGGTCTTGTTGGTTCATGTGTTTGTGTTACTTCCTGTTTTATTTTGACACTCACTTTTCTCTCTTGTCTCTGTCGGTTTCACTTCCTGTTCTGGCTTGTCACCCCTGCTCCCTGATTGTCCCTCCCCAGCTGTATCTCATTACCCCTCATTACCTCTTGTATTTAACCTCCTGTCTCCCCTTGTCTTGTGCTGGATTGTTAGCTCTCACAGTATCTCTCTAGGCGTTCTTTCTCTCTGTCACAGTCTCGTTTTTGAAACCTCTTTGTTTTTTGGACCACGTCTTTCTTCTCACGTCTTTGATACCTCTGCCCTGATCTTTTGCCTGATTTTGTGTACCGACTTTTGGACTGCATTAAAAACCCTGTATTCTTTCCCTTTGCTTTCATCGTCTCTTTTTTGAGAATTTACGCCATTGTTCATGACACTGCTGCTTTTCACCCCACAAATAACACACAGTTAAAAATTAAATAACCAAAACCTGTATCACTTTGACATTAAATATCAGCTTTTTTTTTAGTTAAATTGTTATATATCCTATGAGTAACTTACAGTTTGACTTCTATACAAGTCACTTAAGCCCAGGTGTCTTTTCTCCGACATGCTTGCTGACCCTGATTACAAAACACACACATGCACACAAGCACACATACACATATAAAAATGTTAATGTAAATGAAGTCACTGTCAAGATTGCATCACGTGATCAAAGCAGAACAAACGTCAACATGTTAACAGCTCTCAGCTGCAGATGAAGCTCATGGCCAACCTGAGACCGCGACAGAGGGCGAGTCCAGGTGCGTTTTACAAGCTAGCACCTCCTCTCAAAACTACAGGTACAGATGGAGAGACAGCGAGGACGGCCAATCACACATTAGAGAGAAACGGTAAAGCCAATCGATGAGCCGACAGGGTGAGCAGTGAGACTTTGTGTAACATAGGGCCTTTTTCAAACTGGCCCCTACCCAGCTCGCAGCTGAATGTAGTTCACTTCATCAGGGTGTAGGGTATAAATACAGCTTTGGGACAAACTTCCCTCTCTCAGGCGGAAACCGGAAGTTGATGTTGCCATGGATACGCAGGGAGCGGCAGTCCTGGCCTTAATAAACCAGCAACTGAAGAATGAGTATTTTAGATCCTCCAGAAGGTGTAGACGTTTGAGATGCCTTTTACTTTTGACCATGCGGCAGCGAAAGGTGAGCCTCTGTTTTTGTTGCTAAAATTCTGTAAAAATCAATGTTGATATTGATTTTATTCATTTTTATTAAACGATATGAGATTGAATCGGTAAATCGCCCTTTAATGTCTAATTTAATGCAAATTCTGTAAATAGTAATGTGGTCATCATGTCATTGAACAGGGTGCCCTAAATAAATTAAAAACCAAGACAATATATTTGAATGTCAGAGAAGCAGAAAACATTGTTCCTCATGCAAGAACATTTTCGTATTCTCATCCGAAATTTTTCTTACCTTTTTTCTTATGTTGTGTTCGTACAGACATGCCCCATCAGATTCAACAAACACTTCTATCTTTAGAAAAGTGTCTAAATGACCTGCAGAAACATGATGAATGCCACCTGTGTGTACTTAAGCATGCATGCACGAGGATAGCATATTTGCATAAGTAACACCCCAAGAATACCATATAAGGACATGTTTCCCACACCATAAAACAGGAGTGTTCATTCATAAAGATGGCACCAAACACACGCTCTCTTCCAAGTGCCTGGCGTGCCAGGGCATCCAAAAGAAGAAGCTCAGCCATGATGCAGCTGGTTACTCTCTCATTTAACGTTTTATATAGGCCAGTCTAATAAACCTTTAATTAATAGATTTTAATGTATTCTCTGGTTTGAGATCCTCAGATTTATTTCGTCTTATGCTATATTTTATTAAAAAGGCTTGAAATTAGTTAAATGCATAATCAGTATGTAAGGAACTTGATTTGAAACGAGCAGACTAATTTGTTGTGGTTTTTAAGACAAGTCTGGACCACTTTCGTAATTTGTGTTCGTACTTGAAAGAAAATTCTAAATACTGAAAAAAAATGCTGAATCGACAAATTATCCTAAATCATTTGTATGCAACACTTACGAACATATTTGTTCGTACGAACGGGTCTTGCATGAGGCCCAATGTGTTGTTCTTTAGATTGTATCAAAATTTCACAAGCACTTCAAAGACAATGAAAATAAGAAATAGGCGGAATATTAGCAGAAAACTCTTCTGCAGCATGATTTTTATCAGCCTATTTATATTTTGGTGCTGAAAAAAGCCATACTGGTCTAAGTTAATTAAATCACTTTGTTTTATCCTAGGAGGGCAGAGGGCTGTACATGCAGCTGAATGCAGCAACCCCAATCATGAAGTTGTACAATAATCCTGAGGCCTGTCTGAAGAGGGATTTCCGTCTAGCAAGAACCACTGTGGTTTACCTTTTGCAGTTAATCTCTTCCCCAAGGGACCACGGTTGGGGCCAGGAGATGGAGGTGCTTGCTTTTCTTTATAGTTTGGCCCATGGACTTTCCCTCTCTGAGGTGAGTTCAGCATTTGGGATACCAAGGAGCACCGTCCATAAAATGATACACAGAGTATGTGGGGAGATTAGGGCCAAGCTTTCAAGCGTCATCTTTCTGCCACCTCCACATGAGCTTCCTGCCATCGCCCAAGGATTCAGCGACCTCGCACAGAGCCCTGCATTTGCTCATGTCGCTGGTGCCATTGATGGATGCCACATACGCATCAAAGCTCCAGCTAATCAGCACTATGCAGATTATCTTAATTACAAAATGTTTCCATCCATCCAAATGCAGGCCATCTGTGATGCAAGAGGCAGATTCCTGGATGTGTTTGTGGGCTTTCCAGGTTCAGTCCATGATGCAAGAGTTTTGCGTAACAGCCCCATTTTCTACCGGGCCCTGTACCCTCCTGCAGGATACAATCTCCTTGGTGATGGTGCCTATCCTTGCCTTGAAAAACCATAGGCATCATGACACCTTTCAAGCATCCTGTGCAAGGCCGTTCAGTAGAGGTACAATGTACATCATTCAAAGGCTCGTTGTCGAAAGAGCTTTTGGAATGATGAAAGTACGCTGGCGAGCCACTCTTTCCAAGGCCCTGGACGTGCGACCACAATTTGCACCAGATATCATTGCCTGCTGTGCATTCCTTCACAATCTATGTCTCACAATGTAAGATGATGTTGAAGAGATGGATGACCTACCACCGGACAAACAACCCCAAGATGCTCCCCCTTCCATCGGTGCTGGTGGACAGGAAAGCCCTGCTGCTCACCTGTCTGCACCTGACCAATTACCCCATCATTTGGCTGACCATGATTATTTCTGAAAAAAATATAGGTTTTTTGGAATTTCAGTTGTTGGTTAAACATGATTTGTCAAAACATCAAGTAATTCTTATTTCAATTTCTAAATTGCCAATTAAAAAAGTGTTGCTTTCCAAACCTTTTTCTTATTCATATGCATTTAACCCTACACTTATCTTGAAACATGTTTCTCGTACCATGACGCAATTTTGTCCTGCCAAACATGGATGTCAGTAAGGAGAAAAACCATTTCCATGGAATTTGGAAACATTGTCAGTGGTCAATCTATAACAATTCAGTATTACCAAAAACAAAACCAATGATCTCAAAGCCATACCGTGGTTTGCTCTGAAATGTCCATGCTTATTAGTTGTGACAGGCCTACTAAATCATTTTATTCATGAAGGTGCATGTAGCTGCCCTTTACGCCTTGATGATGAAATTACCCAGGTTAATCTTGGTTCCCCCTGAAGCTGCCACACTGAACTTTAGACCACATCACAACCTGTGCTAATTATTTTTTTCTTAAGCTAAAAAAGTTTTACTTGGCATAAGACAGGTCCTCTGTTCCTGTGTTAATTTGCAACATTCAACATTTAGCTGGCAATTCAATGACACTTGAGACCACAGGCAGAACAGAGCTCTCAAAGCTTGTGAATTAAAGTAATTAACTGTGGTCTTTACATTTGCGGAAAAAATTGTACATCTGTCCTCTTTTGCTTTTTCATTTAAAGCGCCCAACTTTACAATCCAAGTATAGTTTCAATAAAATGGTCATGATGCTAATTTGGATACAACAGCCATGAGGGGATTCTTGTCTGGAGAAACTGAACACAAGGAATGGTCTGACTTTTTATTGAGCCATAAATAAAAGGTTTCAACCCACCCCCTCCTTCACAGAAGAATCAATATTTATAAATAAAACAATTTAAATAACTAAAACAAATGTAAACACAAACAATATACAAATAAACTATCACATTTTTTCAACCATCTTCTAAAATAATAACATTTTGGCAGTTTGCTCCTTGTTGTCCTTGTGCCTTGCGTCTTCCTTCTCTGCCTCCTTCTCTAAAAAGACAATCACCCTGTCTTCCACATCCACACGGCTTTTCTTGGCAGAAAGTGGCTGGTGGGGTTCAGGTGAGGGTGTTGTGGACCTCTGAGAATTTTTTTGGGCCTCTGGATCTGATGAGGTTGAGGGGTTATCAGGGCTTCCATGAGCTCCAGAGGGACCAGGGAGTATGGTGGGATCAGACATGCATGAGGCAATGAGGACAGGAGGAGTTATAGCCAGCCTACACCCCACTGCCTCATGCATGTCGAGGTAGATGGCCATGATGCGGGTGCGATTTGTCGTCCTATTTCCCTCTCCCATTCCAATTTGATCTTAGTCATACTGGGGGGGCGAAGACCTTGTAGTCTGTCATACGGAATAGATATTGCATGGTCGGAACCCGTGCACAACTTCAGACACCCATCCAACTTATCAGGGGAGGCAGTTTCATATATAGGCAGATGCTCCCTTACACAACACAGTCCAGCTGCAGACCCCCACGCTCAGCCGACTGTCTAAGGGCACTTTGACATTAGGCCCACCTGTTTCGAACCGTGCTGCGGTGCGGTTCACCCCTCTCCCCCTGCTGGCTTGCATTCACACTTGCAACATTGATCCATGCCCGGCCCACTTGTGTATTTACTCAGTTTGAAACAGCAGGGGGCGATATGCACATAACTGGTTACCAAACCTGCTACGGAGGAGAACGAAGAAGAGGCTACCATGGTGACCATTTCCTACACCAGACAACCAATGTTTACGTTTCGCTCTCTTCCACATTTTCCTTCAAATGTGTTTTTTTATTGTGTTTGAGACGGCATCAGCGACCTTCTGGACCCTCGTAAATCATCGTAATCCTCAACCAGAATAAACAAATCGACAAACTGAGCAAGCAAAAGATTCAACCTCGGGATTAACAGGAAGTAATGCATCAAAAGTAGATCGGTTTGGACCACTTTGTTTCACACTAGTGAAACCAAATGTAGGGAGATGGAGCGGACCAAAGTGCGGTGGTAACATTCACGTTGATACTAACGTACCAAATCCTGGACCAAAACTTCTTTGGTGCAAACTAAATATGGTTGGTGTGAAAACACCCTTGGAGTCTCTACACCTCCAACGTCAGGAGGAAGTGACGTCATGATACTACAAAGTAAGAGGCTCCACTCCTACAATGTTAGAAGGAAATGGTTTCATGACATCAAAGTAAAATACTACAAAATAAAACAGAGATCATTGTCGCCAAAGCTACGCTGGGCAGTCACTTCAGTTTTTCTGCATTTTGGTTACCTTGGTAACTTGATTCCTCAGTCGTGTTACATTAAAAAACAAAAAGTTTGAAGTGCAGGTCATCAGTAGAGCAACACAAGTGTGTGTGTATCTCTGTTTGGTGTAGTGATCTCGAGTGTTTTTATTTCCTTGAAACACAATTGTTTCATTTGCCTGACAGTCCTATCACAGCCTCTGTGTTTACAGTCACTGCTGTTTTAAGTACCACGGCGTTTTTTAAAGCGTCTGTTGCTGCCGTGGTATAAGCACAGAGTCCGAGGCAGCAATGATGGAGCGGTGATTCGTGAACGTCACAGCAGAGCCCAAAAGTCCTTCATAACACTCCTCCTCAAACACTCTGAAGTGAAATGCTGTCTCAGGCCAGGTTTTTCTCCTGATAATGCTGAGTCAGCATTTCAACATATTGTTCTCCTAAACTCCATTTTGTTCTTTTCCTTCTTCTTATTCCTCAGGTTTGCCCCCTTTCACAGGCTTCAAATTTGCACAGATTTTCACAGAAAAAAATTGACATATGCAGCATGTTCAGGAGAAGTGCGCTTGTATTTTTCACAGGTTTAACAGTTATACTTTTTACAGTAAAAAATAATTACTGCATGTATTTTTACATTGAAATCAATGAGACATTTCCACAGCTCTGCTGAAAACTTCAGCAACTTTGAAGCTCCGCAGCTTGGGCATGCTTCCACCTACAGACTTCATTCGTGCTTTAAGAGCTGCACTGACTTCTCAGCTATTTTTACATATCTTTAGCTTTTTGCTGGCTTCTACAATTTTAAATATTAATTTTTAAGCAACACCAAGTTTTGAGGAAATCAATGGCCTTAGAGCGATTGTGACATGATCTCAGAGCGGACAGACACACAAGAATTCTCGTGGACTCAGCAGAATTATCCTGTTATAACTTTGTCAAAACGTCCTCCACATACATGATTTCTATATCAAAACGTCGCTACCCTTCTCGTCTTACATGTGAAATCTGCTTCAAAGTTTAATGTGACATAGTTTTGTCTCAGTGAGCTTCAACTTTTGCGGTATGCCTCAAAATCCTCCGTTTGGACTAATGCAATTCTTTACCTCGGGACAGCTGGGCGCTCAACTTTGAAGCCCGTTTTTAACTCACCACTATGTCAACATTTTTTACTCTATGGACATAAAAAATACATCCATAGCTTCAGCATGGTCTTGGGATGCTCACAGTCTAATCCCTTTTCTGATATTTACCACGGTTTTCGCACAGCGAGCGTTCGTTTACCCGAAAGTACCCTGCTCTTTTCCCTCAGCTCCTGCATACATTGGCTGTGAAAGGTGGAGCTTAGCTTAGCTTAGCGTTAGCGGCTTCGGCTCAGCACTGAGGAACAGACCCGCAGCTGACGTACAAAGCCTCCAAAGGTTTTGGTGAGACACAAGGCGGGCATGGTAACAGCTCCGTCTCGCTACATGCGCCAGAAGGTCTGTTTCAGTGCGGCCGCTTCCAAACATCGTAAATTCACTGTTGTTAAGAAAGTAACAGACAGGAAGTCACCGTGTGGAGTGACCGGAAGTTTCAAATAAAACACAAAGCATGGACTCTTGCACGTAATGTTCAGAGAAAAAATTGCAAAAATCAGAATGTTGAACAGAAGTCTCCTGTTTCTTTCTCATATTCATAACTGTAATAGTTTTAAAAGACAAAATTCTTTGATTTTTTTTCACATTGAAATGAATTGGACATTTATGCAGTTCTGCTGAACCTGCTTCATCTTTCAAGCTTTACAGATTTGGTATACTTACGCCTACAGACTCCATTCTTGCTTTAACAAATGCATTTATCTCTCACTCATTTTACAGATTCATAATACATACATACATAAATATGCATCATTTTATACAGACATACACACATCAACAGAAATATACCCATAATGAAATCTTCCTTTTCATTTATGCACATACTTTGATAAATACATAAATAAATAATATCACACAAACTTACATGCACAAATGCATATATAGAATATTGAGCATAATTATTTATCCACACATATGCAAACATATGTCCACAGAAATGTATCAATTCTCACTGTTTTTCTTTATAATGCTTATTTTTGAACATTTACTACTTTGAACTGCTGCTGATGTTTTACATTGACATAAATGGGAGATTTATACAGTCCTGCTAAAACTGCTTTAACTTCTGAGCTCTAAACATTTGGTATAGTTTCACCTACATACTGCATTTTTGCTTTAACACATTAATGTCACTCTCAGTCATTTTACAGATGCATACATATATACATATGCATCATTTTATTCAGACATATACACATAAACAGAAATATACCCATAATGAAAGATACCTTTTCATTTACATATGCACATACTCTGATATATGCATAGATCCATCATACAAACATACATGCACAAATGCACATATAGACCAATGACCATAATCATTTATTCACACATATGCACACATATGTACATGAACAGAAATGTATCCATACTCTATTTCTTTCTTTAGAATGCTTATTTCAGAACATATTTAAAACTTCTGCTACTGATTACAGTCTTGTCATTTTAGGTCTTATCCATTTACCCCTTTTAACAATTGTAACTCCTTCAGGGTGGGCAAACATATCAGCGGCCTTATGCAAATTTGGCTCACCTTTATTCGGTTTCTAGCTTACTTTCACAACTTTTAACATTTTTATTTAGCATAGCATGTAAGCTTTGTTTTACTGTTTCCAACTGCTTATGTGACATTTTCAGCTTTATTTGCACTGGCTTTAGAAATTTCATTTCACAGTTCCAGCATTCAGACTCAGCATTTCAACGCATTTGCTGCAAGGAAATGCAATGCAATCTCTAGTCTTTATATGAAGGTAGAGCCAGTTGGTAGAGCTCTTTTATTGTTTGCTTTGACTGTGAAGTCTGCTATTTCCGGGTTCTCTCCCTCCTTCGATGTGATTGGTTGCTGCCAGGTGGCTGCCACTAGAAAGTTTCAGAGCGGCAGGGCAAAAGCCATAGACATTATATATGTGTATTATGTCATTATAGACATTATATACATATATAATGACATTATCGATCCTTGCTCTTTATCGTGACCCTGCCGCTTTTGACTTTGCTCTTTTTGCTTCACTGTTTGGAAACCTCTGCATGTGGTTTTGCCTTTTGGGAACTGAATCTTGGACCTGATTCTGCTCTTTAGACTGAATTGTGTCTGCAGTCTTAAGGTGCGTTCACACCGGGCGCTACCTGTACTACCTCGGCAATCACTCTCCATTCAAGGTCAATGTACAGCCGTGATGGGGCGGGGCTATCCCTCCGCGATGCGACAGCTGGCGACAAGAGGCGACCACTTCACTCGCGCGATGTGAAAGTTAAAAAAAGTTGATCTATTGAGGCGATGTCGTGTGTGGCTGTGTCGCCAAAGCCAATCAGCGGTGTGTGTGCAGTGTGGCGCTGCAGTTATTCATCCGGACTACAGGGCGGATGACTTCCTTCTAGGCGGAACTAATCTCAGTGAGGACATTTGCAGACGGACCGCGGTAAACTCACAGATAATGCTGCTGCATCATCAGCTGCAGAGTTTTGTGTCTGATAAGTGAGTGAAAAGGATACAGCTGTAATAATGTCCACTTATACATCCTATTATGTGATAAATGATATGATCGCGGTGAAACTCGAGCGGACGTGACGTCACCGACCGACGGCCGATGCCAACAGCGACCAAACAGGTATTTATGGACGTGCGACGCTACATCTGTGGGCGACGCGACTTTGGTAGCTGGGTCGCTTCCGGTGTGAACGCACCTTAAGGCTGCATTTATATGGTGTCGAAAACAGTCAAATCCGATACGTTTTCATTGTGTTTTGGCCTTGTGCTTAGATGGGAACACATTGTGTTTCCATCTAAAACTGAAACTTACGAAAACGGGCTCCAGAGTGGAAAGATTTGATTCCATGCAGCTCCATGTAAACCTGTATCAGAGCGTTAAAGGGTGAAACACTGGCGTCACCACATGTGCTGTGCACACATACCAGGAACAACAGCAGCTTCGGCTCTCTGCCCAGTAACATGTGAGCGTCTTACCGTTCTCAGTTTGTTATTCAGACAAAACTATCCAGACAGATTTGTTGTCCAGAAAAGAAACTGTGTGAGTCTATTCGGCATTGTTGTTTGTGAAAAGTTATCCTTCTTCGTTCGTGTGTTGTCTCTGAGCGTCGTTGTCTGAATGCAGAAGAATTCTAAAACGCAAAGGACAAATCTTTGCACCTTTAAGTCGGGAGAACACAGCTTTAGTTACTATGTTTTTGTATTTGTTTGTTTGTTTGTTTGTGAGCAAGATTACACAAAAACTACTGGACAGGTTTTGTTAATATTTTCAGGAGATGTTGTTAAAGGCCCAAATTAGAAACAGATTTTGGTGGTAATTCAGAGAGGTTCCATCAGTGAACGATGATTTTTGCTCAATAACTGTCAAACCAATGATGAAATAAACATTTTCCTGAGTTCTAGGGGTGTGTTTTCAGGGTCATGAATCAGATTATGATGGGAACTTGATCATCGCTCACAGATGTTGTAGAGTGTAATGCACTACTATTGAAAATTTGGTAATGAAACGTAGTTCCTTTTTTAATGCTGCGCAACTTTTCCCACAGACAGATCTGACGCTGAAGCTGCCTTCTCAGCTGCTCGCACAGACACGAGCAGCGTTGCCAAGTCTGCTCGTTATAAGTGTCTAAGGGCCGCAAATCTCGTGAGTCACAGCTGCAGGTCTCGATTTTGTTGTTCTTATTTCTAAATGTGAAGTTTCTTCTTGGGGCTCTTCTGTCTGTGTGAATCCCCCTGATTATCTTCCAGCTCCTAACAATAAAACAAAACACGACTGCAGTAGGCAGTTTGTCCACCTCCTCGTTTCCTGGTTATCAAACACACTCACGCACATGGAGCATGCTCCAGAGCCAAAGTTGCCAGGTCTGCTGATTAAAAGCAAAGTTCTTTTCTTGAATAGATGCTTGGCACTGTGATACTGAAATGTAATGTAGACAAACATTAACAGACTTTATGTAGATTTCTCTTTTTAAAAAGTAATATATCACATCAGGAAAGGAAATAGCTGGAGGTTGATTATTTTAGGCTTGTTTTTATTGACCTGTAAACCCTGACAGGAGCTCTGATTCCACAGGGTATGTGACATTTAGTAAAATAAAGAGCACAAAAGAAATAACTGTTATGTTCTCTGTAGTAGAACTTTTTGTAGGCCTTCACATTTAGGAACAGATATGGGGTTCTGTCCAAGGTCGAGCAATGTAAAAGTAATGTGAAA
This sequence comes from Scarus forsteni, assembly GCA_036419115.1. NCBI lineage: Eukaryota > Metazoa > Chordata > Actinopteri > Labriformes > Labridae > Scarus > Scarus forsteni. Next base: position 1,012,220 of record JAZDUH010000069.1, read on the forward strand.
AGGTACTTTTCATAGAGGGTAACTGAGTAAAGTAATTAGTTACTTTTTTCAGAAATAACAAGTAACAAGCAAACACGACTTTTTAAAGTAACTTTCCCAACACTGGCTGCCAGTCTGCAGAGACTCTCTCTCTCCGATCAATTAAGGCACAACATGCCCAAAAAGTGATCTTTAAATTAAAAAAACTTAATTTCATGATAATTGTGCAAAATGGCGTTGAAGGTGCTATGAGGAGAATCTATTACTGGTGACATACAGACTCTGCTACCCATGAGCACGCCACAAGCTGTGTCGTAATGCTGTGTTCCAGTAACCTCGGAACTGGGAGTGACATCATCTCCCTGCGTTGTTGTATGAAGAATGTGATTATCACTATGGCAGCATTTTTGTAAATATAAGTCTAACAATACTATGTATACAGCTGATCTAGAGCGACACACCCCAGTCAGAAGTGCAAATAAATGGATTATTACAGGAGCTAAATAACTGTTCACACTGGGGGCATCCATCTTCCATTGTCAACTCGGGGGTGGCGAGGTTTCACCGAGTTCTCAGTAGGGAATTCAGACTTCAGGGAACGTTTTAGTTGTAGTTTCCTACTCGGAACTTGGAAATTCCAACTTCCGACTACAACTTGAGCACACCACAAGCCAAAGCGTGTGTTTGTTGTGATGCTAATGAATGCAGCTCAGACCTTCCTCAGAACTCTGCATTGCTTTACAACTTCTTTTTTCAACAACTTACAGGATGCAAAGCCACGAGGTAATGTATCTCTTTCTAGTTACGTAGCGGTAGTTTTTGATGTGTGACAACAAGCAATTTTTGGAAAACTTAGTATTGTAGTTTTGTAGCCGGCTATATATGTCTACTTACAGCCCGGTGCTCTAAGACGTGTCTGAATAATATAAATTTGCTCTAGTTTTAATTGTCTTGTTCCTGAAGTTGAGTATCCAGTCCAGCCCTGTCCGACCCGACCAGAAGGCTAAGGAATAGCATTTATAGCTAACCTATTTAGATGCTATAAAACTCATCTTAAAGTGTGTATTTCCATCAGGCATATATCTAAAAGAGAGACTTTTTTGTAATTACTTAGAAACCAAATTGAAGCCACGTTAGTTTAATTGTCTCATCACTTTGTGGTCCAATTGAAGGACTTTTCTTTTTGTTAAATCAGGAGTCTCCGGTTTCTTTGCATGACTACTGAAGCAGAGTTTGTACGTTCAGAGCAGCAGGAAGCAGCTATGCATCCTTCTTTAATTAAAGCATTAAACATCATAAGCATTAATAAAGCTCCTGAGTGTGACCCCTGCAGTTCAGAGCTCCTCTGCCTTCCACAAATACTGAGTAATGCTGAACATCCTTCACCCCGTTTGATCTCAGGTCTGAAGTTCATCAGGAAAACCACCTCATCCACGGCAGGTAACTCTCAGGCAGCAGCTCATGTTGCAGGTGTGTGTGTTCGGTGTGTGTGTGTGTGTGTGTAAACAGTCATCAGTGTGTGTTGTGTGATGGGAGGCTGACAGGAAGGGTGTGTGAGTGCTGACGCCTTTCATCTGGAAATACAGGATTTAAGGAGAGGAAACTGCAAACACTCATTTTTATCTGACCCAACGCTTTGATGTTTCACCACTAACCCCAGCACAAATATCACACACACACACATGCACACACACACACCCACACACACACACACACACACACACACACACACACACACACACATGCTCCGAGCCTGAAACCCTGAACTGCAGCGACAACTTCAGATCAAACTCTTCGTCCTCACTATTAAAGACATCATGAGAATAAAGTGTGTGTGTGTGTGTGTGTGTGTGTGTGTGTGTGTGGTTACCTCACGTCTCATCACACACCTGGAGGGGCGGAGCCTCAGCGTGTGAGAGCAGGTAAAGATTCAGAGCTTCCTCCTGCAGACTCAGAGGAGGACAGCAGCATCTGCAGGAGGTGAGCCCTCATCATATCAGCCTTTATCGAAGATATAAGAGCATTAATAACTTTATTATTTACATTTATGAGGAGATCACAAACATCTGCAGGAGGTGAGCCCTCATCATATCAGCCTTTATTGAAGATAGAGGAGCATTAATAACTTTATTATTTACATTTATGAGGAGATTACAAACATCTGCAGGAGGTGAGCCCTCATCATATCAGCCTTTATCGAACATAGAAGAGCATTAATAACTTTATTATTTACATTTATGAGGAGATTACAAACTTTTTATTTTCTTCTGTCTTTACATTTAAATTTATGGAACTGATTCATTCTTCATTTATTAATATTCTATCTGAAACACAAACTTTGGGATTGACTAAATGCAGCTGTGTTATGAAATTTGGGCTGAACAATTCGTTGCAAATTAGATTAAATCACAATATGGCTTGTTGCAATTTTCAAATGACAGAAGGTTCAATATTTTTAGCCCAAAATGTGTTGAACATTTTGGCATTGTGATGCAGTTTCTTGCAATTTCATGCAACTTTTTACCTCTATTCATACACTTTTTTCCCCACTTTTGGAACATTTACCTTTTTTTAACCCCGTATTTACAACTTTATGCCTATTTTGCACCCACTCATCTTTTTTGGCCACTGTCAGAACCATTTTTGGAATTTTTACATGGTTTTAGAAATTGAATTTCAAATTGAATTCCCAGTTTTGCTGCCATAATCAATTTTCCTAAACCACTTTTGGATTTTTTTTGCCAATTTTCCCCATTTTGTTGCAATTTCACACCTATTTTGCACCTATTTATTAACCTTTTTCCACTTTCATACCATTTTTACTCAGTTTTTACAATTTCATACCTATTTTGCTTCTGTTCTTCACTTCTCCACTTTTTCTCAAATCTTTTCTCCTTAGATTAATTTAATGTCATATTGGTTTTACTATAAAAAGATCTACTGCTTATGTTTGTTTAAGAATACACAAGATGAGGAACATTAAAACAATCGCAGAGTTAATTTGCAATATTGGGGAAAAAAATTGCAATAAGAATCTCAAATGTCCAGCTCTCCATAATGTTATCAACAACAGTACTGTCAACTATTTTACATAGTAGATCTACACACCACCACCTCTTTTATTTTGCTGGTTAACATTATAAAAGTTAAATCCTTCTAGAACAAAATCTGAACCCTTGTCATTTGTCAACCAAGTCTCACTATTACAGTGAAACGATGTTTTAGTGCCTTTAAACAAAGTTTGTACAGAGGCTTTGGTTATTAAAATGTATGATTGAGAAACCTTTGAGATTAAGTTCATTAAACGTGTTTTCAGAGTAATATTCAGAGTTTAATTTGTAATCAACAAAAAAAATTGCATCAGGATCAATGTGTGCTTGTGGTGTCCCACAGGGTTCGGTATTGGGACCTCAACTGTTTATTCTTTACATTAATGAAATCTGTCTGATGAAGCTCAGTATTTTGTCTGATGATACTAATATTTGTTCCAGTAATAATTTGAATCAGTTACAGAAGATAATCAACAACGAACTGAAGAAATTAAAAGCATGGTTTGATTACAATACGTTGTCTTTAAATATGAGCAAGACAAAATTTATGTTATTTGGGAATCACAGAGCTAACATGCAGGTCCAGATAGAAATAGATGGGGTAGAGATTGAAAGGGTGCATGAAAACAGATTTCTAGGTTTGGTCATGGGTGACAAGCTTAGCTGGAAATCACACATTAAACATGTCCAGTCCAAAGTTTTAAAAAAAACATTGCAGTTATAAACAAGGTAAAACATATCCTGGATTATAAGTCACTTCACACTCTGTACTGTTCTTTAGTTCGCCATACTTCATGTTCTGTGCTGAGGTTTGGGAAATCTACTACAAAACTACATCACAGTCACTTCACAGAAGAAAACTATAAGAACCATAAATCAGGTCGTCTATAGGAACAAACCATCAGCTGTTTCTAAAGTCAAGATCACTAAAACTCTTCCACATTGTTTCTTACCAGACGGCAATAATAATGCACAAGGCAAGAAACAATCAATCACCAGAAAACATCCAAAGTCTGTTTTTGTAACCATGAAGGAGGTTACAATCTGAGGGGTGAAGACAACTTTAAAATATGAAGTAGACGCACAAACATTAAAAGCTTCTGTGTGTCTGTTATCGGGGTGAGCATGTGGAACAGTTTAAGAGAGGAAATGAAGAAATGTTCAAGTAAAAACAAGTTTAAAAATGTACAAAATGATGATTTTTGTAAGATACCATAATGAAGAGAATGAAGTAGTCTGATATTATTATATGGTTATTATTAAAAATAATGATGGTATGAGAATTCTGTATATCTGTGTGAAATTATCATTACTGTTGTGGATGGAAGTTTTCTGTTGTAATGTCCAAGCATGAGATAAGTGAGCACAGACACAGCTGTCTATGAGTATATGTACAGTAAGAGCATAACATCTGTTTTGTTCATAAATAACTGTTTGGTAAAGGGAATTAATACGCTTTTACTACATCCACTCCTTTTTGAATATGTGATTAGATAATGTTTGTTTGTTTAGTATTTTTCTGTCTTTGACAGAGATTTTACTTTAACCTCATGTTCCAAATAAATGTCAATCAATCAATCAATCAATCAATCAATCAATCAATCAATCAATCAATCAATCAATGTCATTCCCAAAATCTTCTGATTTGTATTCAGTTGAACTCAGAAAACTTCAATCTGACACCTTGCAGGATTCACCATAAAATAGATTCAACTAAAAATCTTCATTGTCAGAAGAATCATAACTTTCCTTTTCTGAAATAAGACAAACATGTTCTTCTGTCATTTAAACATGTGGAAGAAATTATATTAAAAAAATATATAAATAATTGAATGGTTTGATTAATAAGACTTCAGTTTGACTCAACAGGACCAAATTTAGTCATCTTCTTTGTTTGTTATGCATCTTTTTTTTTTTTTACTCTAAATGCATTTACTATTTCAGAAATACAACCACAAAGAAGAGAGCTAACAACCTCATGATAGGAATGAAATTGATATAAAGGTAACTATAAAGCAAACAGATGTATGTTAATGTTATAAATAATTGAAAAGACGGATTGACAACTTTAGTTAGTCACATTGATTTTAATTAAACACATTTGTGTAAATATACGAGCACTCTTAAAAAAGAATATATGTCAGAGCAAACCTATTTTAAAATGTCTACTTCACAGGGAATTAAAAAAGTTCTTCTTTAAGAATAAATATTTATTAAATAGTATTTATTTATTACATATCTTGCTTTTTACATTTTTATTTATTTATTGAATCCACTTCCAACATAAGAGGTGACGAATATGGCTGTTTTATAAAAGGGAAAAATGTTCTTATGAGGTTAATGACCAATAGTGACAATACGTCGTTGAAAATTGTTAGAAATTAATATTCTGATGTAAAAATGTAACTTAAGTTTAATAACTAATGATAAAGCTAATGGTAAAAACTGCCTTTAACTTGTGTTCTAATGCAGGAAGTTTCCTTCAAACTGCCATCTAACCATTTTCCAGAAATTACTTTGTACTTTGACTTTGTAAAACACATTAAAATGAAAGTCATTATATAAAATAGTGTAATATAGGTAAAGAAAAACATATATTTTGATGTTACTCAATATATATATATATATATATATATATATGTATACACATATATGTATGTATGTATGTGTATATATATATGTCAAATATATATATATACACACATATATATATATACACACACATATATATGTATGTATATATATATATGTTTTTATATATATATATATACATATATATATATTTTTATAGATAGATAGATAGATAGATAGATAGATAGATAGATAGATATATCTATATATCTATATATATACAGATAGATAGATAGATAGATAGATAGATAGATAGATAGATAGATAGATAGATAGATAGATAGATAGATAGATAGATAGATAGATAGATAGATAGATAGATAGATCTTTATTTATATAATCGTATTGTAAATTCCTTGTATTATATAATCCGGACTCTTGAGAAGGTTATCAGGCAGGTGATTGGCTGATCAATCCATCACTCACATTTATTATCAGCCAATCAGATAATGTAGTTCACAGGCACTACTGCCACAGTAAAAAGACAAATGTTGTGGATTTGTGGATCAAACTCTTGCTGAAATATGTCAAAGGTGGGCGAAAATGTCTTTTCTCCTGAGAAATTCTTCATTGTCATTGTTTGATCTTCATTTAATGAGGAATGTGGTCCAGATCTGCTGTTAGCATCTATGCTAATCCCTGTGTACAGTCACTTCCTGCTGTCATCTCGCTCACGGCTCCACCTCTTCCTGCTCTTCAGGACTCTGATTGGTCCGTCCACTTTGGGCTGAGCACAGTCAGTGTAGATCAGAGCTCTGCAGAACAGTTACAGATCATCAGCAGACATTTTGATCCTGTTTTATTTCTGTTTTGACAAATGCACTAAAGGGCATTTTACAGAAATACCTTCTGACAGACGTGGCTGCAGTTTCTCTAAAATGTTGCTGTTATATTCAGGACATTTAACCAGTTTTTAGACATTTCAAACTGCCTCTCGGCCTGTAAGAGAGGGCTGCTGTGGCCTCTCTCTGTTTTGATGGACATGGCTGTGTATAAGGGGAAAGACTAATGAGGCCTGAGTCTGTTAGAGGCCCCGATTGACAATGATAATCCTAATGTTTAAGAAATGGTTCATATATCATTATATCTACTGTTATTAGTGTTCATTTGATTTAAATTCTCTCCATAACTTGTTAAATGAGTCAGTGCAGTTATTTAAATGGCTACATATTCATAATGAAGGCCTTGTCTTAGTAAATCATTTATGTTGTGATGTTAACGTCTGTGGTGCTCTTACTGCAGTTAGCTTTGAGAATAGCCGGGGGGGGGGGGGGGGGGGGTCATACTCACACTTAAAGATGTTTGTTGGAGCTTCCAAGTAATTACAAAAGGTCTCACTTTTAGATATATGCCTGATGGAAATACACACTTTAAGATGAGTTTGATAGCATCAAAATAGGTTAGCTATAAATGCTATTCCTTAGCTTCATGGTCGGGTCAGACAGGGCTGGACTGGCCTGGATACTCAACTTCAGGAACAAGACAATTAAAACTAGAGCAAATTTATATTATTCAGACACGTCTTAGAGCACCGGGCTGTAAGTAGAGATATATAGCAGGCTACAAAACTACGATACAAATTTTCCAAAAATTGCTTGTTGTCACACATCAAAAACTAGCGCTGCGTAACTAGAAAGAGATACATTACCTCGTGGCTTTGCATCCTGTAAGTTGTTGAAAAAAAAAAGTTGTAAAGCAATGCAGAGTTCTGAGGAAGGTCCGAGCTGCATTCATTAGCATCACAACATAGATAGATAGATAGATAGATAGATATATATATATATACACTATTAGCAGAGTCTATATGTCACCAGAAACAGATTCTCCTCATAGCACCTTTAAATGTAATTTAGAGTCATTGGTTTACCGTGCTGTTGTGCTGTTGTTGCTCCTCACAGACTCACGCTGTGAGAGGGCTGACACAAGGGGCTCTAATTTCGTAGACCAGGCGCAAGCACAGGCGCGGCTGCCCTGCGCTGGCCTTCGCCTCCCAGACAGGGTGTGACCAGCGCACTTTGCAAGTTTCCTGCAGTGCAAAGAGAGGCGCGCTCCAGGAGCAGAGGAGCGCATCCACGCCTCCGTCTCTGCCCCTCAGCGCAAGTGCCAGAGAGGGAGGAGAAAAGGCTTGAGTGGGTTTAACACAGCCGAGTGCTGTCTTCACCAATCAATTGCCACTCATTGCCTTTAAATGCGCTCTTGGCTGAGGCGTTGGTCTGAATGATCCCCGCCACCACGGAACGAGTGTGCTGGAAGGACCTGGTAGAGGAGGCGGTCAGAGCCACTGTCACTTCAGCAGGAGAATGGACAGCAGGGCGCGCATCGGAGGCCACGAAGCACGTCACCGTGTGGGCCAGCTCCCAGGATAGATGTAATCTGTTCCTTTGTCATTAATAGGAGTACAAAATTAAGAGAGTTACACAGCAGCTGGCTTATCCATTCATCATGCTTGTGATCCACCTGCACTCCTGGTCTTTCATCGCCAAATAGCAGAGCCTTTAGTGATATACTGTATACTCTCCCGGTGTCTCTGCCTCATCCTCCTTACAATAATGCTCTCCATCTTTATAGATCACGTTAAAAATGAAGACTAAAACAGAGAAATATGGGAAATCACGGGTAAATCCTGAGTGACGTACATTTATTTTCTCTCTTTTTTCTTCGTCTTTTTTCTTCCTTTCTTTGAATTTAATGAAATGAGAGAAGCCAGATATATACTCAGTATCAGATGTTAAGGTTGTTTATTGTTGACTTGTAAGATGTGCATCAAACTTCCAGCTGCCGTCAGGTTAAGTTTCCATTATGACAAACGGCTTTAATCCGACATCAGATGTGACGGGACAGTTAATATAGATACAAATGTATATGCTGGTTCAGACGGTTACATTAAATAGTGATTGATGTGATTGTTTATTGCATCAAAATGTGCCTGACACTCTGGAAACCTGCCTCTGAGGCTTTGAATGTGCCAGCACCTCCACCTGGTGTGCCGTAACACCCATCTCTGTGCAGATGGTCTACCAAATTGTCAAATTGGCAGCGCAATTACGGCCCTTCTTGCTGCAGGCAGCAGCACTACCTGCTGCACCACTGAGTTTCCTCATATCCTCAGTTCTTATCTGCAGATAGTTCATGACACGTGTTTTCTCAAGACCCCTTATAACAGAGCAAACTCTTCATTTTATTGACACACATAAACATAAACACAGATAATAAATATATCTGTATTTACACAAACAGACATCCAGAGATGGATCCACCCAGGCAGAGACAGAGGGACTAAAACACATTTGTCTCTGCTGAATTTAGACTCAATCATTTATTTATATTTATATTATATATTTGTTGAATATAAATGTATTAACCATTTAACTACCTGCTCAACTGTTTGACATAGTTCATTAAGGAGTTCAGGGATGTTTATTGTAATCAGGATAAACAGGATAAATTAAATCCTTGTTTGATTCCATTAACACTTAAGAGAACAGAAAAAACTACAAACAAACCAAAAAACACATATTTTCTTAGTGTGTGGGATTTAAAGGGTTTAAAAGCTAACAGTCGATATAAAATGTGTAAAATTTGGGAAGAAATCAAGTAGAAAAAGCAAAATTTTGTGAAAATAAAATAGCAAAAATAACCAAAGCAGATGATATTAAGTTTGACAAACACAAAAAAAGTTTTGATGAGTAACAAGTTATAAATATAAATCATCATATTAGTAGGTGGTTAAGATAAGTATTTGAAATGATAATAATAGTAATAATAACAATTTTGATCTTTTAAAATCCTACACATGGAAAATATAAGTTAGACTGGTTTGTTTGCAGTTTTTTCTACATTATAAGTTATTGACAGAATCAAACAATGACATGTTTTTTTAAGCAAATTAAACATTCCTGCATTTTCTGACCTCTGCCAGAAAGTTGAGCTGGGAGTTAAAGGGTTAAAGGTAATGCCTTAGAGATTTTCATAGGGTCCTCATGTCTATGTGATTATTACGGTATTTATTATGGATGAATAATCAACACATCCATGGAGAGAGAGATCAGTCTGATATTATCATGAACATTAATAATAATCATAACCTGTGGAGGAATGATGTTTATAATGTAGCAGCATCTAGGTGAACTGACATTAAAATGCTTTAACCGGTCTAAAAGTGTGAATTTATGTTAAATGTAGTTTCTGTTTGTGGCAATGTGGGTAATGGAGGTCTGAATGCTGACAACGCCACCTGGGGACTGGCACCCAGGATATAAATGTATTTTTTGCCAACCATAAAAGACACACACAGGTTCAAATAAGTCCACAGGCAGAGAGCGTGATTCCCATAAAAATACAATACTTTATTAAACACTAGTTAAAATGAGCAGCAGACAAAATAATCATCATAATAATAATAATCATAATAATCAGGAGTAAGGGACCTGCCAAAAGAAAAGTTAACCAAAACCAGGGCTGGGGGCTTACCACGACAGCGGTAACGAAAAGGGGAGGAATCCAAAACTACACACCACTGTGAACTGCAAACAAAACAAGTGAAAAACAGGACCACCACCAGGGGACCGCTGCCGCGCCGAGGCCCACAGCACCTGTTAACAGAAGGAAACAATAATTAGAAACACATAAATGGCAGTCCTCATACTCCTGTAAATAAACAATTCTAACAAAACCAAATACTCAAAAAAAGAAACAAAAGAAAACCACATTATAATAATTAAACAAATCACAAAAGAAATAATTCAACCCAGGAAATAACTAAATTAATTAAGTCTGACCCCCCCCAGTCACGCCACACTGCTGTAACGGAGCGAAACTGGGGTAAGGACCCGCACAAACAACTGACTGGATCGCTACAAACCAGCACGCATACCTTTTGAATGGAACCCGACACGCTCCCTTGCAGCTCGGCACGGCATCCCTTGCAGCACACGCCGTCAGCTCCGTAAAGGAGGAAGAGAAAGTGAGAGAAAGAGGAGGGGGCCGACCGGGGGTATTTATAGGCTGCCGGACCTCAGCAGCCACACCGCCCCCTGAGGTAGGGAGGAAAGGATCCCTATCTGGCCACATGTTGATGGTTGATGCTCATGCACTGGAGCAGGTCCACAGCAGCAGGTCATCATGACTGTTTAACCTAATACACTGTATGGACCAGATCCACAAAGAATGGATTGCTCTAAATCATATGTTGGTGCTAACACGCCCACACAGTTTGACGGCTGAGCCACAAAATACAACTCAAATGACCAAAAAGTGGTCAAGAGGATCATAGGGGTCTTTATCTTACTTAAAAATGGTGGAATGGTCACAGAGACAGACACAGTAGGCTGTATTACTGTCATCCTTCATGTCATCTAGTAGCACAAGGATCATGCAGCCTGGCAACCGCTATCTGCAAATGATTTCATTGTCACTGAAATCAGAAAGTGTTTCTCTCCTCCAATAAATCCTTTCTTGTGCGAGCCTGCCACCGTAGCTTCGCCTGGCTACAATCACTGCTGACATGATTACCGTAGAGTCCTCAGTGCAATTTACAATCATTTTTAGCCAGAGAGAGGGAGAGAGCGAGGGAGAAAGAGACATTGTGCTGATTTAATACACGGATCTCACTGGCGGTAAATTGCACCGCTTTACTGCCTGTGGCTGGTCTTTGTGGATTAGGTGGTATTTGCAGTGAGGCTCATTTGCATAGGAAGGGAGCAACTTTTCCCTGAATTTGTTTAGCGGTGGCAAAAGCAGTGCAGTCCTTTTGAGGATCTGGCCCTTGTCTGCTGCAGCAGGAAATATCAATTTAAAGATGATATTTTAAATGCAGGTCTTAATCAGTGCATCCAAATTATCTGTTTACAACAAGTATCACAACAGAATCAGAAAGGCTTTATTAATCCCCAAGGGCGGATCAGGTGGTTTCCACCGCTCTTATACACTTGTATAGCAGAAAGAATATCAGGTAAAGACACTAAAAAGACAAGAGCATGAAAACGATTGCAATCCCTATTCTAAATAAACCTCTGTATTAATGAAAAATAAATTTAAAATAAGTAAAAGTGAGACTATAAACAACGCCACAAAAATTACATTAACCAGTTGGATATACAGTAATATGACAGAACTGCTGATAACAGC